>CM076578.1:590250706-590791690 GCA_034641835.2 Pinus albicaulis | reverse complement strand
AGAATACTATCCTCCAAAATCATATTTCTACCTTTTCATTTCATGGGATGTTGAAATGCAACCTCTTTGAGTTTTTCCAATGAAGATCCCACACCAATGAACATATTGAATCCATACGAATCCAAGTATGTTGAAGGCAAAACCTCCTCATAGAGTTGTACAATGCTCATCCCAAAAGACCCATCACAATGATGAAAGACAAGATGTCTCTCATTGATCATCTGCTCATCCAATGTCACACAAGTGTAATGGTCATCAGAATTCTCTAATAATAGCTGGGCCCCCAAATCCCCATTGTTTCTCAATGACAACGTTGTTGATCTCCTCAATGGTGTATTTTTTGTCTTATGCTCAAGCTTAATGTTGAACATAGAGTTCCGCATTGAATTGTTTAGGAAAAATCTCATCCTATCCTCAAAAATTCCACACCCCAACCCCAAGTGTTGTTTGTAGCTCAATAATGACACATTGGGATGATTTTTTATCCTTTCCTTGAACAACTCAAGGCTGCACAACGTAGTGTAAGCCTGCTGCTCCAAATAAGCACTATGTTTTGACCCTTGGTCATGCAAAGGCATATTTCCACAACCATCCATAATATTTCTGAAATAAAATAAAGTGGAAACTTATGCATACCTTGGTGAACCTTAGGAACATCTTGTATCGCTACAAGGGTCCCTTCCTCCAATGTGTTGGCTCCCCGAATTGTTGAGGATGATGGCTGCTCCTCCATAGCTGTGTCAGCACTAGTACAAGTCTCCTCAACTGGTGGTGAAGGCTCCTCCCCTTCTAATTTCTTCTTTTCAAATCTTTCGATCACCCTTTGAGTGAAATCTACAAAAGTAATCACTCTTACATGACACAAATGGCTGAACCACCAATTGTTTTCTTTACCCTCAAGGTGCAGCGCTGAAATCTCAACAACCTCTCTTTCTACCACTGGATGTAGTAGGAAGAATGCATCTAGCTTCATCGCCTAAGCCCTTATTGTACATGTGGATGATCCATCAAAAGTAGACAATAGAAATCTATTGCCCCTCATTCTCCTATTGCTGCAAGGCCTCCTTTCTTCTTCAAGATAAATAAACTGAGGAAGAGTTAGAGTCTCCTTGAAAGCTCTAGGTTGAGACTTATATTCTGCAAGGTATCCACTCAGGATCTCATGTTCCAAGTGCCCTCTATCTCCATGCCTCTTGTCTTCTTCCTAAAAAGGAGAGGGAAAAGTATAATTCTTTGGAGCTTTCTGCAACACTGGTTATTTATTCCGAGAATAGGAAGTACATGGACCTTCATCTTCTTGAAACCCTCTAGAGGTTTCATTGCATCTCTTCTCTTTCATCTGCCTAACCTCCTTGGAGAGGTTCTTCATAGATATCAAAAGTGATGAGACCAAGCTCATTCCTTCCACCATTTTAGATCTCTTATCCTTCTCTTATTCTTCTTATATCATAATGGTTTAAAACTCACTGGCTAAGCCAAGATTATGCTCTGATACCACTGTAATATTCCCAAATGGGAAAACTCAGCTACATATGCATAAAAAACGTATTTTCAGAAATGTATGCTATAATAATCAAAATTAAACCATGGATCCACTATATCTGACATCATAACACCCAGATCTAAGAGGAGATTAGAAACAAATCATGATAGAGGAGTTAAACAAGTCTCCCACACCCGAAATAGCTTAAAAATATTGAAACCCCAAAACTACTGCAACACATAATTACTGCATAAAGTGACAACACAGTCTAATGAGGGTTTATACTCAGAAATTATATATACAAATATATTTGGTGTTATATTAATCAATAATTCTAAAAAACTGAGATCTAGTCTCCTTTACATCATTCCAAGAGAACCCGGGAAGGGTTTATGGAAATACACCCAATACAAGAGGTGATCTACAACCCAAAGACTAAAGAGTCACTAAAAACTGAAGCACATAAAGATAGGAGGCTGAAATAATATAGATATAATGCAAATCCACTCAAAGGTCTCCTCCAATGAAAGGTTGAACCCTTCAATCATAGGAAAAAAATTCTCAAGGAGCCACAAGATCCCTCACTAAAGATGCCCTCCAAAATAACGCAATTCTAGACTAAAATTATGTTGTAGGTGATGGGAATAGATGGCCCTGATGCAAAATATTTGAAATGTGCTCAAGAACCCTCCAAACTGATCTCCCCAGAGAAGGAATCCTTCCTCCAATGAAAAACTAGCTCAGAAAGTGGGTTTCTCAACCCTCCACTACAACACCCTACAACACAACACAATATTCTCCAGAAACCGCGCTGTAGCTGAAGATTGAAGCTTGGCCAGAATTCCAGATGTGTGGAATTAAAGATAAGGACTCTCCCAGGAGGCCTCTCAAGGAAAGAGATGGAATTCCTAAACATGAATACCTTGTGCTAAACAATACCAGCAATCTTAGCTAAACAACTGAAGAGAGAAAAAGTCTAAACAGACATATCAAAATATAATTCATAAGCTAACCCCATATGGCTTCCATCCTCTTCCTTATAAAAAATGTGAGGCTTATCTCCTTGGGTCCCACTCATTAGGGTTTCCACCATCACATAATCAATATCCCTCCAAAACTGTGTTGTACCTTCATTAATGCCACTCCTCCATAACAACGTTGTTTGATTTGGTCAAGGTTGACCTCTTCAACATGCTCCAGCCCTTTTCACACCTAAGGGTCTTCAATCCAGATTTTATATAGCTATCTAAACTAATCCACATTCATACTGGCTATCTCTATTGATGATTCACTCCCTCCATTCTATCTTTGTTGACTTGGTCAAACTTGACCTTGTCTTCATGCATCAGCCCTTGTTCACACATGAGGGTGTTTTATCCAGCTATGAATATGATACATTTTCACATTAAGAGGGAATTTATTGCTTTTAGAAATGTTTATGGGCTTCCCTACCCATTTATTCATCTAACTATAGGTTAAGAACAAAATCAATATTCCAATTAGCTACATGCTAATTTAGGAATATTACATCACATGAGAAGTGGTTTTACTCTTTATAAAGAGATTTATGGTTCTCCCTACCACTTATTCACCTATCTAAGTGACAAAACAAAAATTTAATATTCCAATTAGTTGCAAGCTAATTTTGGAATACTACACTAGTTCATTTTTATGGTTAGTTGGGGTAAAGGCCTTTTTAGAAGACTTTTTTTTTTGGGATTTTAGAAGTTAACAATGGTCATCAAAATTAATGCGGGGAAGAAATTATAGATAAATTTATATCTTTATTTTGATTTTTTCATAATTATTAAAGAGTAAGGACGATATAATTATATTTATAGGTAGTGTTGTTGTTTTTTTTTTTTTTTGCAATGTTAAATTAGGTGTTAATCTAAAATTGAGAAACATGGTTTGTTTTACTATTCTCCATAATGTATTATTCTCTTTGTAGGTATTCTTCATAATGTATTTAACTCAGTTGTAAGCCTTTGAATTTAATTCCTTATGAATGTGATCAAAGGATATAACCTTGAAGGTGTTAATCAACTCCATAACTCTAATCATCTACTGATATAATAAATAAATGTTCAAGTATAACCTTTCATCCAATTTATAACAACCTTTGAATCCCGTATCACCTATAAGTTCAAATTGTTGAAGTGACACAATTGAAATTACTAGCATACATGGCTAATTTGTATTATTGTAGTACTTTTTAAGTAGTCATATTTTTTCTCCTAAACTAAATTAGTCATTCACGTTAGTCATTTTTAGTTTCATTACTTATTATCTAGTCGTATATTTTAACTTGGGAACTAAATTAGTCATTTATGTTAGTATTTTTTAGCTGGGTCACTTAAGATTACTCATTTTTTGTTGTATTTCACTTGGAAAAGTTGTGGTGAAATTAGTCATTTCGTCACTAATTTCATCATTTTCTATTAGTGGGAGGTCGTGGCCACAATATTCTTCTTGCCCTGAGGGCATATCACCAGGAAAAAAAATTTCCTGGTTTTGGAAATGAGCTTAATGCATTATTTTGCAGTAACCAAAGAGATGTCGGCAGGCAGTGCTACCTCCAGTATCCTATACGAATTATTTACCAAAGTAACAATAACAACGCGAGGCAGGGACTCATATACAACATGTCGTTTCCACAAGTATGTTTGGCCGAATAATAGATCACAAACATCAAGAGGCGTAATGTCACCTAATACCTCATCCATGAAGGGATCGTTGTTGTAGGGAAGGTGACATTGATGGCTAACGCAAATATCCCGTCCTTGGTGAAGAAACTCAATGGTGTATGACCGTGGGTGTGTTGTGGTCAGCAAGCCCAAACTTTTCATGACATATGTTGAAATGAGGTTCTTTTAGCTCACGCTGTCGACAATGAACATTTGGGAATGGAAGAGGCGCTCCTCATCCTCTTGATCTTCCGGTTCCTCTTTCTGGATCTTCGTGGTGGTAACTGTGGTATTGGTATGTGCATTGATCATTTTCTTCCCTTTTTCACTCCCCTTGTCAGGTTTGATCTAGAGTCGGAGCATGCATCTGATTCAGAAGCCTTCAGATCGACCACCAGTGACTATTTGGCCCAACACTCACTTGTGTTATGAGATGAGATCTTATGGAACTCACACCACTTTCCCATATCCTTCTTTGGATTTGCGGTGCTTTTCTTTTCTTGTGGCTTTGGTGGGTTATCTTGGGCCACCCCTCCTTAGCTTTGTCCTTTGTTCTGTGGTTTGGGGGAACCTTTCCCTTGATTTTGATTCATAGATCCAAATTATCGCTTCTTCTATTTTAACTTCTTCTCAATCTTGGCAGCATACCAATATTCTGCACCAAGTGAGGAGATGTCAAGGAACTCCATTCCTCCTGAATGTACAACTGCGTTACTTCACCACCAAATGTTTCTTTGAATATTTGATACCCAATTTTGTGCGCAGGGTATGGAAAGGATTCGTTAGCTCATGCACATCTTGATCCCTTTGATTCCGCATTGTATTCCATTGAATGCACTTCTCCTCATTTATCCCCATGGGATAATATTGTTCCTTGATGGAATATCGGAAAGAATTACAAGTGGGTGCGGCCGAAAATAGAGAGGGTTCCCTCTCGTCATTTTTCTCACAGTAGGTTTCCCACCAGTCCTTGACATGGGGGGCTACTTTGAGGAGTACAAAAGTAATATTTTCCTGGTTGGAAAATTCATGAAATGAGAAATACCCTTCTAATAGATTCAACCATATATCTATGACATATGCATTTATTTGTCCCTAAAATATGGGAATGTCAAAGTTTACTTGTACCTTAAAAGGAGTTGCACCTCCAGAGTGACTGCTAGATGTAGATGTGCTGCCGGTGGACAGTCGTTGAAGAATTTGGGTAAAGTTATACATCATCAAGTTCCTTTGTTTCTCAAGGCATCATTGAGAGCTCTTACTGGAAGCGAGGATGTAGCCATGGGCCGAGGAGGCACTGCAACTATCAAAAATATTAGATGAAGCCTTGAATACCCTTCAGCAGACCCAACGTATCATTAACCTCGCAGCTGAAGGACCAACAACGGAGAAGCTAGTGAATGAAGTGTAGGGGGGGGCTTTGCAGAGTGTTGAGGTGGTTTTGGTACTAAAGACCTCTATCACTGCGCTCAAGGCAAATATGAAGGAACACACCCCACAGTGACTCGGGATGAGTCACAAGTTTTTGTTGGGGGCTTGTTGGAGCGGGGTCCCCTAGGGTAAATTTTGATTAAGTTTTATATATATTTTTGGTTATGCGTGATGCACAGAAGAGTCAAAGGGGATTTGGGGCAGGTAAAAGTCCCTGTTTTATGTAAATGGGTTTTAAGGGAAAACTGTGGGCCTCAAACCATGGTTTGATACCATAGTATCTATGCGCTGAATTGATATAAATATAGATATATCTAGTCAAGTAAGATAGTTCAATAAGTAATATCATGCTTATGTTGATACAAATTTCGTAAGGATTTAAGTCTAAGTCTGGGTTTTGGGTAGAAAATGTTGCTGTTGGTTGTGTGCGAACTCCGCTGGCTGTGTACGCGGAAGGGTAATTGTAAAGGAAGTATGAATGTAATGAACTAATTGGATCTTAATGCAAAGATTCTTTTGAAAAAATCAAATGTGTTTGATGTGTCATATATCTGATCATTGTGAATTTGTTATGTTATTTTTTTAGATCGAAATTGGCTCTTTGAATGTGCTTATACTTTTGTTTATGACCAAATGCATATACGCAAGTACATCTTATATTTTATTCATGAGTATCAATTGATGATTAAGTATGTGATAGATGAATATATTTCCTTAAGTGTATCTTTTCTTGCACACGAATATACATATATTGCATCCTGGAGAAATCTGTGAAGATATGTGATTATGTTATATGTTTATGCGCACTTTCCTATACTTATGATAAAGTTGAGCTAATAGTTTGTTGATCTCTTTATGCATGCATTTGTGATAAGTTCTTTTACAAGTCTGTTTAGGGCCACCACATCAATTTCTTCCTCAGGGTGTGGAAACCTAGTTCCAACACCCCCCCATACTACTTCGGGTGAGATTGTGATATGCACAAGTGGGTCATTGCTGAAAGGGCCAGTAGTTGGAGGGTTTGTTGGTTGCGCAATAAATCTTAACCTGGGCTAGGACCCCTCAAGCCAATAGTGACTTTTTAGAAACATATCCACATATGTACATTAGATATGAGATTGCATGTAGCATACAAATCACAAAACAATTAGACAATCAACCATATCTCAAAGGAGAAATAAGCATATACATATCTATTTCAAATAAGTTATTCATAATCCCTACATACACACATTCATACTAATCTACAATTATTAAATCATTTCATTTTCCCTCAAATATACCTGCAATACATTCATTAGTTTACTTAGACAACTTCATATCTTTTATATTTATTCCTCCTCCTTGCTCCCTGATCCACACTTGTTCCAGATTATATACATACATGAATAAATTATTGAATGCACACCCAAATCCTTGATATCGTTCTCCTTTTATGGATATTTCTCTTTCTAATACCATAGGAAAATTCCTTTGGTTTGTTGTTAGTAATTGTTTGACGAGATCAAATATTAGTTGTGGTCATTAAAATGCGGGAGAGTGCCATGGGGAAAACTCATGGTTTTTTATTTTATTTTCCATGGTTAGGAAGTTTACGTGAATCTTGTTCATTATACCTACATATGTATGCAATTTTTCTTCATATAGGTCACATATAATTTTCCAAATTCACTTTTTCATCTAGACATGTGACAAGGCTGCTAATACACTTCCTCATTTCTGTAATACCTATACCAATATTCTTGTCATTTGTAACACTTTTATAATCATCAAGGAAAACACATCATAGTTGAAATCAAGGAAATATTTGACATGCAGGTTTCCATCAAGGACAACATATTAGCCATAATGATAATAATCTCCCCCTTTGGATTTGATGGAAACCTCTTGCAAACACTACGTCTTCTCTCCCCCTTTGACATCAAGGGAAAATGGAAGAATTATGCAGATAGAAGTATTCCCCTTGTCATGCTTAACACTATAAGACAAATTTACTGATATGAACCAAGAGGTTGTGCTGAAAAATATGACCATAGTCATACATAATGATCATGACCCCCTTGAACCTTCTAGATATATGTGAATACAAGGCTTTGGTAATTAAGTACATATGACATCTCCTATAACCAATGACTCTATGATCCCATGTTGACATCAATTACAAAAAATAATGGGGTTATATACATGACATGACTTGATTCCAATAGCTCATACATGATATTGTTTACAATATGGGGCTTTTCATAACCCTTACATCAAGATACATACATGTGATAGGTTCATGGTATCCATTACATAGTGCCTCTCCATAGTAGCAATAGATATATAAATGAAGACCGTTTTCAACAACAATAAAAACTAAGCATCAACATATGTGAAGTCATAGAACTGAACAATAACATATTGAATATCAACAATGAACACTTCATACCATATACATTCTCTTCATCGGGTGCAACAAAAGCAATAATGAGATACCATTAATACCTTCAACATATACAACCCAAGGCATTGCATGACATAGTGACAAAACACACACTCATACACACAGATATTTGTTCCATGGGAAAAATCCCAATTTTTTATAAAATATAAAAGGTTACATATTACTTTCCAACATGATTAGAAAACAAAAACTATTTTAGACAAGTATATGATCTTTAGGATTTTTATCCATCCCTTTGGGTATCCTTTTTATTGTTCATCATAAAAAATAACTTTAAAGAAAACTGCCTTGTCCGTTATCTATTCAGAACAAAAATTGGCCATTAAAGATACATCATATAATTCTAGCCACTTCTTTTGACAAAACAATGAGATACCATTAATACCTTCAACATATACAACCCAAGGCATTGCATGACATAGTGACAAAACACACACTCATACACACAGATATTTGTTCCATGGGAAAAATCCCAATTTTTTATAAAATATAAAAGGTTACATATTACTTTCCAACATGATTAGAAAACAAAAACTATTTTAGACAAGTATATGATCTTTAGGATTTTTATCCATCCCTTTGGGTATCCTTTTTATTGTTCATCATAAAAAATAACTTTAAAGAAAACTGCCTTGTCCGTTATCTATTCAGAACAAAAATTGGCCATTAAAGATACATCATATAATTCTAGCCACTTCTTTTGACAAAACAATTTTTTCAATATTATCAATAAAAAAGCCATCGAAAATGTGTTGAGAACTTTGTAAAGACAAAAATATCCCTAGACTTAAAGATGTCGAATTTTTTCCTTTGAATCCTATGTCTCATATCCTCTATTTTCTGGATCCTCTATTTTGTCCACCTCCTCCTATATTGTTTTTAGTTAATGTTCATCTCTCAACTTCTTTTGTTTGGCCCATTGAATGGTAGCTTGTTTTTTCTTCTTCATATTTTCCATAAATTGATAGGTTGTCGAAAGCTGACTAAGGTGATTAAATGGAGTCCATGTTTCTTTAATGAGTTTTATATAGTTTCCCTCATTCAACCAGGAGGAATTGAACTTAAAAGGGTTCCCTGGTTTTTTGTTTTCCATTTTTAGTTCCAGATATATCAAATGATGGTATGAATCAACTCATATTCCAATACATTTCCTAAACATTAGAATCTTACCCACTAGATCCTCAAATAACAAGAACCTGTCTAGTCATTTTTCCACCATTGTATTCCCAGTTCTCCTATTTCTCCATGTGGGCTTATATTTGATCAGGATTATGTCAAGGATCCTTCCTTCTATCAACTTCCTGTAAAAAAAATATTCCAAGGGATCTTCATGTGCGTGAGTAGCCCATACTTATGAATCCCCCAAGGAGAAGTTTAGATCTCCCCTAGTCACCAGGTTATCCGCCATCATAAAATATTTCGAGAACAATGAAGTCCAATAAGGATCCCTACCTAAATGTTGTTTGTATATGTTGAGGATCATGACATCCACTCTCATTTTATCCAAATAGACCTCTGCTCCCAGGACCATTTCCGAACTCCAGTAATTGTTTATCCTAAATTTACCAAGGTTGAAGCCCATGGTTATACCTCCATATCACCCTCTTGCATCCATTGGTATGAAAAACCAACGAGAGAACATCCTGGTAAGTGCCCCTCTAACTAGGTCTCTAGGACCTAAAGTCTCTTGAAGCATATAACATCCAGATTAGAAGAAGTGACCAGTCTCTTTAGGGCCATTTTTTGTGGGTAATAGCAAGTCCCCTACAATCAAATTAGAGGGCTATCATTTGGAAACCATCTCTAGGACCTACACGTCTCCCAATGCCCCATCCAGAGATTTTTATTTTCTATCTACTATATCTATCCAAGCCTTTAAGCGAGCTTTAGATAGATTATACTTCCTACCCATTCCTTTAGCACCACCAGTCTATTACAGTAGAAACCCTAAACCTATGAGAAGATAATCAAAGGGGTATTTCTGAGAGCACAACCTGAGGTATAGGAGTTTGCTATCAGCTTAGATGTGGAAAAAGTTATTAAGCAGACCAAACAGAGACTACAAGGAGTGGTAGTGGTTACAATGTTATCTAGGGAGTTTACTTTGATTGTATGAGGAGTAATTAAATATTTTGAAAGAATAGTTTGAAATAGAAGAAAATAAGTTAGAACTGACTCATCCATTAGATTAATAAAGTCATTTCCCATAGGAGGAGGCCTGGAAGGACTAGGCCATGAAACAAGCAATAAATTTGAAAACACATGAGAAAAGGGGCAGGAAATATCAGGTGTAGATTTACCCAGAGGGATGGAGCTTGTTCCAGTGCCCACCCCGATGTTTGCTACTGGCTCTTCTCTCGGTTGCTGATCCTACTATCCATCCTCCATGATTTAGATATGATCCTCTAAATAAATCCTTGTAGTCCTCATGTCCACTTGAGAAACTCGATAAATATTATTATTTTCTAGGATCCTTTTCTTGGAGTCATTACCTGCTCCCCATACTCCTTGTCTGTTTGTGTCTCCTCTTGCCTATGAGACCCAACAGGCAGTACTTTTCCATATGCTCTAACTTATGATAGTGCCAACAATACCTGAATGAAAATTCTTCATAATCCAATTTTTGCATGAGGGTTTTCCCTTCATTATAAATTTTCAAGTTTTCAAAGAGGGCCTCTCTGGGATCGAGTCACACCAAGATTCTATCTACCCTTCTAGTTCTAGTTGACAAAAAAGACATATCGAACTCCAAGAATCCTAAATTCCCTGTTGAAATTTGCAACAAGAGACAATGAAATCGGCATCTAGAAACAACACACACACTGGTGTGGGATCATAGGTCACACGGTGATGGATCCTAGAGACACATTAATGTGCAACCAATTTTTAAATAAATTGGAAAATTAAATTGTAATCTTATCTCATAACAAATTTTAATAGTTAACTAAGTGTGATAGACTTAGTTAGCTCAAGAATTTCGATTTGAGGATCAAAGGATAGGCATGTAGAGTTATTCTATTATTTATAGGGTCCAGTTTCAGTTGTAGCACTAGTGTGGTGGGAGTGGGATCAATTAAATCATATTAATTGAGTTAAAATCAGTTTAACTAGTTCTAACTGATTAATGAGCTAGTGGAAGATCAAGTGAATTAAAATAGATTTAATTCACAAGTATTTATCTACCAAGTAACTGATGATTCACTATTAATAGATTCATGCATGTCAATTATGATGGATATCCAGTTGAGACAAAGGATAAGGACAAGTAAAATATCAGTTTTATTTTTCGTGAACTGCCCAGGTGCAGTTATAAAGTTAGAGGAAGGCTCGACAGGGATTGCGCAGTCAAGGAAGGTTAATTATCCTATTTAATAGGGATTAATTTCCTAGGGATTGTGTGAGAAATGTTGGGCTAAGGAAGGGCTGAGATTTGGCTAAGTGTTGGTCAATTTTTCCTAAGAATTGCTAGACAGTTTTGAGCAGGATCAAGATGAGACAATCAGGATAGTGCATGATTTTCTTGGTGTGAGAAAGCATTGTATTGTTTCATGATTATTTGACTATGTAAAATATATGATAGAGGGGTTTTGATCAGGTGCTTTCCCTAGTTACATCTTGTGTTGTGTGATTGATCATTTCCTTTATCTTACTTGCATGTGATTGAGCAATCGTGTTTTATATTATGCAAATATAGTAGAAGGATTTAGTATCTTGTTTTAGTACATTGCATGATCAGATTGAGTCCATTGATATAATTTCTACATGGTATTATAGCTATGTTATAGATTTTCTACATGGTATCAAAGCACCAGGAATCACAATAATGGAGAAGAAATTGAGTTTGTGTTGAACAATATTCAAATTTGTAGATACTTTCTTTGGAGCTAAAAGCAGATCAAGATGTCTTTCAATGGATTGATACTCGAATATGCACTCAAGGGAATTTTGAATTATATTTCATGGAAGGACAGGATGGAGGTAGTGTTGGAGGACAATGGGTTTAAGTAATTCATAGATAATGATATTCCCAAGCCCGCAGCAACATATTCCCAACTTCTTGATGCATGGAAGAAGAAGGTAGCAAAGGTGGGGAGGATCTTGTTAGAGGGAGTTAGAGATCATATTGTCTAGAGTCTCCATGGGAAGGAAAATCCATATGATATGTGGAACGCCTTGACATATCTGTTTCAAAACAAAAGCGACCAAAGGAAGTTGGTGTTGAAAGATAAGCTCAAAAAGATCAAGAAGGAGGAGGGCGAGGCGGTACCAACATATTTGGAGAATTTCACTCAATGTCGAGATGAGCTTGGAATTGTTGGTGTGACCGTAGCTGATGATGACTTGGTGAGCCTAGCACTTCTAGGCCTTCCCAAGAGCTAGCATAGTTACTAGGACTCTATGAATGGGAGGGAGAAGTTACTAGATTTGGAGCGACTATGGTCAGACTTGGTAATAGAAGAGATAACGTAGAGAACTAGAGACCAGGCCTCCAACACCAAAAAAGAAGAATATTTTGCATTAGTGGGAAAAAAAATAAGGCCAAGGGAAATAAATCCCAAGGTGAAGAGGGCAAGAGAGACTTTACCAAGATCATATGTTTTCACTATCATGACCATGGTCACTATGGTTCGAATTTTCCACAGAAGAAGGCAAGCAAGAAGGATCCAATAGTTGCAATGGGTGAAGCATTGGATTCATAGTTTGAGTTTGATTTTACTCTCATTTAATGCATGGACAACACTACAATTGGATTCATGTGGGATCCAGATAGCGGTGCCTCGTTCCATATGACGAGGAATAGAGATCTCTTTAGTGACTTAGAGGAGAAGGACATCTAACAGAACATAGATTTTGGAGATTATTAGAGGTATTGTGCAACCGACATAGGTAAAATTACCTTTTAGAGGGAGTTTGGATCCTGTCTAAGACTACTAGATTTTTTGTATGTTCCAGGCCAAAGGAAGGATCTTGTCTCCGTAGCGGTATTGGAAGACCGTGGTTATGAGGTGATGTTTAGAAAAGGAAAGGTGTTCCTTAAAGACACAACCACAAGACAGGTGAAGCAGATCAGTTCAAGAGTTAAGAACTTGTATGATCTCGAGGTTGAGGATGCATGCAAGGCTTTGAGGAGTAAATCAGTGGTTAATGACTTGGTGGTTGAGAGGGAGAAATTATCTCTCAACATCCAGCCTCAGAAGTAGTCTCAGAAGGTTGTGGAGCAGACACAATTGGAGAACGAGAGAGGAGACCGAGTGGAAGAGTCCACTCAAGAAGAGACCTCCAAGGGGGGAAATTTCGAGCCAGATGGGTAGAGGGAGTACATGTAGCTGTACCTCTAGGTTTAAGGTGGGGTGATGTGCATATATGATCCCAAGAAGAAATCTGGTCAGGGTCCATTGAGATGGCGTGTCTCATGAATCATACCTAGCTCCGAGGAGACCACAGTACAACAATAGCAGGAAGGATTAGTTAAATTTATGTAGTCAGATGTCAGGAGGACATAAATCAGAGTGACAGGTGTTGTATACTGGAGCATAGATCAGAGTTGGTAGTAGTGCAGAGTGCATGGATGCAGATGTCAGCAGCAACACAGAGAGTCTAGTAGACATGTGCAGTAACTAGTAGCAGTCAGAAGACTCTGATAACAGATGCATTATATTGATTCAATTGTTTGGAGGCTATTCAATTTCAAGATAGTTGCATGTGCGAACAACACTAGAGCAGTGTTGCATGCAAGAACATTCCAAATGTACCAGATCGGGACAGATTGATTCATTTCTTATTGAGAGGGAGTGTTGAAATTTACAACAAGAAACAATGAAATTAACATCCATAAACAAAATCAAGAAAATGCACACACACTAGTGTGGGATCACAGGTCACACATGGGTGAGGGATCCTAGCGACACATTTTTTTCTAAGTAAAACTATTCTATTAACAGAGAAAAATATTTACAGCAGGCCAGAGCCTGAACATTGCCCTATGCAGTGGAATTTGAACAAAAACTCCTGAGGAACACTGCCCTGTAGTAGGGAAACCAGTGACAAAACAGTATTCACGAAAAAATCCCTCGCAGGGGAGATATAAACACCAGTTTTTGGATCACAAAGCTGATAACAAACTGAAAGGTAGGCAAAACATTGACATAACAAGCTGATAACATAGACATTGAGACAAACAAGAATAGGCCCAGAAGTGAGGGCCGAGCCAGTGCACAAAAAACAGTAGGAGAGGGTGGAACTACTCATCGGGAGCCTCTTCAACGACCCTGCACCAAAATTCATCAGGGTTCCCATCTACATCATACAGGTCTGCAATTGAATGGATTACCTTCCCGGCTGAAGGAGGAACCATCCCTCCGCTAATGAGATCAGCAGTGTTCCGCTCCGGGCTCATAAGACCACCAACAGTCTGCCCCTCGCTCGCTTGACCACCAGCTTTCGGCATCCCGCTCGCTTGACCTTCAGGCTCAGAGATTTCCATCATCTGCCCCTGCTGGGTAGAGCTGCCAAATCCCTGCAAATTCAAATTATCATTGTGCAACGACCCTTCCCGCATGCCGGGGGACAACACCAGGCCAGAAATGGGATCCACGCTCTGAGGTTCTTCATGAAAGGCAATCGTGATGGAGGCGGTGACACGAGGTCGGCTGAGAGAAATGAAGAAGGAGAAATGCGCAGTGTGAGTCTGTGCAGGGGGAGGAGAAGGAAAGGGGGAGCCCAGGCAATGACCAGAGCGAAGCCTACGACCACGAGGAGCTCTGAATTGACTATTCTCATGAGAAGAAGATGACGAGGAGGTGCTAGGAGCGGGTGAAGGACGTCGCAGCTAGCCACGAGAGGAGCCTCTGCGGCATCGCATTCGATGTCGGAGGCGCGGCATGAGAACAGACTCAATGGGGATATCAGGATGTGGAGAAAAAGCCTGCCTAGGGGCGGAGACCAACGCGTGAGGAAGCAACGAGAAGGACGCGAGCATGCAATTTCCAGCGAGAGAGAGGTGAAAATTGTTACCGAGATCAAGACAGCAGTTCAAACTGCTTCTGTTACCAGTGGAAGTGCGCTTGCAAGAGATACCGGCATCCGGAGAACAGTTCTGTGCAAAAGGCATGGGAACAACCTCCATATCAATGAAATTCTCCATAATATCTCCAGTGTACCGAAGAATCCAGAGCCAAGGGCTTGCATTTAATTGACCAGAGGGCCGAATCATCGCGCAGTGCTTCGAATCGTTTCGAGAGTCGAACATAGGATTGTTACCAGTGCCAGGCATAAATTCCATAACACAACACACAGCCAAAATTAAATTTCCTTCGTCCTCTAGCTCGCGGGGTGGCAGGTGGCGCGCAATCTGACTCCACCGCCATCCCATCAACTTAAACTCTCGCCTCTCCACCCGCATCCAAGGATCCTAGCGACACATTAGTGTGTAACCAATTTTTAAATAAATTGAAAAATTAAATTGTAATCTTATCTCATAACAACTTCTAATAGTTAACAAAGTGTGATAGAATTAGTTAGCTCAAGAATTTCAAGCTGAGGCTCAAAGGATAAGCATGTAGAGTGATTCTATTATTTACAGGGTCCAGTTGCAGTTGTAGCACTAGTGTGGTGTGAGTGGGATCAATTAACTCGCATTATTTTATAGTTAAAATCATTTTAACTAGTTCTAACTGATTGATGAGCTAGTGGAAGATCAAGTGAATTAAAATGGGTTTAATTCAAAAGTAGTGATCTACCAATTAACTGATGATTCACTATTAATAGTTTCATGCATGTAAATTCTAATGGAGACCTAGTTGAGACAAAGGTTAAAGGCAAGTAAACTATCAGTTGTATTTTTGGCGAATTGCCCAGGGGAAATTATAAAGTCAGAGGAAGGCTCCATAGGGATTGCACAGTCAAGGAAGGCTAATTATCCTATTTAATAGGGATTAATTTCCTAGGTATTACATGAGCAAGGTTGGGCTAAGGAAGGGATGAAAATTGGCTAAGTGTTGATCGATTTTGCATAAGAATTGCTAGATAGTTTTGAGCAGGATTAGGATGAGACAGTCATGATAGTGCAGGATTTTCTCAGTGTGAGAAAGCACTATATTGTTTCATGATTCTTTGACTATGTACAATATATGATAGAGGGGTTTTGAGCAGGTTTTTTCCCCAGATATAACTTGGGTTGTGTGATTGATAATTTCCTTTCTCTTACTTGCATGCGATTGAGCGATCGTGTTTTATATTCCGAAAATATAGTAGAAGGATTCAATATCTTATTTTAGTACATTACATGATCGGATTGAGTCAATTGATATAATTTCTACATGGTATTATAGCTGTGTTAGAGATTTTCTACATCCCCCCCCCCCCCCCAAAGGGTGCCTTAAAAACATCCTTAATCCACAATAAAGGACTGAGTGCAGGTAATCTTACCGAAACTGGTACTTCCTCCAAATTTATTTATTAGCATCAAATAGCCGAGTCCATATTTTAAGTAGAAGAGGAGAAGATGTTATGATCCAATTACTTACTAATACCAATTTCACATCTTCAACCTTCTTGAATCGAAGGGAAAACCATCCCTGAGCAAGGATCGTCGCCTCTACTTCACCAACCGAGGATTTTCCCCAATTCTGCTTCACCCATTCACTGATTTCCATATCTATATAGAACTTCCATTTCGCCCGTCCCACTAGATTAAGCTGGAACTTTTCCATTTCTGTGTCTAGTTTGACCTCTGCTACTAAAACCAAATTGTTATCCTCCAACTTGCACCTGATTCATTTTTACTTCTTTCTCTTAGATCCTGATTTTCATGGTGCCCCTCAATCTTGTTTTGGATTTTTTTTCCTCTAGTTTCTATCTCCAACCATCAGATATTTGTGCATCGTCTCCAATATTTTCCTTATATTTCAAAGATCTTCCTCCTAGAGCCCCCAACTCGACCAATATCTTTTTCCCTCTTGCTTATGGCTCATGATGTCCATGAATTTGTGAGAGAAGCCATGCTATAACCCTGGGCAGTCCTTTTGGTTCAAAATTATAGGGTTATGTTCTACCTTGTATTTCCTCTATTATCACTCCATTGGATCTCCAAGGATGAGAAGAGACCAGCAAAGGTAACCACATACAAATCGTTTGCCTAGTAGCTAGCCCTAGTAGGTAGGAGATGGTTCTATCTAATGGATCTCAGCCAATATTACCAGATCAATGAGATATTAGGCTAGGTATAGTATCAGAGGGGTTTGGTTGATTTATTTTTGAGGTGTTGGATGGTGAATAGGTCAGGGAAGAAATTAGGTCAGGGAAAACAAGGATAAAAATTGCAGGGATCTGATGGGGCAAGGTAGGTAAGTATCTTAACACATTAAGGTATCTTTATGGAGTGTTTTAGACTAATAGGGTTTCAGAAAAGAGCATTTGAGAAAATTAATTCTTTTCAATTAGAAGAAAGATGAACAAAATAGTAACTATTCCTCCAAAATAGAGCATAAGCTAATGAATTCTGTCTTTCTGACCTAGGAATCAATTACATACAGAGATGGCATGAATATGAAATCAAAATAGATTAAAAAAAAATATGAATAAATAATGTCAAATCACATTTCCTAGGTATCCCATCAAAATAGTTGCAACTCAGTCTCTTATTTCTTGCCAAAAGTCTGATTACAATAATGTTCAATGATAAAATTCTACATCATCCAACAACATCCAACAATTGCAATGTCAAAAGGAATGAAATATATAGGCTGAAAAATACTTCTCCCACTCTCAGGGGTCGAATCCTCGACTTATGGAACTGATGCCCAAAGTTCTCAACTAGAAACCCAAAGACTAGGGAGGTCAACAAACTCATCCCTAACTTTGGTGAAACTGATTCATTTGTCCCAAAAATACATTTTTATCCAATGTATCCTACCTCTAGTAACTGTAAGTGACATAATTACATTTACATGAATCAATTACATCATTAAAATCCATCAAATCCATTGACGAACTGATAAAAAGTCAAAATTTGGAAAATATCAGTGAACTGGGAAAAACACAGCGCTCTTGGCAAAGCGCAACGCCCTTTGGAAAAAGTGCAACACCATATTCTAGCTCACTTTTGGATGACTTCCAAAATTCCAAATTGAGCTCATGATATCTCATTGGAAATATATTTCTGTCTACTACGCAATGGAGCTATCAAGCACTGAAAATGATCAAATATGTCCCTTCAAAAATCAATTCTCAAAAGATTGGTAAAAAAGTACAGAATGGGGGTGCAAAAAGCACATCAAGCTCTTGAAGACCGCTTTTGGAGGCCTTATTGAATTACAAATTGAGCTAATGATAGCTAATTGGAAATATATTTCTGTCTAGTTAGGAATTGACACATCAAGCAAGCCATTTGGACATTCCATCAGGGAGAAAAGTTGATTTTCCCAAGACTAATGCAGAAGTTTAGAACCTCTCTTATAGCAACTATATTTTTATCATTCCTCCCAAACCATAAAAAATGAGTAAAAACTGAAGGATTTGTTTCTTCCTTGGTCTATGACTAAAAAACACGCTTTCATTTTTGTGAAATTCATCTCCATTTGGTCAGAAACATACTTTGAAGAAAAATTGGACCTATGTGTAGCAAATGATTTGTCCCTTCGGATGACTTCTTGAAAAATGATGGAGACATGATTTTTATGAGATGGAATGGCCTCATACTTGTTGATATGACCCCCCTTATGCCTCATTTGCTCAGATGTCTCTAATTAGATAGAAAACCATATCTCAATGGGAGAGGAAATTGTGGTTTAGTGTATTCAAAATGGGGGATTAGGGAAATTTATAAGAATGAAGGGAAATAAAGGGGATAGGGGGCTTATAAATTCTTAGTAAAATTTTTGGATGTAGGGAGGGATGTTAGGAAGTAGAGGAAAGTGTAATTTCAAGGATTGAGTGAGGGGAAGGGGTCCAAAAGGGAAAAACACAAGCCTAGTCTAGAAAAGGTCAAATTGTAGCGATAAGCTAGGGTTTGTGGAAAAATGATGATTTTGAGGGATAGGAGTGATGGAAATGTTTAGGAAGGTATATTGAGGATAGGGGAAGGTGTAAGAGCATCAAGATACAAGTTTTGTTGATGATTTAACCATGGAAGTCATGAAACCAAGAAAAATGCCCTCAAAACCGTAGGAGAGGGAAATGAGCTTTCTTAGCACAATTGAGAGACAAATATGGTAAACACAAAGCCACTTACTTGGAAATGATAGTTTGTAACCTGAAATTTTTGAAGCAACCTTCTATAATGATGATTTGGGTACCCTTTGGAAAACACAACTCACTTTGGCAAACATGCAACGCAAGAGGAAAACTTGTCTTTTGATGGCATAAAATGGCATTTGTGAGAGTGGGAGTGAGTTTTCTTGGTAGAGATATGTCTCTTTAATGTGGAATGAGAAAATTAACTTGAGTTTTAGCTTATTTGTTGCTTTGAAAATGAATTTTCTCCTTTGGTAGTGTAGTAGACCCACCATGTACTTTCACATTCTGATTTGAATTGGAGCCTTAGAACTTAATTGCATATAATCAATAATAATTAAGATAAAAAAATTATTTTAAAACCTTTGAATATTAATACTCCAAAAGATGAATTTGATGGTGAAATGACCAATTTTCAAGATTTTGACCCTATGACCTAATGATGACACAACACGGAAGAATGAGCTGAATGATGACCATGCTGACTATGGGACTCTTTCAACAATGAATGACCTAACCATGATGATGTCCATTGACCATGGAGGTGAAAGGAGTAATAATGAGATAAATACCCTAATCAGTGACCAAATTTTTGCATGATGAACTAATGGAATGATAAAAATTTCATAATGGAACCCTAATATGATATGAAAAGAGAATTTTTGATCACTGGTGGCAGGATGAAAATGCTAACATTAACATCCTCTATATGATATTGTGGTTTCTTGGTGCATTCAAGGTCCACCCTTCCCCATCCTTGATAGGTTTTTCCTGCCTCCTGTCACCCTTCTACTTCTATTATCCCTCTACAAAGAATAGAACCCACTGCTAAATGTTTTAAACCTTCCCCTTTTTTCCTACTATCTCCATCTATAACCATTCCAATTAGTTATATAGAGGGTCCCTCCTTCCTTTGTAGAAAATCTATGACTCCAGTCTCTTGAAAACTAGATCTTCCCACATGGAGTCCCCCATTGTTCACCCGAAACTCGCAACTCTTAACTACATCCTACAATCGCCTAGTGAAGACTATTTTATCTTGATATACTACATCAATGGGAGAATAGTTTAGGGAACTTACTAGAACATTCGTTGGAGCTTGGCTTGCTTCTGTATCTGAACATAGACAATACACTAATTTTTCATAAGGTTTTTCACTTTGAATCAAAACCTTTTGCACCCTGTCTCTCGCTTCGATAATTTGATTCATTTTCAACCCTCCTGTCATCAGAAAATTTAAATGTCCTTGAATGCTACTAGGTGGGGAGACTGTAGGAATTTTCATTTGTTCCAGGTTTTGTTTATTGGGCTCTAGCCCCCAAACCACAAGAATATACAAGGGATTGGGCTCAAGCTCAACCATTTCCATCGTAAATCCCATTTTATTTCTAGTTAAAACCTGATAACTGTACAAAAAATACATATTTTTGTTTACCAGATCCAACATTGCTGCCATGGGGAAACCGTGTCACAAAGGTTGTGCAACATATCATGGATAATATTAACTGAAAAACAAATATATATATATATATATAACCAATCAACAATAAGTAATGGAAGAAGAGAGATCAACAATAGTAATATGAACTCATCATAGTCAACATCATGGAATAAGGAGTGCTCGTATTGTCAACAATGAGCCATCAGAAATATAGAAGAAGCTTCCCCGATCTTATGGAAATTTTTCATTACCAATCCTTGCAACATTAGTAACATATAGATCCTTCTCATGAATGACGATGTCAACAAGCATTTAATCAAATACACAAATCAACAACATCTATAATCGCTCATGAATTCTTTATGAATTAACCGAACATCAGATATGCATCATAAAAAAGTCAAAACCAGAATATGTGAAAGAAACTTATGGAAGAATTAGAATCCCCCCTAATATAATGCCACTCCCTCTTTACCATAAAGAATCATACGCGACTGTATGAGTTCAAAACTATGTAAGTACGTGATTGTCCTCCATAAGAAATGTGTATGCAATACAAATTATACCTTATGCTCAACCACAACTCCCCCAGAGTTCTTATTTTCTTGTTGTGTTAAGGAAATTAGCAGAGGAAGAAGCATAAATCATTCCCAACCGTAGTCAAAGATATTCAAAAGAATGCTATTATGAAACTAGCTCCAAAAGTAGAATAAAAGAGAGATCAATGCCTTATAAATCAACCACTTCGAGGGGGAAACCTCCTTGACATTACATAAATGAACAATTCTTGGATGATTCAAATGAAAAAACCTCCTTTCTATATATAGGATTCCATGGGGTCACAATATAATCCTGTACGACCTAAGAATAATAATGTAAGGCTAAACAAAAATAACAATAGTGGGGTTTTATGGGGCACAATAATAACAATATGGGGACTACAAGGGTACAACAATAACAATAAGGGGCCTACACTAACAACAATAAGGGACTACACTAGTAATATAGGGACCTAACATGCCCATATCCTTCAAAAAAGTGTTCTCCTCAACGCTTGAGTAGCTCTGGATGCTTCTGTATAAAATTATCATCCTCCCATGTGCTATCTTCACTGGGTAAGTTCTTCCACTTGATGAGATTCTCTAAAATTGGTTGATTCCATAGCTGTCGAGTTCTTGTTTCCGTGACTTCTTCAGGTTCCAATAATTTTTTTCCTTCCTCATCTAGTTTTGGCAATATTGTTTGAACTAGAAGTTTTTCACCTATAACTTTCTTTAAGCATGAAACATGGAAATCTGGGTGCACTCGAGAAGAAGCACGAAGCTCCAATTTTTATGCCATAGTACCAATATTTTGCAACACCTTGTAACGACCATAGTACTTTGGCAATAATTTATTATACTTCTTAGCTTGCTTGAGGGAAATTTGTTTGGATGGTTGTAGCTATAAAATTACCTAGTCCCGTACATCAAAACCTCTCTCAATGTGATGTTGATCCGCTTGTTGTTTCATTCAATTTTGTGCCAATTTAGGTTATCCTTTAAGCATTGGAGAGCTTGTTGTTGATGCTTGATGTGATCTTCCACTGATTGAACCTTAGAATTTTATCCTAAAGATGATGTGACGGACGATGGATGATATCCATAAAGTGCCATAAATGGGGTCATTTTTGCTGCAATATGTGTAATGTTCCCAATTTTTAGCCTCAAGCTAAAAGGAACATTATAGTTTTCATATTTTCATTTTGTTGAATAAAATGGGTAAGGAGACACCTTGACCCCTTTAGATGGAGAAATAACACTCCTTGTGTGAAAGGAGGAATAATAAAGTAGTTGATTTGAGCACCACATGGTGTGAAAAATATTGGATCATGCTTGATCTAGTCATTTTGACCAAGTCAACTAAAACTGTCTAGATACATTGAACCTTCTTGGATAGCGCAGTTTTAGTGGAGGCTCCACTTTCTTGAGCTAGGTGGCAAGTGTGAATGGGACCCATGGTGAGAGGAGTTCATTTGCTTTATAAGGAGGAGATGGCAGCCCATTTTCATTATGCATTAGCTTGTTATTTTCGTTGGGTCTGCAAAGGCTTACATCCGTGGGCTGTTTAGCAAGGTTGTAGTGTTCTTGAACCCAAGGGTGTTCCTGGTCGGGAATCCATACCTCATCCTCAAGGAAGGAGAGGGTTTGAGCTACATTTCCTCATTTCAGCATTTGGCCAAGCTTAATCCTTCAGCTACAACGTTATTCTGTTGGGCAGAAAACGTTGAGTTGCTGGGTGCAGCAACAGAGGAACTCATAGGGTCAATCTTTCGCTTGTTTTTCAGTGGAGATCTTGTATATTCTTTGGAGGATCAAAAGAAGAGACTCCCGGGCATCATTTCAGATATTTGGTACCAGGCCAATCATTCACCATCTCTCACAGCGCAGTCTAGGGCAGAAACTGCGTTATTTATGTAGGCAGTTGCTGGGAGGGCCATTGGAGCTTGTCAGGAGGAGTGTTTTGAGTGAAAGGGATCAACCCTTTGCTTGAGAAAATTATCATAGGAGGGCACGAGTATTTCAGATCTTCCATAGCCTCATTATCATTTTGATTCAGTTGTAGTGACAAGTTATTTGTCACATTGTACATTTTCCGGCATTTCTAGCAATCTCTTCTAGATTGGCTACAAATCTTGTATTGGAGCCCATTCTTCTACTCTTGGGAATTTCTTTGTATATTTCAGCTATATCTAATGTATGCAAATCTATAGCAGAATATATACTCCTAGAGACAGCACAGTCACTGCTTTCCGGCATTTTATGCAATTGTTGCATCTCTTGTATTTCATGTGTTAATCTTTGGAGGTTGATTCCCATTGCATGAGGGGTTTATTCCTCATTATATTTCTATATATTTTTTCTGATATATTAATGTACATGATGGCTGTAATATATTTCATCCTATTTTGCATTCATATTTGTAGATTTTAAAGATTGTGTTCATGTATTGTTGTAAGCTCTCTCTTTGAGCCTTCTTTAAGGGATCTATTTTGGGCAAATCTGAATAACCCATCTAGAGTCATTTATTTGGGCTCCAATTATAGGAGAGAAGTGTTTTATGAGTTAACAAGGGGATCCCAGCCCCTTTTCAGCTTGTTTTTACACTGCTTCCCTTATACAGCGTCCTTGAAGACTATATTGTAGAAATTCCCAAAAAAGGAACATTACAGTGGTATCAGAGCATCAATCTTGGCTCAGCCTGTGCAGCCCAAGATAATATTCAATTAGAAGGAGAAGCTCCTCATTTTGAAGAGGATATGTACAGAGAAAACAAGAAAAAAGGAATGACGAAAGAGGAGGTTTCCATTCTTCTTTTCTAGACCCTGGAGGGTATCATTGAAGACCTTGAGGAGATAGAAAGGGAAATCTGGAAAGGTTTTCTAAGAGGGTTTGTGGATGAAGCAAGCCCTAGATGTGACCACGTTGGGTGTGAGCATTCAGCCACACATGAAGATCCACAGCGCAGTCCATTTCCCACTTGCACTGCCAGGAGAATGGAGGAAGGAGATGAGGCCATTGGAGGAGCAGCACTGCAACTCAAAGGTATGGCTCATGATTGTTGGATTGCAAATTATGTTTCATATTGTCATGCAAATGTAAAAACATATGATGCATTCACTAAGGGTTTGGTGAAGAAACTTGATGGAAGTCAATGTGGATCATCATGTATCATAACTTCAAACACTTTGCATGCATTGGGAGGAAACATGAAACAAAATCCTTTCCTTATTTCCGAAGGGGATAAAAACATGTATGATGGCTTGCCAAGGGAAAGATCCCCATTATGTGAAGGGCCCTCTTCCATTTGTGAAGTCTTGGAGGTACTTGCTTCAAGAGATGACCAAGAGCTAGAGTCTCTCCTTGATGATGAGGTAATCTCAAATCTTGATGGGGAGGATGAGCATAAGATATCTAACAGCACTGTCCCAAAGTTGGGAGGAGATCCATTACCACATGGAGGTGAAAGGGGAGCCATTGCTTCTAATAGAGGAGCCCTTGTATCTTTACAAGGATTTCCAAGTATTTTAACATGTGGGAGCCATAGCACAATTCCAGAGTCATATGTAGCAGCTATTGGGGATTGTGAGATGGAGGAGGAAGAGAAGGATCAGAATCAAGGGTTAATACACCCTTATCTATTCCAGAAATTCTTTGCACAAGAGAAGGAGACTGTACAATGTAGTGGAGAGAGGGACAAATTATTCCTCTTATACATACAGTCCACTTCTGAACTTGATGTCTCACTATATGGAGGCATTCCACTTGGAAGGCCAACTAATCTAGTATTGATGAGGGGCATCTTGTCATTTAGTTCACCACTCTTGGATTCTGGAGAGGTGAAGACATTGGAGGAGTCCAACACAGTGCAGAGAGTTTGGGATAGACTCAAGGAGGAGGGAGACACTCTCTCATTTTCAGTATCACCCACTCTCATCAGCTATACCGCGCTGACAGAGTTTGCTGTAGGGATGGAGGATGACATCTTCATGATGCAAGATATCTGCTCCACAAATTTGATTGGAAAAAGGATACTTCCTTTGAGGGAGGATTCTTTCATTGATAGGAGTGGATGGAGGCCACTCATGCTTACTTTGACCCAGCTTGGGAGATTCCTTTTGGGTGACAGCTTCTCATGGGAGGCCAAATTCCAAAGGACACCATCACTATTTGAGCATGAGCAGCTGCATGATGGGCATGGCAGCATTTTGGAGGATTAATTTGGCATGGGGGATGTCAAATTAGCAGGTAGTAGCATGAGGGGAGCATCACATTGCAGATCACCAGCGCTATCTCTGAGGAGGATAGATCTGGGTTGGCGGTCTCAACTCTTGTTAGAGTACTCCCAGGATCTCAGTGCATGCATGATTTTGGATGACCCGGATGGAGATGAAAGGTACATGGTGGATGATATGGTCATATATTATTATGACTGAGTCTTCTTGACTAGGGCTTCTAGTCTCAAGAAGAAGCTATTGCATGCAGCACATGAGGACTTTCTAGCTATGCACTTTGATGCATATTTTGCTTTGCTAGAGGAGTTCATATGGGAGGGCATTTAGCATTATCTATATCAGCATATGAACAGATGCATAGCCCGGATGATTTTTTATAGGTTGGCATAGCCATTTCCCTACTCATTTTGGGTGGGGGAGAGCATCCAGATGAGCCATCTCAGCTCAAGGACCGGGGTACATGGTAAATAAGGTATATGTTTTCATTTTGATTTACCTTCCTTTCCTATATATGAGCAGCTTGATAAGCTAAGGATGATCACATATCCTTATGCTCCTTATTATGATGTACTTGTGGCCCATTGAAGCAATGGATGTGGCTATTTTTATGATGGTTTGTGGGGGAAGCCACATATTTCTTGGTGTGTACCATTGGCACCAATTTGTACTTTCATGTTTTTAGCTTGTGAGATGTTTGTGGCAGAAAAAAAGTGGATAGTAAAACATTTGTTATCTTTTATTTTGAGGCAGGCGTGGGATGCATTGCGCTGGTTCCTCATGTGGAACTATGATTCACTCTCCGGTTGCCATATGGAAACTTGTTTTCATTTTATTTTGCTTCCAGATGTTACCAATGTTTGTACACTCATGGGAGGCTTTGTTTGGAGAGTCGGCTTAGAGTTGGAGATGCCCATTGGGATTATGATTCTCCCATTTTCACATGTTGTATGTTTCAGGAGAAACAATGGGCACACCATCATTGCCATGTCACTACTTTTTTCTCCATGTAGGAGGAGCTATTGGGAGAAAATGCGTTATTGGAGGAGGCACTTAATGGTTGATTCATTTTGTGGGGAGGCTTGGGCCAATTTTAGAGGCCATGAAATTTCAGCCCAATATCAGCAACCCTCTCACACTTATCATAAATGGAGGGAGAAACTACTTGGATGGGAAAATATAAACTCTCCATTCAACCCCAACATGTTGCATAGATTCGGGGTTGAGGACTGCTTTGTTGAGCTACCTAGGATGGCTCATTTCATTTGGATGATTGCATGGGTGAAGGAGTCACTCATTGGGAATAAGAATTCCCATGTTTTTCATCATTCCTACCTTGAGGAGGCCATTGAAAAACAAGGATATTTCCACTCGCATCCTCTATTACCTCATGATGTATACTTTGGTTTTACACACTTGAAGGGATACATGGAGGATAGATTTATTGGATACTTTGATGAGCTATGGTGGGGTCTATTGATGAGGAGGCCATAAGAGGAGGATGGGGGAGAAATTTTGTTCTCTCTATGCAGTTTCTTGAGCAAAAGCAACATGTGGGAGGGGAGGATTATAATGTTCCCAATTTTTAGCCTCAAGCTAAAAGGAACATTATAGTTTGCATATTTTCATTTTGTTGAATAAAATGGGTAAGGAGACACCTTGACCCCTTTAGATGGAGAAATAACACTCCTTGTGTGAAAGGAGGAATAATAAAGTAGTTGATTTGAGCACCACATGGTGTGAACATGATTGGATCATGCTTGATCTAGTCCTTTTGACCAAGTCAATTAAAACTGTCTAGATACATTGAACCTTCTTGGACAACGCAGTTTTAGTGGAGGCTCCACTTGCTTGAGCTAGGTGGCAAGTGTGAATGGGACCCATGGTGAGAGGAGTTCATTTTCTTTATAAGGAGGAGATGGCAACCCATTTTCATTATGCATTAGCTTGCTATTTTTGTTGGGTCTGCAAAGGCTTACATCCCCGGGCTGTTTAGCAGGCTTGTAGTGTTCCTGAACCCAAGGGTGTTCCTGGTCGGGCATCCCTACCTCATCCTCAAGGAAGGAGAGGGTTTACATTTCCTCATTCCAGCATTTGGCCAAGCTTAATCCTTCAGCTACAACATTATTCTGTTGGGCAGAAAACGTTGAGTTGCTGGGTGCAGCAATAGAGGAACTCATAGAGTCAATATTTGGCTTGTTCTTCAGTGGAGATCTTGTATATTCTTTGGAGGAGCAGCAGAAGAGACTCCCGGGCATCATTTTAGATCTTTGGCACCAGGCCAATCATTCACCATCTCTCACAACGTATTCTAGGGTAGAAACTGCGTTATTTATGTAGGCAGTTGCTGGGAGGGCCATTAGAGCTTGTCAGGAGGAGTGTTTTTGAGTGAAAGGGATCAGCCCTTTGCTTGAGAACATTATCAGAGGATGGCACAAGTATTTCAGATATTCCATACTGTCATTATCATTTTGATTCAGTTGCAGTGACAAGTTATTTGTCACATTGTACATTTTCTGGCATTTCTAGCAATCTCTCCTAGATTGGCTAGAAATCTTGTATTGGAGCCCATTATTCTACTCTTGGGCATTTCTTTGTATATTTCAGCTATATCTCATGTATTCACATCTATAGCACCAGCTATACTCCTAGAGACACCGCAGTCACTGCTTTCCGGTATTTTATGCAGTTGCTACATCTCTTGTATTTCATGTGTTATTCTTTGGAGGTTGATTCCCATTGCATGAGGGGTTTTTTCCTCATTATATTTATGTATATTGTTGCTGATATATTAATGTACATGATGGCTGTAATATATTTCATCTTATGTTGCATTCATATTTGCAGATTTTAATGATTGTGTTCATGTATTGCTGTAAGCTCTCTCTTTGAGCATTCTTTAAGGGATCTAGTTTGGGGAGATCTAAATAACCCATCTAGAGTCATTTCTTTGGGTTCCACTTCTGGGAGAGAAGTTTTTTATGAGTTAAAAAGGGGATCCCAGCCCCCTTTCAGCTTGTTTTTACACTACTTCCCTTATATAGTGTCCTTGAGGACTATATTGCAAAAATTCCCGAAAAAGGAACATTACAATATGGAAGAAAGTGTTAGACCACCATTAAACCAGAGGTAACCACTTGACCCATTGTGTTTGTTTATCAGATACACAAAAAAAAATATATCCTTTCGAACATTTGTTCACTATCTCAGTTTTCCCATCGGATTGAGGATGATAATATGAGCTATGGGCTAGTTGAGTACCCAAACAAGAAAATAACTCTGTCAAAAAATTTCCAGTGAAACTTAGGATCTCTGTCGGTTACAATAATCTTTGGGTTTCCATGTAGCTTTTGAATTGTTTCCATAAATGCAGTGGTAAATTTAATTTCTTTAAATGGATGATATAATGCACAAAAGTGTGTATACTTTGTAAGGCTATCAACTACCATCATGATGACACTCTTTCCTTCGAACTTAGGTAAACCTATGATAAAATCCATTGAAACCTCCTCCCAACGTTGACTTGGAATGGGTAAAGGTTGTACCAGACTCAGGGTCTTAATTGTCTCAACTTTATTTTGCTGGAAAACCAAACATTCTGCCACAAAATTTGGGATATCAGATTTAAGGCCATTCAAAAAAAATTCTTTCTTCACCTTGTGGTAAGTTTTTAAAAATCCTAAGTGTCCTCCTACGAGAGAGGTGTGCAATTCCAAAATAATATTTTGTTTTAGTTGGGAATTCTTACAAAGATATAAGTGATCTTTGTACCATAAGGAAACATTTTTCAAACTAAATGTATCAGATGTACTAGGGTATTGTTGCAAATTTTTAATGAGTGTCCACAATTCTTTGTCATTCTTCCATTCCTCCCTTGCTTCGGTTATCCAATCTAGTTGGATAATAGAAATGGCACAAAGAAATGCTTCCACCTACTCATCCTTTCTTGAGAGTGCATCTGCAACAATATTTAGGTTCCCTTTTTTGTATATGATTTCAAAGTCATAACCCAACATCTTTGTGACCCATTTTTTCTGCTCTTATGAAGATATTCTTTGTTCCAAAAATGATTTAAGACTATCATGATCAATTTTAACCTTGAAGTGTCTTTCGATTAGGTAAGGTCGCCATTTCTTTAGTGCGTGTAGTATTGTCAACATTTCCTTCTCATAAATAGATTTTTGTAAATACTTACCTTTGATTGGACGACTTTCAAAAGAAATGGATTTTCCTTATTGCATTAAATCATCACCAATCCCATTTCCTAAGGCATCACATTCCACAATAAAGGTTTTTGTGAAGTCTGGTGTAGCTAAGACCAGTGCTAGACACATTGCCTCTTTAAGATGTTCAAAGGCCTTAGGTTCTTCATGATTCCATGAAAATGAATCTTTCTTCAATAATGTTGTTAGAGGTGATGATATTCTCCCATAATTCTTAACAAACTTGTGATAATACCTTGTTAACTTGAGAAATCATTGCAACTTATTTATGGTTGTGGGGACCTTCCATTCCTTAATGGCTTTAATTTTTTAGGGTCTAACTTAACACCCTCCTGAGATACAATATGACCCAGATATTACACCTCTTGTACTCCAAAGAAACATTTGGAGGTTTTTTCATATAATTGTTTCTCCTATAATAGTTTGAGTACCCTGTCAACATGTTGAAGATGATCCTTCCAAGACCTGCTATAGATTAGTATATCATAAAAAAATACTAACAAACATTTTATAAGGAAGGATTTAAAAATGGAATTCATCAACCCATGAAATGTAGAAGGTGCATTGGTAAGGCCAAAGGGAATGACCAAAAATTCATAATGACCCTCATGAGTTCGAAATGTTTTTTTCGAAATATCTTCAATCTTCATTTTAATTTGATGATATCCTGAACGAAGATCCAACTTGGTAAAATAAATTTCTCCATGTAATTCTTCCAATAATTCATCAATCATAGGGATGGGAAATTTATCTTTAATAGTGAGTTTATTGAGCTCCCTGTAGCCTGGACACATGCGCCATGATCCATCCTTCTTGTGCACCAATACTACTCAAGCAACGAAAGAACTTTGACTAGGTTGAATTATACCAGACTCTAACATTTTTGCAATCATATGTTCAATTTAGCTCTTTTGGACATAGGTCTTAGCAAGTAGGATGTTTGGAGAAAAATTCCTAGATTCAAATGAACATCATGATTGTGATCATGAATAGGTGGGAATCCTTGAGGCCTTGAGAGTTTCAAACACCTTGAAATGATTGTCCAAGACTTTTTGGAAGTATGGAGAAATAATTGATTTTAGTCTTAGAACTTCTAGTGAGCATAATTGTGAAATTACGCCTTGTTGTTCTTTCTTCAGAAGCTTTGTCATGACATTAGAGCTTATTATCTTTCTTGGCTTCCTGCAATACCCTGTAATTCAACTTCCTTTCCTTCCGAAAAAAAATTTCAGGAAAAGTTATTGAAAATTAAAAACTACCATCCCCAACGATTGTAACCATTATACTCCTAGTACAACATCAACACCTCCAATTGGAATGGAAAGCTTTGGACTATTTAATACATATTTCCCCATGGTTAGCTCGATATTATGGCATTTTCCAGAGAAATTTATAGTCCCTCCATTTGCAACCATCACTTGACACTCTGGTGTTGGTTATAGGAAGAAATTCAATTCCTTGGCTACCTTACAATGAATAAAATTATGGGGTATTACTTGAATAAAGCAACACTATTACATTTTTCTTCTTGATATGTCCTTCTATATTAAGAGTTTGAGGAGTGGTAATTACTGCCAATGAATTATAGGATATGGTCAGACTCATTTCTTCTTTCTCTGGGGTTGGTTCCTGGTGTATATCCTCTTCCTTTGAAGTTTATTTTTCATTTTCTTCCTCCTCTTCACAATCTATGTAAATAATTTCTTCTCGGCACACTTATGAACTTTAGTTTATTTTCTGTCATAACTATTGCAAAGCCCTTTTTCTCCTTTTTCTTCCAATTTTTTTGGTGTCAACCTTGTAGGTTGTGGAAGTCTATGAGTAGCAACACTTCCATATTTATAGATGTGAGTGGTAGGATTCCTTGTCGCCATAATTTTACTTTCAATTTTTATTGCCACCCTGAATTCCTTCTCCAATGAATCATGTTCCCAAAGGTGAACCTCATGTTGGATGTTATCCTTTAAAGTCCCTATCAAGACATCAATCCCGTATTCCTCTGGAATACCAGTTACCCTTATATTCAATTTTTGTAAGTCCTCAATGTGCTTCACTATTGAACCCTTTTGTTTGAGATTTATCAATTAGCTAAAGAAGGTGTTGCTCTTTGTATCCTCGTAATGTGCTATCATTTCATCCATAAAAATTGACCAAGTGACAATTTTTTTACAAGAGAAAAGCCATCGATACCATACAAATGTATTTTGGTCTAAATGTAAAGCTGCAGTGTGTACCTTTTGTGTGCTTTTCACATTATGGAGATCAAAATATTTCTCCATCTGTAGTACCCATGTTACGAGATCCTACCCATCAAACTTCCTGATATCAATCTTTTGAATATGGTGGGTCTTCAATCCAACATTAGAGTTTATGAAATCATGATTAACATTTATTGTGTTCTCATCATGAGTTTCCTGTACTACCTTTTTGCTAGTAGGAATCATTTCTTGTATCAACTTTGTCAAACCTTCCATGTCTACTTTTAGATCATTCTTCATGTCTTCCATGTTGTCTTTCATTTTTTCATGTATCTTAGCTTCTATGTCATCCATCTTAGCTTCCATGCCATTATTCAAACCATCCATCTTAGCTTCCACGCCTTTCTTCAAACCATCCATATTAGATTCCATGTCTTTCTTCAAACCATCCATCTTAGCTTCTACGCCTTTATTCAAAACTTCCATTTCAATTTTTGTTTCTCTTTGCGAGAGTGAAATTTGGTGCATTTGGTGTTGTAATTTTGATATATCATGTTGCACTTCTTATTCTTCATGAGTCATAGTAGAGCCTTCTGAGGACTTAATGGGTGTTGAATTATTTTTAGGGGCCATTTTAGAACCCAATAATGATATCTATGCTTCAATATGCCCTTGGAATCACTTCAAACTGATTTTTCAAACAAGACTTATGCAATTTTAAAAAAAAATACACACCTTTTTCTTGCTTTTGAGGAGCTCTATATTGAAATTGATGTATATCTAGAATTTTAGATCCCTGATATTTTATCTTCGGTCCTTTAGTATCCGTTTGAATCTTCTTTCCAATGCCACATGTTTGACCTGATTTGGATTCTTCAAGGAAAAGTTATGCCTAATCTCCCACAATGACCTAATTATGGACAGGTTCAGTAGAGAGAACTTGTATGTTGTGCTGCATGTCATTTTTTCCTCCTTCAGCTCTGAAATTGATACATTGTAAACTAACGTCCATTTACTTGTAGCCACTTTTTACATAATTCCAATCCAATGCTCATAGAGAGAGTTATGATTATTTTCCCAAGGTCACCTCTTTGAAATGAAATTCGGGAGCCTGCAAAAACCCTAATTTCCACAGATCATATCTCCGAAAATATTGCAAACCAAATTTTGAAATTTGTACATGACGTTAATCAGGATTTCTTCGCAAATGTATTTTTTTTTAGCTTCTAAACCTTCAGAGAAAAAAATTTGTAGCGAAAATTCGATGATGGCCTGTTTGAAGAAGAGAAACCCTATAATCCAAATCTCTAATACCAAATGTTATGAAACCATCTCCAAAAATAGAAGAAAAGAGAGATAAACACCTTAGAAACCAACCACTTCGAGGGGGAAACCTCCCTTACATTACATAAATGAAAAATTCTTGGATTATTCAAATGACAAAACCTCCTTTCTATATACGAGAGTCCATGGGGTGACAATATAATCCTAGGCGACCTAACAATAATAATGTAAGGGCACAAAAATAATAATAGTGGGGTTTTATGGGGCACAACAATAACAATATGGGGACTACAGGGGTACAACAATAACAATAAGGGGGCTACACGTCTAACAATAATAAGGGACTACACTAGTAATATAGGGACCTAACAAATGTAGTGGAAGTGCCTTGATGAATAGATTTTCAATTTTTTCTTTTTAAGGGACATATTCCAACCCTATTTTCATCTCCAATACTTTCTCTGAAACTAAATGATACTATATTAGAATGTATATAGTTTTTGAATACATGACAGGCTTTTTAGAGATACTTTTGGAACTTGTGTTGTCACAAACAATAGGCATAGGTTGAGGACAAGCGACTTGGATATCCCACAGAGTTTGCATCATCCAAATAAGTTGTGTAAAAAAAGCGACAACCATAACATATTGTGCTTCAGTAGTTGATAAGGCTATAAAACTCTATTTCTTACCGAACCAAGAGACTAATCTTGGGCCCATGTAAAATTCTCCTCCACTATTACTTTACGATCATCAACATTACTTGTCCAATATGCATCAGTATAAGCATGGAGTGAAAAATGTGAGTTTTTAGGATACCATAATGCAAGATCTTGTGTGCCCTGCAAATACTTGAATATTCTTTTGATAACTTTGAGGAGTGTTTCTTTATGATTTTCTTGGGATCATCCAACTATTTCAACTGCATACATTATGTATAGTCTAGTACCTATAAGATAAATTAAGCTTCCAACCATAGACCTGTATTTATATTGATTAATTGTCGGAGAGTCATCATTTTGTCTTAGATTTCATCCTGTTACCATAGATGAGCATACATGTTTACATATTCTAATCCATATATCTTCATGATCTACTTGAGATTTTTAGTTTGAGAAAGGAAGATACCATCCTTAGTTTGATGTACCTAAATACCAAGAAATAATATTAGCTCACCAAGTAAGGACATTTCAAATTCCTATTGCATTGCTGAAGTAAACCCTTGGATCATAGATTCAATATTGCTCCCAAAGATGATGTCATCAACATAAACCACTACCACTAGTAGTTTTTATTTTTCTATTTTGATATATAGATTACTATATGTTGAACCTTTCTTGAACCCTTGTTGTTTAAGATACCTGTCAAGATGATAATACTAAGCCCGAGGAGCTTTTTTTAACCCATATAAATACTTCTTAATTTTGAAAACAAGGTTTTTATCATTGCTAAGTATGAAGCCTTTAGTTTTTTCAATATAAACTTCTTCTTCTAAGTCCTCATTTAAATATGTATACTTAACATCCATTTGATATACTTTAAAATTATGAAAATTGTAAAATTCAAGAAGCACTATATTAGATTCAAGATGAGCTATAGGGGAAAATGCGTATTCAAAGTCTATTCATTCTTGTTGAGCATAACCTTTGCAAACAAGTCATGATTTGTTTCTACTTGCTGGGCCCATTTTAATTTAGTTTTTTTTAAACACCCATTTGGTCCCAATTACATTTTTATTATGAGGACTTGGAACCAACTCCAATGTATGAATATTTTCTATCTCGTTAATTTCTTCAATCATTGTCTTAATCCAACATTCATCCTTGCTAGCTTGATTTAAATTTTGAGTTTCAATCATGGACAATAAGGCTAAGTGAATAGGTGATCCAACAAACATTCTTCTAGTTTTTATTCCAACCTCTTTATCACCTAGAATTTTGGATTCAAGATGATTTTTTTGTACATACCTTGACGGAGTTTTTTTTGACACACTTACATTTTTATTTTCTTCTTTTGATGCTTCTCCTTCTCCTTCACCTACTACCTCTTGTATTTTAGTGGGGGATTCGTTCATCATAGATTTAATTTCTCTTTTGGTACATGCAGATACTTCATAAAAAAAACAAAATCTATACTTTTGACAATATTTTGAAGCATTTTATTATAACATTTGTATCCTTTACTTCTACAAGAGTAACCAAGAAGGAATCCTTCATAAAGTATGGGTTCAAACTTACCAAGTTTATCATCATTTCTCTTTATAAAATATTTGTTGCCAAAGGTTTTAAAGTATTTAACAGTTGCGAGTTTGTCATACTAGATTTCATGAGGCGTTTTCTCATCGTTGACTCGTAAATGTGCCTTGTTGAGGATATATACCGTTTTTTTTACTGCTTCCCCCCAAAAGGTGGGAGATACTAAATAATTTTCAAGCATAACACATGCCATCTGTTGAATTTTCATGTTCATTCTTTTTTCTACTCCATTTTGTTGAGGAGTTTTAGCTATGGAGAATTATCTCTTGATGCCATGCTGCTCACAAAAATTGAAAAATTCATTTGATATGAACTCTCCTCCTCTATCAGATCTAAGACATTTTATTTTCAATTCCAATTCATTTTCCACCATAGCCTTGAATATTTTAAACTTTTCAAATGCCTCATCTTTAAACATCAATAAACTAGCCCAACACATCCTTGTAAAATCATTAAGCAACACCATGAAGTATTTTTCACAACGAGGATACTTATTTATCATAGGTCCAAATATACATGTATGAACATGTTAAAGAGGTTTACCTAAAGTGCATTCTATAGGTTTGAATTGAACTCTTGATTGCCTGCCAAATTGGAAGGATTTTCAGATGCTATTTTTAAGTGGTATCATGTCTAGCATGTCACGAACTGCCCCTTTCTTAATTTATTTATATAGTTGAGAAAATATAAGGTGTCCCAATATTTTATGCCATAGTCAATTTTCCTTAATTTTGATTAAGAAACATTGTTCATTTCCTACTTCTAGAATGTATACATTTTCTAGAGTTTTGGTTCCTTTGATTATAGTATTACCGTTTCTAATTCCTTGACTAAGAATTTTTTAGAATTGAAGAAAAATTCATGCCGTTGGTCACATATTTGGCTGACACTTGAAAAATTATGCTTTAATCCATCAACAAACAATACGTTCTTAGCTTGAATTTTCTCTTTTAAAATCACAAATCCTTTTCCATTAATAGTAGCTAGTGATTTGTTACCAAAGGATAAATTATTTTCTTTCTTAATTTCATTAAAAGAAACAAAATTATATTTGTCACATGTCATATGTTTTTAGGAACCATTATTAATGTACCACAAATTCTCTTGATCTCATTCATATAGGGGTATACCATATTTTTCAGAAGAAGTGGTCTTCCTTTTCCAAAATTTGGAAGGCTCTGACTTATGCTCATGTTGATAAGATGAAATCGTCCTGCTTCTACATTTGGTTTCTTCATTAACAAATTTATTTCAAATAGAAAATTCAACTTCATTTTGAAGAGGAGAGAAAACATTATAAAATAATTCTTTGACTTGTTAATATTATGTTGATTTCCCGATTCTCTAGTCATGATATTTTATAAGAAACACAATGAACTTCCTTATGACCAAAGTTATGAAAAGTAAAGCATTGGAAATTCAAGTAATAATACCTGGGAGTGGAATACATTCTTGAATAGCTTTCCCTTTGATCATAGGAATATGGTCCTTTTGTTCCTAGTTTCCTTGATTCAGTATAACTTGATCCTTCATTTTTTGTTGAATTTTGTTGTCAAGGATACTACTTCCTTTTGTTGCATTAACATATCATTTTGTACCTAATTCAAAATATCTCATAGGTTATGATGTTTCACTATTTGTATTTGCATTATATCCAAGGCCTATCTTGATTAATGGAGAACACTGAGCCTTAATAATTTCATCTAATGTTTCATCTCCTTTTGAAAATTATAGATTTAGATTCAATTTAAAGTTCTATATTTTCACAATGTTTTTCCTTTTCTTGAACTCGTTTCCTCAATGCTTCTCCTTCTAATTTAGCCTCTTCTAAACAGATTTTTAGCTGAGTTATTTCTTCAACTATACTATTTTTCTTATACATACTTATTTCATTTTCTTGATTCTTGTTTATGATCCTGAGTTTATCAATATCCTCTAATGCATCCATAAAATAATCACCATTATCAGAATCACTTTCAATTAATTGATCTTATAAAGTCATAAGTAATCTTTATTCTTGATTAGAATATGATGTAGCAAAACTACATATTTTCACAATTCGTGGATATGTGGGTTATGGGCCCACAATCTGAACCAAATAGTTCATTACACAGAAATAAATCTTCTGAGATATTCTCGATTGCGCTCATGTATCATTTCAAATCCCTTTGCCGAAACAGGTTCAGTGATAGAAACCTGGAACATGAACTATACATTTGCTCCAACACAAGGCTACACAGGATTACTGCCTCCAAACAAAACCTCCAATTAAAACTAGAATGGATGTGATCCATCCATTTCACCTCTATACAGTACACACTGGAATTGGTTTCAATGGTCACGCTTCTTTTAATGGAACTCAGATTTCTTTATGAATGCACTCCGCTTCCTACAACAAAGGTGCATGTCACGACACTGAATTTTAAAATTATGCAGATCTAATCACACGATTCAAAATCTTCACATAGGGTTCACCACTCAATGAGCTGAACAAACATACGCAGGCAAAGCCATTTTTCTAGGTGAGTATTCGATCTATCTAAAGACACACAGTCTCACTCTTACATGAAATAATATAACTTGCATGCATAATTATAGAATTCACGCTAACAAACACCAGATTTATATTAGTCTTGAATTCGAATTACAACACACATATACGAGCCAGATCTCCCTCTCCTTTTTGATGTTACATCGTGTCTGGCCTCCTCTACAAATGCACGAAGACTATAATTTATAACAATGGAGAAAAGAGGAATGGATCATTCCAGATCCGATCTTTCCTCATAAAATCACTCAACCAAATTACAAAAAAATCTATTGATAATATAAATTTAACGATAATATTGTCTTTGTGGCCACGTCTACTTTTGGAAGGTTTGCAAAATTAAATTTGACTTGGGCGGGTTGATGCTCCTGCATCAGAATGCCGAGGTACAAAATTTCTATGACCTCCTGGTCATATGTCTTCTTCATCTCTTAGAAATTATACCCACATCTTCTGTGGAATTTCCTTTGTGATCTTTCTGTGAGCTGCAACAAAAACCTCTGCAGTAACAATTCCTCCTTGCTACATGATACCTCACCGAGCTTCTCTCCTCTAAGCCCAGTCTTTCTGCATCTCTCTAGTTCTCTCCTCTAGAACCATTTGAGCACTCCTAGCTCTAGGCCGTTGCAATATTATCACCTACAAAAAAATATAAAGACCAAAAGTTTACAAATATTCAACAGAATTGTACCTCTTCTTCCTTTTTACGCAAATTATTTCTCGCAGGAAATATTTTCCCACTCTGATACCATTTTGATGTAGCAAAACTGCATATTTTCACAATTCATGGATTTGTGGGTTATGGGCCCATGATCTGAACCAAATAGTTCATTACACAACAATAAAAATTCTGAGATATTCTTGATTGCGCCTATGTATCATTTCAAATCTGTTTGCCGAAACAGGTTCCGGAATAGAAACCTGGAACATGAACTATACATTTGCTCCAACACAAGGCTACGCAGAATTGCTGCCTCCAAAAAAAACCTCCACAATGATTTAAAACTCAGAATGGATGTGAGCCATCCATCTAACCTCTATACAAAACACGCTGGAATCAGTTTCAATGGTCACGCTTCTTTTAATGGAACTCATATTTCTTTATGAATGCACTCCGCTTCCTACAAAAAAGGTGCATGCCACGACACTGAATTTTAAAATTCTGTAGATCTAATCACATGATTCAAAATCTTCACATCGGGTTCACTACTCAATGAGTTGAACAAACATATGCAGGCAGAGCTATTTTTCTAGGTGAGTATTCGATCTATCTAAAGACACACAGTCTCATGCTTACATGAAATAATATAACTCGCATGCATAATGACAGAATTCATGCTAACAAACACCATATTTATATTAGTCTGGAATTCGAATTACAACACACATATACGAGCCAGATCACCCTCTCGCATTTGATGTTACATCGTGTCTGGACTCCTATACAAATGCACGAAGACTATAATTTATAACAATTGATAAAAGAGGAATGGATCATTCCAGATCCGATCTTTCCTTATAAAATCACAAAAATCACTCAACCAAATTACAAAAAACTCTATTGATAATACAAATTTAACGAAAATATTGTCTTTGTGGCCACGTCTACTTCTGGAAGGTTTGCAAAATTAAATTTGACTTGGGCGGGTTGATGCTCCTACATCAAAATATGATTCATCATCCTCATCATTGAAAGAGAATTCACTATATTCATGTGTATAAAAACTTTTCTTCCTAGTAAAGCTTATTTTGACATTATTATTTTAAACATTATTTCCTTTTTCTTACTTATCATGATTTTCTTTATAAGGAAACTTAGCAACATAGTGACCTACTCTTCCACAATCAAAAAATTTAAGGGGAAGTTTAACTTTCAATTAACAAGTCCCCACTTGCAATTTCCTGAAAAATTTCTCTTATTCTTCATCTGAAATGTGGTTGGCACCATCTGATTCTTGTTTATGTTTGTCTTTACTTGTAGCTTTGAAGGAAACTTCTATAATTTCTAAGGTGCCCCCTTTTGTTCTCATTTCATAAGCTATCAATATCCCATGGATTGTTTCTAAATATAGTTGTTTCAAATCCTACAAATATTCAATAGCCGATACTTTTGCATTGGACTTCAGAGTTAGTGATCTCAATATTATTTCAACAATCATAACATCAATATTATCACCGAGTCCTCTCGTTGTGTTAACAATCTCGTCTAATCTAAGGAAAAAATTTGCAATGCTTTCATCATCATGCATTCTAAGGGACTCATACTGAATTCTATATTATCGAAGTTTGACACTCTTTACCTTAGAGTCACCTTCATAGCTTTGGACAAGCTTATCCCATATTTATTTTGCAGTATTCAACTACATGAATTTCACAAAATATGATTATGCTAATCCTCCCATGATATCATTTATTGCGTTTTCATTGTTCTCATACTACTTCTTTTTTGCTTCATCTCTAGGAATAGATCTTGAATATTGATATCCACCTTCAAAAACTTCCCATACATTAGTTTCTAGTGATAACAAATTTGATAGAATTATGATATTCCAAAACATAAAGTTAGTACCATTAAACAAAGGTGGCTTGGTAAAAAAATTTCCATATTGACTACTTATCTTGCTAGATATCCCTTCAAGCGATGAAGCTCCTTCTGAGGGACCTCCTTTGATACCAATTGTTAGGAAAAATACTAAGAGGGGGTGTGAATCAATTTTTTTATTATTTCACTTAATCTTCAATTTAAAATTCATAGAAGTGTACGCTACTGTTATTTAGAAAGCTTGCATGTGTATGCATCTTTAGTGAATGAAAACTGTTCATGTGTAGATTACCATTTTTTTCATAATTTCGATTATTTGTTTAACTTAACCGTTGCATCATTATTCATTAATCATGAGCAATAAGGAGAAGATAAATAATAATATACAAGTAACAAATCAATGAATAATGACACTGAGATTTTAGGTGGAAACCCAATGTGGGATAAAACTACCGTTGTTTTCATCTATATCGTCTTTCTTATTAGAAATAAAATATTCTTACATCCAGTACCAGTGTAGGCTCTTACGTGCACGTAGGATTCTACATGTAGGAGACTACAACCTCCACAAATTCTCCAGCTTCTACTAGAAGGAAGCTACTACTCCATGTCAAGTTTATTGGCTGTTACCAGAAGGAAGCTCCTACTCCCTCAATGGAGGATGCAAACCTCAACAACTCTGTGAACCATGTTTCAAAATTTTCATGTTGGATCCACTTGTATCAAACAAAAACCAAAACCTTGTAGGCCACCACCCACATTCATTGAAACTTGAATATCAAGATACCAAATACTAATCAGAATGAATCATTTTATACCAATTTACTGAATCAATGAATTCCAATTATACTTTTGCAATCAATAATTGATTAGACCAGTATGCTCATGCCAATATATAAATAATAAATCAATCATATATTGACCAAATAAAGAACCAAACTGTGACTAGTAACCAACATAAAAATAATTAAGACATCCTTGACAAACAATAACAAACAACAAAATACTTATTCACTGTCATAGTAAGTATTGAGGAGGTAAATCCCCTCCGCGGACAGAGGCGATCCCTACTAGCCCAGCAGGGGTCTAGCAACAATAAAAAATGTTACGACGCAAGTTCCTAGTTACGAATGAAAAGACTAAAGATGGAAGCCTACCTGGAATCCAATGCTATGATCTGAAGAAGAGAGCGTTCCCGTTCCTCGGCCTCGGCAGATCACGATCCCCCACGATCTCCGCGGGTGGACACCTGCACATGCAAGAAACAAACAGATACAAGCATAAAATCCGGCATACGTAACTCAATATCAGTCAGAAAGGATATTACTCATATTAACATCATTGAAAACAGAGTGGAACCATAATCGTAATCATTCATTAAATAACGATTGAAAGAGATTACAACCAAAGTTCTGACGTCGTGGTCTCCTTCGGATGGGTCTCCAGTCGTTCACGTCTCGCAAAGCTCGCCAGGGAAAGGGAAAACCTCTCCTGAGTCTCTCGACAATAGTCTCCTTACTTGAGTTGGCCTTAAGGGAGGAAAGAGGGCTCTTACGGCACAAAGGCTCTTGGGAATTTGGAGATTCAAAGCTTAGGCACTTCAAGACTAGCTTGCCATGGAATTGAGCAGGCTTTTATAGATGGGGAAGGAGGGAGTTGGGATCCCTATTAATGTGGGATTGGCCCTATCAACAAGGAAGGTTCCATGGGAGGTGGCAAAACCACTTCCCTTCCATAGAACTTCCGCAGCCAAACCTCCCAACTCAAGATAGGCAATGGTTTCTGAGTTTGTTGGAACTCAACTTCCGCCATATTTATTTAAAAAGCACTCCTTAAATTGGCTGGCGCGACTACTGCTCTGGGACAGAGCGCCAGTTGGCGCGGCCTCTTTGCAGGATTTTCCCCATTGGTGCAAGTGCTGAACTGTCTGCCCGCGCCAATGCAAAAAGGGATGTTTTTCATGATTTTTGCAAGGAGATGTCTTTAGGGAAAATGAAGCTCATGCTTAGAGGAATGCATTGATGATGTTTTCAAGGCATGACAATGTTCATAGGTCACAAAATGGGTCCTCCATTGTGCGGGACGGGGAATGGTAGGGATGGTGACAAATTACTGTGTAACAGATGCCCCCTAAAGTATGAGGCCCGAGAGAGAGAGGGGTGAAATGCTTTACGAGAACATGTTCAACTGAAGGCCCGCCGTCGGAAAACCTGCGCAGAAAAATACAACTGATATCTCAAGTACATGATGTATGTGTGGTATGGGCGCAGCCATCCGAAACAGAGTACACTATAATCCGGATCCATGGTATGGGCGCAGCCATCCAGTGAGGATCAAATAAATAGACTCAGGTATGGTCGCAACCATCCAATCAATAAGTCATATACATAATGATAATAATCCACAATCGCAGCCTGGATTACAACAGACACAATCCAGGGTCTTGCGCTCCATCTCGACCCAAACAAGTACAAGTTCGAGCATGTGAATGTGTGAGCTGATGTCGAACATGCAAGAACATCGTCTGATTACCAGCCAATGATGAAAGCTGTTAACAGACGCGAGAGAAACCACCAATAATGACAATGGTCCTCAAGGTACTACAGGTACAATCTATGGCGTGTGAATCAATGAGTTGGTGTCGAACACCCGCAGAATCACTCGATCGGAGGCCAATAATGAAAACCTCACGTCGAATGCTACGACCTGCCATTGAGGCACGTGGGGCTCTTAGGTGCTTCTGAATAATGGTAAAATCGACGAAGCTCCCCTTGATCGAAGGTGGGCCATAATGTTTCCCACATCATCGACACGAGACAGAGGAACATGATGTTTTTGTTGTGAATCGGGATCGTATGAGAATCAGAGGAAGGTTGATATTTGCAGAGGCCAACTTCTCTTGAACATATAAACGGCACGACAGTGGACTTGGCAGTATTTGACATCAATAGATCAGAGGTCATGGTGACAAGGCAATGAGCAGAGGAGAGGTCAAAAGGGATTATCCAAACCCACGGAGGCAAAGTGAAGAAACGAGATGAGATGTCCCCAACCCGACACGAATGCAGACAAGTGCCATGTTCAAGAGCGACATACTGCCGACGACAACGACGATGGTTCCATTTCCCCCCACCATTTCTGGCGAGTACCCCAATTATTTTTAATAACAAGCTTGAAGGGGATAGCATATGCTTGCAATATAAGTCCGCCCTTCGGGCGAATCCATCCTAGTGCATTTAATGAGTCCTAGGAAGGAGGAACTCGGAGAACGTCATTTCGACTGAGTCCGATGTCATCAGGGTTTAACGAGTCTGACAAAGGAAGAACTCGGCGTCTTTTCATGTTTAGAGAGTTTGAAAAGACAGCGGAAAAGTAAACTCCAGAGGTCCCTTTTCGTAAATAGTTCCCCAGATCCGAAAAGGTAGAAAACAATATCCGGGAAAACCTCCTAGTCGCGATAGGCTAGGGTATTCCTTTTTCGTAATCGATCCATCCCAGCCCGAAAAAGGGTTAAACTTATACTGGGTGGATGTCGATTCGTGTCCATTTTAACGAGATCGAAACGACAAGGGCCTCGGAAATCTTTTCATATTTAGAGAGTCAGAAAAGAGCTGAAAGATGACTCCAAAGTGACTTTTTCGTGTATTTACCGAGTCCGAAAAAGTATAAAATACAACTCGTTTCCATCGTTAAAGTCACAAAAAACCTGCTGCTGCACATACCAAGCAAGCATAAAATCCATTTTCGACATAACATATAAAAATATTCGATAAAAATGACTTTTTACAACTCATTTCATGTCAAAAAGTTATAAATATGTCAAATTGGTAAAAATAAAATTACATTTACTATTTACCTTGGTAAAAAGCAACAGTGGTCCATTTGGAGCAGAAACTTCTGACGGTGATTGCGACAAATCCAGTTGACCATTCAGCTTCTCGTCTGCTACAGGTAAGAGGCGCTCCCTTGCTCTTCATTTTCATCCAATTTTTAATAGTTTTACCCTGTAAATCAGTTTTCTAGAGCCATTTTGAAAATTTAGGGCCGCGCTCATTGGCGCGGGTATCGGGCACGGACCCGCGCCAATGAGCTCTTTTATACAAAGGGCCCGTGCCAGCGGCCGAACCTAAAAATCCGCCTAAAATTTCGACATTTAGACCAAATTGCATGGAATTTGAGACTCATCAGAGATATAACTAAGGGTTCATGGCCATATAAATGCAGGTAATCAATCAAAATGGCAATTGAATGGAAAGAACGAGAGCATGGAGAAGAGGATGAACAAGCCATGCAAATTCAAGCTTGCATGAATGCCCTTAGAAACTGTGGGCTGAAAAAATTCTTCCTCACACCGTGTCTACGAGCTCAGCCCGAGCTCCTCCAGTATTTAATCAGTATCTGGGATGAACATGAACAGGTGTTCAGGTTACGAGACCAGGTATTAGAGCTGGAGGTTTCTGATGTTTATTTTATCACTGGATTATCCCGCAGAGGTCCGATCCCGGTGTTGACTGGAAGTAGACCATCTGGGGAGAAGATGGAAGAAGTGATGGCACGAGTGTGCCAAGGAGCTCAAACAGGATCAGGTAGCAAGAAAGTGGATATCCACACTATCCTTGATCTGGCATTGAGAGTGGTCCTCCATACCATCACGCGGGCTGCTGGGTCGCAGGCACCGCACGAGGCCACAAAGGCCCAACTCCTGCTAGCTTCAGAATGCATGAGTCCCCTGCTGTTCGACTGGGCAACAGCAGTAACAATCAATATGAAAAGGCAGCTCACGAAATGCAAACAGGGTAAACTGAAATAGTTCGGTTATGGTTCCATCTTGGTATCGTTCATTCTGGAACGCTTACCAATCTTCCAGGGCCAAGGGGCCGCAGTAGCAGATCCGATACCACGAGAGCCAAGAATGGCTCGCTGGGCAGCATTGATGCCCAGAGCTGGAGGCGGCCAACAGATGTCCTGGAGGCCGGAATTCTTTAGGTGGTTACGACGCCAGTTGATTGTCGTGGAAGACTGGCCCTATGCAGGAACTGACTTCACCGGAGACCCCGATCTCCCACTGCCAGAAGGAGATGACTGGGACGAGGAGTTGGGTAAGACCTCATTTTATTTTATTTTATATTTTTATGTTTTTTTTTGTTAATACACATTCGTCCTAACACATTTTATATATGCATGCAGATGTGGGACCTGAGAGACCAGCTGGGATGTCTCCAATCTCACGGAGGACACAACTCGCCCCTGATCCTCAGGGAGAGGGCACCGGAGGAGAGGAGCTGATCCAGAATCTCGAGGGCATTGCCCACGGGATCCCAGACTATGCTCGGCTGGCAGATGTACCGATGGCATACCAGCGCCACACGGTGGGAGTTCCGAGTTGGATCCACCGAATCCTGAGACGCTTAGTGCATGCAGTCACGTGCTATCATGAGCACCATGCGGATTAGCTCTCAGGATTTATACCACACCTATTTTTTTTTGAGAGACATATCGTCTTCGGATGTACTTAAGACGACTATGTATATTTTGACTTTTATGTGACACACTCTATGTAAACATTTTGATATCTATATATATACATATCTATTTCTGGATGGGTTTTTCTTTACATGTGATGATGATTTATAAATTGCGCAAATGTCTGTCTAATACCAAATTTGCTACTGCATCTGTTAGTGTATTCAAATGCCTGGGTATATGATGATATGTAATGTAGTCAAAATTTCTTTCCAGTAATCGAATACGCAGATACAGACGTAAGATGGACGGGTTTCTTACCGAATAGTGTCCGTTCAGTTGTAACACCACAAGTTGTGAATCTAGATACACGAGCAATTCACGGATACCAAGGTTTACTGCCTCGGTTAATAATTCTAACACAACACTATATTCCGCGATGTTGTTCGTGGTACGTCCTAGACACACTCCTTGCAGGTCGATCAACTCACCAGCAGGATCATAGATTACCCAGGCTGCTGAAGACAGATTCCTGGTACTGCGGGAGGCACCATCCGCGAAACCAACAAATGGATGAAAAGACATCTACACAACCAGGAAGACCCGATCAGCAGAAAGATGTTTACAAAGCACACCACACAATACATGCACACAAATGAAAATCACACACCTATGTACACACAAGACGGGCATGCCCCCCAGCATGGTGTCTCAATTCTAGGTGCATGCCCCCCAAGCTTCAGTCCATAGGAAATGGAGTGAAGGTTGAAAACAAAAGAGATTTGAACTAAATCTATCAAAACTCGAATTGAATATGCTCATGTTTCATTGTTTTAACGAGGTTGACACACTTAAAAGAACTATCCTCGTAGCATCTTGTTTCATTATTCGAAGAGCTTGACACAAGAGAAAGAACTGTGCTCTAACGAGCTCCCAGGAGGAGGTTCAGGAGGTGGTGCGGGGAAAATACCCATGAGGACTGGGTCTTTGAAGAGACCAGGTCCTATACTGTCTGGGGGATTCAGAATTTGATCCACGTATGGCACGTTGTTCTCAGAGTTAGAGGTGAAAAATGACAACTGATCCACCGTGACAATCTTGCCCTCATGAGGGAACTTAATGAATCGAAAGACGGTAGACGGCACGCAGAGCATGGCATGGGTCCAGCTGCGGCCAAGAAGTATATTGTAGTTGAGTTTAGCGTCAACCACTTCCACTTCTACGTTGACAGTTTTTCCCTGTAATGTGATCGCAAGACTCTCGAGAACTCCCAGGGGTTTAGACTCCCGACCATCAAATGCCTCAAAGGCATTGGGAGATGACGACAAGGCTGGAGAGCCGATGGCCTTCCAGCAGGCGGAGGACATAACGCAAGTAGATTCACCCTCATCTACGACGGCCCTATGAACGTTTAGACCGTTAATCCCGACTTGAATGACCAAAGCGATTTGATGTGGAAGCCGGGGAGTAAAATTCTCCAGATCAAAGGTGAGAAGGCTCGAGTCGGCGGGATCGATACCACCGATGGCAGACAGTAAAGCCTTCCATTGTGAAGGACAACTTTGAAGAACCTCAAGTGCAGACATGGCACATGGCGCCTGTGCCAGATCCTCAACAATACTGTAATGTTGAGCGGCACGAGCGTTTGGATTATAAGAAGATCTTCGAAGGACACCTTTGGGGGGTGGCTTCACAACGGGTTCCAGAGAAGGCTTCTCGATTTCCAACGGACCGGAGACAGGTGGGGGAGGCGGCCCATCCGCAACTGCCTTCCCGGGTGCCTGCCGCAGTTCGTTGTAATCCTTCGACCGCGTAGCGACAGAGATAGGTGCAACACTCTTCACCATAAAAACCTGAGACCCAAACGGTGTAGATGGTGATGCCTGTTCGACCATCTGGGTCTGCTGAGATGGAAATGGCTCTTTCAAAACAGCCAGAGTCCCTTTAGGGCCTTTAAGAAGTTGACTAACCTCGGATCGTCGTGGACAATCCTTAGTATAATGGTCCCCTTCACAGATGAGGCAAGGGTACTTCGGTTTACGCTGGGAGCCATCCTCAGTACGAGATTTAGATTCTGGTTTCGGGGCATTAGATTTAGATTTGCCTTTGCCCTTCTTTTTCCCCTTGGAGGATTTGTCCGCAGGATTGGCCTGAACGGCATTCACCTCCGTGGTTTTTCCAGAATCGGATGAGGCAGGATTAGCAGAGGTATTGTTGGAAGAATTAGCCTTCTGCTTCCCATTCGAATATTTCTTCGAATTCTGAGAGACAGAACCAATGACACCATCCACCGCAGGGGTGGGCGGAGCCTTAGTGGTTCCGGGCCGTGGAGCATCAGTCAAGATGTCATAAAGCGTGCCGGACTGAGAATAGACAAGGTCCAGGTATTGGGCACGCGCGATGGCTTGTTCCTCTGTCACGCACGCTCCCATCGCAATATCCTGAGCGATTTTATTCACAAAGGAGGTGGTGAACCAGTGAGTCAATATCTGATCAGGTATGTGAAACTTGATCAGTCGACGACGGCGCCACCACTCATGAATGTGATCTAAGATGTGAGTGGCTTTATCCTGCTTCAGGGAAGTCAGGAGGTGCGTCCCGGCTTCATATCGAACCGGTAACTGGAAATGCGTGAGGAAAGCCATGGCTAAAGAGTTGAAATCTTGAAAAATGCCACGGGATAACTCTATGTACCACTTAGCAGCAGCTCCAGTTAAAGTACGCTGGAAGAGGCGCAGGCGAATCGAATCGTCGACCCAAGAGTTAGATGAACACCAAAGATGATACGTCATCACATGCGCCTGGGGGTCCTCTCCAGCTTTTCCCTCAAACTTGGGGCAATCACCTGGTATCTTGGTGGGAACCGGAGGCCAATACGGATTATGTAAAATCGGGTCATTGGTCAACTTTGAAACATCCGGCAGTTCCAAGGTAGCCAGGAACGGCAATGGAGGATTAACTGCCATGCCAGGCCCAGGATGAGGTCCGGTACCCATACTCCACGATGGTTGTGAATATCCTTGCCCCCACGGGTTCTGTCCCGCAAGATTCTGACCGTAGGGGGCGTAGGTCGTATAACCAGACTGATTTGGATGCTGGTAACCATAGTGTGGGGCTTGATAACCAGGGTACGGACCCTGATTATGCGTCGGCCCCGTATAAGTAGCGTTTGGATTTGGTTGCTGAGTGTAGGTAGAACCGGGTGGAGGAGGATAATACTGAGAGCCTCTGGGTTGGTTATAGTTCAGTTGAGACTGACCATGAGGATAATAACCACTCTGAGGATGAGTAGGCTGCTGAAAAGTGGAACCCTGCGGAGCCTGATACGTAGGGCGTAGCTGTTGATTTGGCTGCGGCATTGAATGAACCGGCTGCTGTGCAGGGTTAATGGAATGAGCGGGCTGCCCCGAATGAACAGGTTGACCCGACTGAGAGGGCTGACCTGAATGAACAGGTTGACCCGGGTGTAAGGGTTGACCTGAATGACCAGGCTGACCCGGATAGACAGGCAGCACTGGTTGCGCAGGTTGACCTGGTTGTAAGTGAGCCCCAGGTTGTACCAGATGGACCGGTTGGCCTAGAGGCGGAACACCGGGTTGTACCGGATGAGCCAGTTGGCCTAGTGGTGGAACAGGACCAGGTATTTGTTGGAAACCGGTTTGACCTGAAGCAGAACCATAGGATGGTCCTGGCTGATATGCAACGTTAGAAACAATAGGATACTGCGGTTGCATCGGTAAAGAAGGCTGAATTTTCCCCCCAGGACCATAGACCGGTCCCGGTTGGTACCCTGGTTGAGGTTGGATAGGTTGACCGGAAGGGCTGTAATACTGTCCTTGCGGACTGTACGATGGCCCTTGTTGGCCCACAGGGTAGCCCTGGATGGGCTGCCCCTGTGGATCATAAAGATAGCCAGGTCGGCCCGCAGGTTGGCCTTGGAAAGGCTGTCCCTGTGGGTTATAAGCCTGGTTGTACGGTAAACCTTGAGCATAAAGATAAGCCTCAAGAGCGGGTAGACGCAAAATCTCCCCGTGCTCTTCATACTGACTTGGGAAATCATACACGGGAGTACCGTCCTGTGCATAGTGCGAAAAGTAAGATCGGTAGGGATCTTGGGAGGACGGTCCAGCCTCGGCGTTCGGCTGTTGCAAAGACAACCGATACTCCTCCGGAGAGATGTTCTCCGGTATAGCAATAGCTAGATAAACATCTTCAGGAGTTGGCCCAGCCCTGGTAGCAGATGCTGAGACAACATGAGAAGAGGCGGCCACACAGACAGTGGGCCGGACGGGAACAGATGTGACAGGCGTATGAGGAGACACCCTGGGTGTAGTAGCAGCTGGCCTCGAAGCAGGAGATGATATTCCCATAGAGGCTGCAGCTGAAATGATCTAACCCAGAGATCTGTATCCCTGTGGTAAAGAAGGACAGGTTGTTGACATGTTAGCCAGCTCAGAGTTGTCTCCCTCAAACAATCTACGCGGGAAGAGCTGATATTCTTCACCGGACGTTGGGATTTCCTCACCAGAATCACTCATGGTTGATCCTGCCGTTAAATCACGCAAGAGACGGCGAGGACTAGGAGGAAATCCGGCAGCAACAAAAGGCGAACCCGAGGTGAGAGAAAGGAAATCATCTCCTAATCTCAATTCAGACACAGTGTCCGAAAAGGGCCAATTGAACTCAACTGGTCCTCCAAAGGGTTGCTCAACGAGAACCGGTCCCCCGTCAGGAAACTCGGAAACAACAGGCTGCTGTGGTTCGAGAGAGGATTGGGAAGCCTCTGAAGAATTGTCCATGTAAGGACTACCAGTCGACGAAACCGAAGGTTCCGCCACTGTGGCAAAAGACCAGAGGAAAAGAAGCAAACACACACACGGGCTGAAAACGAGTTAAGGGCACACGATCAAATGGTCAACAAGCAATATCTAAGCGGGCGTGTAATTATGGGTGATTAATTTTACCACATTGAAAAGTAATAAACTCTATCGTTTCATATTTTAAGAGTCGAGAAACAATAGAAAGATGACTCTATCTCTTTCAGATTTGATACAAGCGTGAAAGGACAAGCGCTCGACGGTCTTTTCAAGTTTAGGTAGTCAGAAAAGACCAAATGACTGCTCAGGAAAAACTAGGCACAAAGGGTGTACCAAATATCCGTGAACTGCAATATACACCTTGGTTTCAAAAATGAAACATAAATCGACCAAGGACTTTCCGTACGTGCAGGTAGTCTCCCCGAATGCTGTGTTCGGTGTATCACGGGTATAGGGCGGCAGACTCGGCTTCCTGTGGATAAAGGATTGAAAACCTAGAGGGGTCTCCCTTTATATATGCGACGGTACGGGGAGCACAAGTCCGTACTAGTGCTGTCTAAAGCCAAAAGGCGAACGACAGCTGCTAGGTTTAAAGACGCCGGAACACGTCTCTAGCCTAGACCTCTAAAAATGTTTCGTTAAGTTCCAATGCTGCCTTAGGTTAATTGAATAGATTTTAAAGTTGATCTTTGATTAAGTTTCAATTTTCAGGCCCTATCGTATGTAGTGTCTTAAAAGACTCCTAAATGCAAAGCTACATGCCACAGTCCAACATTTCGTTCGATGAAAACTAGTTACAGAAGAGTTGAGAGCTTTTACACAAACAAAATGATTGGAAGACAAACAATGAGATCTCTAATGCAACTAATGAAATTGAAAACTTTTCATTCAAATCACTAATCAGTAGCAAAATCAAAAAGATTACAATTTGCACTAATTCAACCAAAAGCACAAGAGATTTTTTTTTTCAATTTTCAACGTTTGATAGCTAATATGCACTAAACAAACTAAAAACAAAAGGAACAACTTGAGAAACGATATTCGAGAGAGCAAAACAAACAAATTTCACTCAACAACACAAGCAATCAGATCCCAAATCGACCAAAGTCTCTCAAAACCAAGAAAAGACTCAAAGGCTCCAATGGGCTATGTGATCTAGGCCCAATGCAAGACCAAACGAAATCTGAATGAAAGAATGAGCAATCACCCAAAAATCGCAACAAAACAATGAACAACTACTAAGAGGATGCGGAGGATCAATCAGGAAGTCGACCGGGCAAACGAAACACCAAAACTCCCAAGGAGGGCTCGATACACTAGGCCACTAGATGCCCTAGGGCTCAAAACGTGAAATCGATAGATAAAAGCAAACAACCAAAGGATAGAGGTGAATTCCCAGTCAAATAGGACTCCAACACACTCAGGCAGTCGGAAAATCAAGAAGAAACACACTAACCAAACCCAGAGAGCTCAAAAATGAGGAAACTCAAAAACCTTATAGGAGTGGCGCGACTATAAGGCTAAAACTAGCACCAGAAAGCAATTGGCGTGGGCTAAACAAAAGCAACATGCGCCAATTGGCGCGACTGTCGAGCTAAAAAGCGCGCTAGTCGAGTTTCTCAGCCAAAAACAAAAAATAACTACTCCAGAAGCAGATCAATGCATACTAAGCAAACCAAGAAGTAACAAACAGCAAAAGAACCCAACCCAGAAGGCTCATCAAGCAAGGAAAAACATAAAATAATCAAAGCGAGACAATACAAACAAGACGGTGAAATCTAGACGATCCCCAGCGGAGTCGCCAAATTGTTGAGGAGGTAAATCCCCTCTGCGGACAGAGGCAATCCCTACTAGCCCAGCAGGGGTCTAGCAACAATCAAAAATGTTACGACGCAAGTTCCTAGTTACGAATGAAAAGACTAAAGATAGAAGCCTACCTGGAATCCAATGCTACGATCTGAAGAAGAGAGCGTTCCCGTTTCTCAGCCTCGGTAGATCACGATCCTCCATGATCTCCGCGGACGGACACTTGCACATGCAAGAAACAAACAGATATAAGCATAAAATCTGGCATACGTAACTCAATATCAGTCAGAAAGGATATTACTCATATTAACATCATTGAAAACAGAGTGGAACCATAATCGTAATCATTCATTAAATAACGATCGAAAGAGATTACAACCAAAGTTCTGACGTCGTGGTCTCCTTCGAATGGGTCTCCAGTCGTTCACGTCTTGCAAAGTTCGCCAGGGAAAGGGCAAACCTCTCCTGAGTCTCTCGATGATAGTCTCCTTACTTGAGTCGGCCTTAAGGGAAGGAAGAGGGCTCTTACAGCACAAAAGGCTCTTGGGAATTTGGAGATTCAAAGCTTAGGCACTTCAAGACTAGCTTGCCATGGAATTGAGCAGGCTTTTATAGATGGGGAAGGAGGGAGTTGGGATCCCTATTATCGTGGGATTGGCCCTATCAACAAGGAAGGTTCCATGGGAGGTGGCAAAACCACTTCCCTTCCATAGAACTCCCGCAGCCAAACCTCCCAACTCAAGATAGGCAATGGTTTCTGAGTTTGTTGAAACTCAACTTCCGCCATCTTTATTTAAAAACACTCCTTAAATTGGCTGGCGCAACTACTGCTCTGGGACAGAGCGCCAGTTGGCGCGGCATCTTTGCAGGATTTTTCCCATTGGCGCGAGTGCTGAACTGTCTGCCCGCGCCAATGCAAAAAGAGATGTTTTTCATGACTTTTGCAAGGAAATGTCTTTAGGGAAAATGAAGCTCATGCTTAGAGGAATGCATTGATGATGTTTTCAAGGCATGACAATGTTCACAGGTCACAAAATGGGTCCTCCATTGTGCGGGACGGGGAATGGTAGGGACGGTGACAAATTACTGTGTAACAGTAATTGATTTAAGTAAGAGTTATATTTTTACTTTATTTCCTTTGATGCAAGGAACTCAACAACTCAATAAATATATTGGAATATGAATCCATGGTGTGTTGTACCAACTTATGTTTATGAAATTATTTGATTTTTCCATCATACTAATTTTTAGATAGGTATTTCTCCCTAAAATATTTCTTGAATTTACTCCAATTCATCTTCTTCCCTCTAATTCCCTTGACATTCTTGAGGTCTTCAAACCAAATATTATCTTTTCATCTCAGGTTAAATATAGCCACTCAGGCCTTCATATTTTCAAAATAATTATGTACCATAAAGTATTTCCTCAAGCCCAATAGAAATGCCTCAACCTCTTCCTTTTTTCTAACTTCTCCATCAAACGTGGGAGGTTTATCCTTCTTGAACTATTTGAGCAATGAACTCTTTGTATCCTTCTTGTTCTTGTTCTTCTTTTTCTTATAAAACTTTGATCTAGTTGTTATGTCAGATTGTTTGTTTGAACTGTCAATTTCATCTTCATATTTTTCCATCAAGGAGTCGTCATTGGTTGTATCCTTCTTGGTACTCATGTGCCTCTTCCTTGATCCACTTCCTTGATCTTTCTTATTGTTAGCCCATATTTTTTAATTTAAAATAGGTTAGGAACCTTTTTGGGGTCTTCCATATTACTAGAAGTTGGTTCATGTTGTATCCACCTTTATAAATATGATATGCTTTGTAGAACCACAACATTTACTTCCTCCTACTTTCCCAAGATTTAAAATTATTTCCATTCTCTACTTTGTAGGTTCTAATTTTAGCCCTTAAAATTCTAAGTGTTTCCATCCAATTAGGAGGGGTCTCCACCAATTTTCTCTCATATGAATCCTCTTTTGTGAAGTCCTCTTTAATTTGTACTATACCATTCTATTGAGAAATCCCTTTTCTTTTATGTTTTTGGTAAGTCTTCTTATGTGTTGAAATGACATAATTGTTAGATTAAGAAAAATACTAAAATTTCAACATATTTACTTGCCTTGATTATGCAAGCATTAGCCTATGCTAGCATGAAATTGATGTTATGTTGTTGTTGCACATCGCACTTAGATTTGGGTTAGATAAATCAAGTAAATTTTAATCCAACAATTCTACTACAACAAACCTTTAACATTAACAAGACCCAACTCATTATTTCTCTCTTAAGCCCACTAAACCCAAATGTTATCACTCTATAACATAACCAATCCCCTAATTCATCTTAAGGAGGTGGGTTATGATTTTTTCTTTCTTTTACTCACCTTGAAACTCCTTTATAAGACCACCGACGTCTTTTTCTCGTCATGAGATTTCCAATAATATAGATTTTATTAACAATCTGTCCTCCAAATGCAAAGTTATGGCCTTTAGAAAGTTTATCCTTCTAAGCTAGAAGTCAACATTCATACACTTCCATGTGGAAAACAATGGAAATCCTTTCCCACATGTGGGTTATGCATAGGGCCACGTCCTCAAGATGCATGTAAGCCTATATCCACATTCAAATGTGAGATTCCCCAAAATTCCCTACTCTAGCAATTTTCCAAATCTCCAAACTTTTGACTTCATCTAGAATTTTCCAATTTCCTAGTATAGTATGTGCTTTAAGCTTCTAGAAAATTTGGATCTAGAAAATTTCAAAAGTCCCTTATTAATTAAAATCTATATTTCTAGATCTCTGTAATCTAGAGCTTTTACACTCCACAAGGCTACCACTTAGCCTCCCCCTAAATATTGAAGCACCTCTAGTTTTCATCATCGCATCACATTGCAATAATCAACGTAGGTAAAATATCCACCTATCTTAATATCCAACTTTTTTTTTCTAGATCCATCCAATTCCATCTAGATCCCAAACCCAATAAGTATCATTTCATAATTATCCAGATTTTCAAACTTTTGATTTCCTCATCACCAGCAATGGTGCATGACACATTGACCGCCACATAAACTCCTCAGTACCAATCCTACCACGTCACCAAAGCATGCAAGCATGCAACGCCGATGATGCATCATCATGTCATGTCTTCCAAAATTAATCTACATGCCATATCAATGTGACATGTCAACATGCCTCCTCATTTCCCATGTGGATGCCACATAACCTCCATGTGGCCCATCTAGCTATCATCTGGATATGAATTTTTCATAAAGCATGTGATTTAAGCATTTGGTATTTTTGGATTATGGATCCATAGTAAATATGACATCACAATTTCTCATCTCAGAGTTTTTTTGCCACAAATCTCCCCATCCATCATACGAGTTTTTCGTATTATCCATTTATAATAAAATCCAGATGTTCAAATATCTAGATATTGACAGACTCTAGATCCCTAATGTCATCACTTGGAAGATCATGTATTTTCCATCTCTAGATATTAACATAATTTTGATCTCAATATATTCTAGATTCTCGGTCCTATCACCTAACAGATCCTGAACTTTTTTTCTTGTTAATTAATGGTTTTATTAGCTAGGCCATTAGGATACCAAGAGAACTAAAAATGATATAAAACAAATTTCACCTAGCTTGGTTGATGGACATTAATTGACAGGTATATCTCCATCAAAATATGGATCCGCTAACCAAGAATTGGGCCACCAAGCTAGTTATTCAAACATCTAGATGACTTAAGGTCAGTCTAATGTAGCAACTCATTGGACCATTGGGAGAACCAAAAGAATTTTTTTCAAAGAGACTTAAGGATGGTTTGATTAGTGAACCCCATGCTTAAGCCCTCTTGCAGAAATATCCTAGTCACAAAACCCCTTTGGCCCATATGACTAGGGGCTAGGGCTAAAATCTCCCAATCTCCAAGTTTCTAAATCAGCCCAAAAGTAAGGGAGACAATCCTCGAATTCCAAAACCTTTTCGAAGTGTTTGAGTTTGTTTCAAAGGACTAAAATGGACTCTTATGAGGGTAGATACATTCCTAGAAGACCATCGATTATAGATAGGGTTTTTCAAGCCTATGAAGGCATCCAAATAATTTCCCACAACCTGAAATTTTTACAAAAGAAAGACTTATGATGCCCAATGGATAGATCCTCATATTTCCCCCAACAGTGATGAGATTCTTATTCTCCTAGGAACTATAACAATAAACATCATGCTCCAAAACCTTCAAACAAAGAAGCCAACGTTATGGTGTACCACCTGAGAGAATAGGGTCTTCAAGACTCCTTAACAACATATCTGCAAACTATCACTCAAGACCATCACAACATGGCCCTAGCCACCCCTTTGAAGGACTCCACTCAAGGGAAACCTCCCAGTCTACCTACTTCAATGCATGGATACAACATAGTTGATAAATCCCACAAATGACCAGTAAAGGTCAGTCACATAACAAAATGATTTGAAGAACCTTCAAGCTCAATTCAACATATACATTCTACTTCACAACATTACACTTCTAATATTCATCAAAAGAAGCATATTTCAATGAATACCTCTATACATATAATGCATGCATAAAATAAATAACATTTAGTAACCAAGTACATTTACAAATTATGCAACTCATCACTACAAGGTTTCTTAGTAAACCGAGATAATAAATTTCATGAGAACATTGAATAGTATTATCATTTCATTAAAAGAGAAAATAGTTACACTTATTTGAGTTACTTAAACTCTGTTGGAAACTAAAGAAGGGAGAACCACTCTCCACCCAACCATAGGCACAACTGCATCACATATTTCTTGCAACTAGCCACCCTCAAACTAAACATGGCACTTTAAGAGAAAGCTTCACTCAAGATTAACATACTCAAATCAGGTTAGAGGACATAAAGGCCACTCTACTTCATATGCAGGAAATCAACATTTGATATTTGAATTATATATCATATGCCTATTAACACTCATGGTATGGCCACTATGGGCTTACACGACACAAAGGGATTTCTTCACTGATCTTGTAGACCCTCTATCCTTCCCTTTTTTCAATGGCTTACATGCTAATTAAGACCAACCATTTAGGAAAATATTTTGGTCACTAGTTTAGTATGAAGGATTTCACACTATTTCCCTATCCAATTAATTTTTTTCGCAACTACAAACATGCGTGTTGTGACTTTGAGGGTTTTATGTCACCCCCGATCATAGTCGCACTTTTAGCCCCAATGTGTGGTTCAATTTTCTACTCACAAGTTCTCTCTAGTTCACTTGCATGGACTTCGTTGTCTCTCTCTTAAATCATTCCCCCCTCCACTGCTCACTATTATCCTCTCCTAAACCACATGCACACTCCTAGCTTGAGAATTTGGGGTCCCTCCTCAAGTTGCATTGTCAATCAAAAGTCTCTCAAATTGGTGTGTAGCCCATACTCCTCGACCAATTTAGTACAACCCACATTACTTCCCATTAATACTGGTAGTTGGGTGGCTTAACTACCAAATCATAAATCATAACATTTAATTCAAGTAAGATATGAAACTTCCAAATCTTCCGTATAGCTTCCCTCAAGCATCGAGATCCACATTGGCTACTCTTTTTTTCAACTTTAGCAATGTATTAAAAAAAATGAATATAAAACTTTGGGTTTAAAAAGGGGTGTTACAGTGCTTTCACCTAGATAGCATTGATGAGAAGCCTCCTTATAAACATAGAAGAGTTCAAGCCCAACTAAATCCTAGGTAGCATTATAGAATTAATAGGGGAAACCATCAATACCAAGGGTTATTTTATCCGCCGTGTCATAAATGGATACAACTAGTTCATCAAAGGTCATGGTTAGGCCACAAGCATGTTAGTGCTCCTTTCAGAGCTTTCAAGCACAACATTAAGACAATTTTTTCTAGCCTCTTATCATTCAAGGTAAATGCTCTAATATTTAAAGACCATATAATAGTGGTTTATGAATTCATGCACAATTTCTTCTTGGTTAGTTATCTAGCCCCTAATTTTTTTAAAGGTATAAATGACTTCCCCAACCTTCTTGGTGGCTAGGGATTTGAAAAAGGTTTTGGTATCCTAATCACACTTGATTTGAGAAAATGCAACCGAGAAAGCATCTAAGCACCTCTCACCACAATGAGCATGTTCCGCCTATAAGAGATGGAAAAGTTTGGCAACATGGGCTTGTTTTTCTTCATCATAGAGGGGCCATAATAGATTTTCCATAAGTCCTTCTAGCTCTTTATGCACCACATGGTTTTATTTTTAGTAGTTTTAAAATTACTTTCCATAACTTCTTAGGAAGGTCGCAGTTATGGAAATAACAAGATACTGCCATGTGATCTATCTAGAATCCCATGTGGTTGAGGGATTAAGCTCTACACTAGGTGAATATAAGTCAAAATCCCTAGACTTTTAAGATGGGAGACACCAAGGATGCAATGGGTTTGGTGCATGTGAATCCTTTTGGTTGCCTAAGAAAAATAGAATCGATGTGCTAATCAGTTAAATAAGTGACATTCTCAGTTAGACACACCACCATCCAAAATGAGAGATACGTAAGGAAAGGCCATTTAGCCTCTCCTTATGGAAATGAGGTAATTTCCGTAACAAAAGAAGAAAAATTCCCCTCCATGCCTTGAATGATTAGATGTTGCCAATGGAGAAGATAAACACTTTTTTTAGGTTCTATGGATGTTGAGAGTTTTTTGGACTAATTAACTACCAATATCATAATCACAATGTGAAGAAAGATGGGATAAATTTCACTCAATGGAGCTCTTCAAATCCAACTATTAATACTACATAATCTTAATAATATTTAATTATCCATAATTTTTAATTAATTATAAACCTATATCAACATAAGTAATACACAACAAAACTATATATATATATATATATATATATAAATATATATATATATATATATATATATATATATACCTATTAATATTTTATAAATTAAATTTAAAAAAAAAATGTTAAAACGGGAATAAAAGAACAACATCAATACAATTATGATTAATTATAAAATGATGAGTCTGCCCCTTTCCTTAAGGTTTATTTGAAAATCTGCATACTTTGTTTAAAGTTTGAATCATTGGCATTTCCTTAATGTAATACTAACGTGATAAGTTTGACACAATAATTGGCATTCACTTAATGTAACATTAATTTTATAGATCTGATACTTTTGTGATTCATAGTTTAGATAAATATTTTTTCGAAATAATCATATCATTAAGATGACGTTTCGAACCAACTAATATGGTTCATTCTCAGTAATACTAACATGATAAGTTTGACACAATAAAAGCAATTACATAATTAGAAATAATTCCATAAACTCTTTTGTAAATAAGAAAAGATTTTGTATTAGATAGGAAAGTTGTAGATATAGTTAAAAATAAATTATTTACTAAAGTTTTAATATAGAGATAATATTTTATGCAATTGTATAATTAAATAGATTTTCATACACTCTTTTGTAAATAAGAGAAGATTTGGTACGATATAGGAAAGTTGTTGGAATGGTTAAAAATATATTATTTACATGTTTTTTAATATAGAGATAATATTTTATGTTTTTTAATGAAAGAAAAAATGTTTATAGATTCGGTAGGAGATAGGAAAGTTGTAGGTATGTAAAAATATATATTATTTACATGTTTTTAATATAGAAATAATATTTTATGTTTTTTAATAAAAGAAAAAATGTTTAATATAATAATAATGAAAATTTGTATTAATAAAAATTTGTGTTTAGAGAACATATATTAAGTATATCAGAGTGTTTATTATAAATAAATTTTATTTTATGAATCTAAAAAAAGAATTAAAAAACATTTTTTTTTGCTTAAGAAAAAAGAGACAGAGATTCAATACTAGATTTTCTAAGCCTTGTACCTATTGCTTCTTTCAAATATAAGTATATTTTTACAAATTGTTCGCACAAAAAGAAGAAAAAAATAATACATTTCTAAGATTTGAGATAAATTGACCCATCGTTAGACCCACGAGAGGTAAGAGAATTCTCAGCACCAGAATTTTCTCGTTTCGGTCTTTACTACTTCTTGTTAAAGGAGGGGAAGAACATAGATTATTTTTTAACACATCTAATAGGAAGGAGAAGAAGAGGGGGGTTTGATCTCCTCTTCACCCTATGTTCCAGCTTCTTATTTCTTTTATGTGCGAGGGATTTTGTCAAGATCCTTAGATAAAGACTGTTTCGCAATGGATGAATTAATATTCATTGGAGACACTTATCTAGGACTCAATAATCAACTTGGACCTCATCACCCATACTTCTGTTTCTGGGGACTTCAAAACTTCATATCTATTACTCGGGGGAGGATATTGATGAAATTAAGGGTCGTTAGCATGCATCCTCTTAGTCAAACACTAATTGTGCTTCCTTGTAAATGGTTTGAATGTTCCTTGCTCATCATTACTATGAGAGAAGATGACAGAGGATTAGAAGAAAGCTAAAAAGTTGAAGCCTTAGGACAAATTTTTGCAAGTGTCCATACTCACGAAAAAAATTATATTTAAAAGGAACATTTTCATAATCTAAGGCCTGAAGATGGGAGCAACCATCCAAGTTAAGTAGAATCGTCTCACGAAGGCCTTTTGAAAAATCCATTTCAACGCAATTTTTGGCACAAAAGAATTTATTCTTCTTTTCCATATCACTAGAAATAAATCGGCCCAATTTATCTTCTATAGCTTTGAAAATACCTTCACCCTAGCAAAGAAGGGGAAAATATGGCAATCTAATCCACACCGGTGCAAAATAAATTTCCATCATGGGATTGAAATATAGAGACCAGTGGATGAGAAACATTCCTCTAGTGCCCGTGAAATAAGGTCTAGATCTATGGATTTGATCCTTATCCTCATTTTTTTCAAAGAGAAAAACATAATAATTATTTCCACAATAGAAAATATCAATGGGCTCGTGATTTACCCAATCAACAGAGGTTTATTCTAAAACATAATTATAGCTAAGCCAAAGGCCAATAAACTTACCAATCAACTCTCTTTCCTTCAATCTAGTCATATTCGTCTTTGCAGAAAAGGAAAGCCTCAAATCAAGAGAGAAAATTGACTTCACCTTTTTAACAAATCTGCTTGGAAGACCCATTGAACAAGCAGTGATCTCAACCCCTGAAGAATTAGATAAACACCACCAAATCATAGTCCAGTAGTAGGAAAAAACCCAATGAGTTATGAACGAATGAAACAATAAAAGAACCTCTGAGCTGGTAGCAAACCAAGTCGATTGAAAACCAAGACACACCTTGATTCAATGACAAAACTCCAAATCTACCATGAAGACTGAAAAAATATGCACTTGACCACAAATGAAACCCCATATCTATAGAAAAATGATCGACATGAGGGGGAGGAACAATAGTGACTAGGGCATAAAAGTGTCCTCACTAGAGACAATCTGAGAAGGCGTGGAATGGAAGGACCCTCCAGGTGTCCTCTTTGTGTTTCGGATGAATAAAATGCAGACCATTTGTTGTTAAATTTCCCATTTGCTCGAGAATTTTGGAGGGATGTCCTGATGATAGGACCTGACAGAATCGATCTCCCTGGAAATATACCAGACCTGCTAAGAAATTGGGCCAATTTATCTCCGTTTTGTCTCTCCAAAAAAGACCTCCCCAAGACTGGATGGATGTGGATCCCCAAATTGACTTGCTGGAAATTGTGGATTGAGAGAAACAACAGAATTTTCAGGGAGGAGAGTTGTAATCCGTTCAGAATAGTCTTTAAAATCAAAGCTATTTTGGGAGAGGCCTTAGAAGCCAAGCCCGCCATAAGAAATGATATGACTCTGGACAACGAGGAATATCAATGGCTAAAAGAGATGGTTCCAAACCATAAGGATAGACCCATCCCTCCAGCAAAAGCTTTTTCTAACTGGGAAATTCGATTGGAAGAGCAGGAATTCATTAAATGGAGTTCAGGTCTGGAATATCACTGCCTATTCTTTGACGGGGCCTCTAAAGGAAACCCATGAGTGACTGGTGGTGGAGTGATCCTGAGTCCTGGAGGCTCTATTAAGCTTCGCTTTGCATGGGGTCTGGGCCATGAAACAAACAACAGAGCGGAGGCGCTCACTCTGTGGCAGGGTCTTAATTTGGCTATTAAAAGGAATTTACTCTCCATTTCAGTCTTTGGAGATTCCAGGTTAATCATTCAAGCTATGAACTCACAGAAGAACCCCTCTCAGGTGCATCTATCCACCATTCTCAAAAAAATCAGGCTAGTATTACCCAAGTTCCACAAAATCAACTTCTTTCATATTCTTAGGAAGTTAAATTCAAAGGTTGATCTGGAAGCCAATCTAGGCACTCTTCGGAGCAGGAGATCTCTATTAGTAAATGGCCTTGATTCAATTTGCAACATCCCATAAATCTAGAGAAGGCTAGTCCTATGTCTCTCCGAGCAAAATTGTGTTTCAGGACTCTCTCCAATGGCCAGTTCTACGGGATTGGACCATTATGGACATGAAAATGTTAGGAGACTCGGCTTCAGCTTTAGGAATAAATGCAGAGTGCAACTCCTCTGACCTCGACCTCTGCTATCAGTGGGTTCCCAAATTTGCTTTACTCTGTAAAACACTGGGTAGGCATTGGGAGGATAACGCTAACACCAAGAAAGTAAGATTTGGCCTCAAGGAGGACTCTGCTGTAATCTTTATTGAAGTCGTAATCAAGTTCAGCATAGTTGGGATTCCTCTTGGAAATCTAAGGCATAAAGTTAGGATCCTGCATACAAACCAAAAGAAGACCCAAGAAGCGAGAATCGATATAATGGAGGATTCTGCAGTGAACCTTATTGAAGCGGAAATCAGTTTAGGTAGTGATGGGATTCCTCTATGCAATCCGAGAAACAAAGCAAGGACGCTGCAAGCAATCACAACGAAAATCCAAGAGGCGGATTCTAGCCTGAATTCGGAACAAGCGTATCTCCCAGCTTTGGCCAATTCCTGCAATCAAAATGAAAACTCATTAGCGAATTCATCTGAAGCTAACTGGAACCTTCTCAACTTCTATCAAAAGGAAGGCAATAGATGTAGCAAGGAAGTGAAGAAATGCCCTGTTAAAGCCCTCAGCAGTTGTTTTGCCGAACTATAAATAAAATAAAAATAAAAAATAACCGTTATTGTCAAAAAAAAACAATAGTGACTAGGGAACCCTATCCACTTGTTCCCATGACTTCTTGAGCTCCATCCACGTAGGCTTGCAAACTTAATAAGAAATAGAAAATTTTAAAAAAGTATATTAGTTAATTTTAACAAAGATTTCTTAATATACTTAACAATTATATGTATATGTATATATATGTGTGTGTGTGTGTGTGTGTGTGTGTGTGTGTGTGTGTGTGTGTGTGTGTGTGTGTGTGTGTGTGTGTGTGTGTGTGTGTGTATGTATGTATATATCTATCTATATGTGTGTGTGTGTGTGTGTGTGTGTGTGTGTGTGTGTGTGTGTGTTTGTTTGTTTAACTTTGTCACAATTAATATTTAAATTTTGATTTTTTTTTTGTTTTTTATGTTATTTTATATATTTTTTGAAATTTTATAAATCAAAGATAAAAATAGTGCTAAATGTTTCTCAAAGGTTTATGATGTTTACTAAGTGTTGGGTGTCTAATTATATTTAAATATTGGAAATTCCACTCCCCATAAGTCACTTCACAATTTTTTGGAATTCTATTAAACAAAGATAAGTTTAAAGAGATATTCTTCCATGGGTTAGGTGATTTACTATGTGTTGTGTCTCCCTAATCTCAAACTCGAGCAATTGTTAAAAGCCAATTATTCATATCATCTTTTCCATATTGGTTAATGTCATATTGAGAAGAGATATATTCTTATCATGAGTTGGATATCTACAAAAATATTCTATGTTGACTTCAACATAGATAATTTATACCATGTTGTCAGGTAGTTCATGTTACTCTTTGTTAAGTGTTCTCTTTACTCATTAATTATACATCCAGTTTCTATTATCTCAAAAGCATACCACAAGGTAATGGTGACCCTACTCTTGAGCTTGATATTGAATATGGTGGAATTTGTGACATGCTTTAGGATGGGTCCATATTGGGTTATTTTGTGGTTTAAGTGTCCCTTGAGAAAATTATCTAAAATTTGATTTGTGAGGTATGGGAATCATTTGGTTGGAAATTCATTCACATGAAAAACCTCACCAAATTTTTCTTCCTATTCAATTCAATAATCATGTGTGTGTCCTATAAATCCTTGTGCACAACCCATGGGTCTGAAAAAATACCCCAATAATCATGAATCAATGTTCTCTTGACAATTTTGTTGATTTAGAGGCTCAACTATCCTATTCAATTTTCCCACCCACCCAATGGTTCTAGCCAATGATCCAACATATTATTAACCCTTTGGGGAAAGTCACATGTGAAAAGCCCATTTTTTTTTTAACCTTGGGCCTTAATGTTTTATATGTGTGCAAGTCAACCTATGCAAGGACCTCAAGGGATGTATCTACATTTAGGTTAGTAGTCGTTTCCAATGCCAACTAATTCTCTATATTAACTTGCCCAATACATATTTCCATTGCCAAATCTTGGACCATCAAATCTAAGACTATATTCCTATGACATTTTGTAATGTTGAAATAACCTCACTTGCTTAGACCACTCTTTCCACTTAAGCCTCTCAAGATAGGAGAAAATGCATGAATTGAGGCCCATTATGGTCAATAACTTAGCCCATGAATGGCATATCCTCCAAATTTTTTGCTACCAAGGTTTCATATATGTTCAACCTTAATAAAGAGGCAGCTCTAGCAGCCTCTAAGGCCACTTCTAAGAGCCAAAAATTGAAGGGGAGTAGTTGATGTGCTCACTAGACACTACCTTTCCCACATTCAATATTGATATCCAATTTAAATGTTAAAGGTAAACCATCTCTTGGGATTCTTTGCTAGGGGTATTTTGGTATGTGATTCCTTTTGTTGATATGATTTTTTTTTCTCTTGAGAAAATAAACCCATACTTTTGTTTATATAAGAAAGGAAAATACATTTTGTATATACACTGAAAGGTGTATTCTTCAAGGATTAACCCTATCCTTGTGAGGCGAAATTTTAAAAATATAAACAACAGTCCAAAAGGAATTTATGACTACTTGAGTATAATGAGGTGGATATGCATAATATTATAAGTTTCCAATGAAAATGAGCTCTTAGAATGTTTAGGGTCTTAATGATCCTATCATAAAACATGTTACTCACCAATCGTTGGCCTCCTTGTGTGAGATAAATATTTTTTGTTAGCAGGTAATCAAAATCACGGGTTTCATGTTACATGCCATTATGTAAGGGTTTCACTAGGTGCTAAGGTTTTTTCATTTTGATCACATTGAAAGTAAAGGAGGGGTTGCAATACTTCTCTATCTAGTTGGATAACAATATTGTAGGGTTAAATTTAGACACCAATGATAGACTTGTGTGGATGTTCCTCAACCAAGATAGCCACTTTCATGGCATGGTCAACATCTACACCTCCAATGATGTAAGAGACTATGCAACATTTTGGCAATGGATTGTCAATGAGCTTTGTCAAACCCGTTGGCCCATTTGTGGTGACTTTAACATGTTGGGATCTCAAGAAGACAAAGAGGTGTCCCTTCCTATGTGCTTGTCAATGGGAGAAGTGACTCTAAAACCTTTTTGCATTGGATTTTCAATGACCTTCTTCACACCCCTTGGCTCATTTGTGGTGACTTTTCAAGAATACAAAGAGGTGTTCCTTCCTATGTGACTGTCAATGGGAGAAAAAGAGCCTTTCTTAACCCCCAAGGTTTGGCACAATATTTTTGACGCTAACGACTATTGGTGGAAATACTTGTCTAAAATGTAGGTCACGTGGATTAAATTTTGTAAAGAAATTAAAAAAAAATACTAGAGGCTATATGAGGCTTTTCTTTCCAAGCAAAGTTATTTTCTCTAACTCAAATGGAGACCACCCAATTCATGTTGAAAGCATGACTACTTGTTTTACTGATTAGCACAATGATTCTATTTTTCCTTATGTATCTCTCATTTTGCATGGTGGTGTGCCTCAAGTACCATTGTCAGTTAGACACACCACCATGCTAAATGAGAGATACATAAGGAAAGTTCATTTAGCCTCTCCTTATGGAAATGAGGTAATTTCCCTAACAAAAGAAGAAAAATTCCCCTCCCTGCCTTGAATAATTAGAGGTTGGCAATGGAAAAGACGGACACTCTTTTTTTAGGTTCTATGGATATTCAAAGTTGTTTGGACTAATTGATTAACAGAATCATAATTCATAATGTGAAGAAAGATGGGATAAATGTTAGTCAATGGAGATTTTCAAATCCAACTAATACTACTACATGTTTTTCAAATCCAACTAGTAATACAACATGTTATCAAAAGACAATCTTAATAATATTTAATTATCCATAATTTTTAATTAACGGAACAATATATCTTAATATCAACATAAATAATACACAAAAAAAAAACCAAATATTAAAATTATTTTACTTATTGGTCATAAATATTATAATATTAGCACTTTATATTTCTATATATATCTATAACTAATTTTTCATTTTAAGTCAAAAATATCAAAATCTTGATATTATATTTCAAATATAATTTTAAACATAAATATTAATATTTTATAAATTAAATTATAAAATAAATAAATTTTAATTTAACAAAAAAAAATGTTGAAACGGAAATAAAATAACATCAATATAATTATCATTAATTATAAAATGATGAGACTCCCCCTTTCCTAGGGTTTATTTGAAAATCTGCACACTTTGTTTAAAGTTTGAATCATTAGCATTCACTTAGTGTAATACTAATGTGGTAAGTTGACACAATAAAAGCAATTGCATACTTAAATAGCATTCCATACATTCTTTTGTAAATAAGAGAAGATTTTGTATAGAGTGGAGAGTTGTAGGTATAGTAAAAAATAGACTAGCAATTGCACCAAATATTGCAAAGGAAACATCGTAAAGCAGATTTTGTATAGAGTGGAGAGTTGTAGGTATAGTAAAAAATAGACTAGCAATTGCACCAGATATTGCAAAGGAAACATCGTAAAGCATAATTTAGAGAAACATTGTGACACATAAAAAATCATTGAAGATGAAAATTAGTAAAAAAATGTCATTCAAGGTATAATAAATCACTTACATTATGCCAAATGGATAGATTCTATAACCTTTCCAACATAGATGACATCTTAATCTTCAAGATGGTCTTTCAAGATCTAATAGTAAATATTTGATAGATTTTGAAAAATACAGGTAGTACATGACATCAGATAGGCTAAATAAAATAATATTAACTCATGAAAAATATGATAGTTATCTTTCCAAATCTAAATTTGCATCACAACCTCACAAATTTCATACATCATCCCATATTAGATGAAAATGAGCTAGACATCAGCTCCCAATTATTCATAACTTTTGGGGTAAAATCTACAACTTCGATGGGAAACTCTAATGTAGTGCATTTGATGATGTTTAATATCTCCAATGTTTCATCAGAGAACATTATCTCGAAAATTGGAAAGAAAAATTTTGAATTGAATTGACACTAACAAAAACAGACTATTTTAGTATTTTTCATTGTAGCCTCAATAGTATAGGGTTTACATCTCGTGGTGCCCATAATTCTAATATGTAGTATAACTTCTTGTATATATCATCTATTTTTATTGACAATTGCAACAAACTATTGTAACACTTTACATGGTGACGGACCCTCTACATGGTTGAAGACATTGAGTATTCATGGAATCCAATAAACCACCAACCAACTATAACTTGACCACCTCAAAAATACCCAAGAAAAATAATTTTAAAAAATAATAATAACAATGAAATACTCCCAAGGCCCAGTGAAGTAATACAATGTGTAGAATGTGCATTTGAAACAAGACTGAGGGTGGTAAACTTGCAATCCTAATGTACCCTCTCTATAATGATGCTTGCTACAATTTCCAAATACACATCAATACCTATCCAAGAACTATTATTCAGTAATACCTATCTCAACCCCCTAAACACATGTCATTCTCTCTCTCTCTCTCTCTCTCTCTCTCTCTCTCTCTCTCTCCATATCTATATTTCTTCCTCACTCCCTCTCTTTTCCTCCCTCTTCTTCCCTTTCACCCCCCTCCATCTATATCTTTGTCTCCCCTTATCTCTCCTTCTCACCCACAAAACATACTCTCCCTCTCTCTCTCTCAAGTCCCCTCTCTTTTCCCTCCTCTCTCTCCCTTATCACTCCCTCTCTCTTTCTACATATATCTATCGATGTCATTTTTCCACCCTCCCTCTATTTCCCCCTTCCAACTCCATCTCTCTCTCCCCCTCTCTCTCTCCTCTCTCTCAAGTCCCCTCTCTTTTCCTTCCTCTCTCTCCCTTTCTCTCCCACCTCCTTATGTCCCCCCCCCCCCCCATCACACGCTCTCTCTCTCTCTCTCTGCCCTCCAACTTTGTCACTATCTCCCTCTCTCTCCTTCTCACTCTCCACCTTTATCCCCCCTTCATATATATGTCTTCTTGTCTCTATATTCATCTTCTTTCCCTATCACTACCCTCTCCTTTTCTCTCCCTTCCCTCGTCTCCTCTCTCCCTCATTCCACCTTTATCTCTCCCTTATCACTGCCTCTCTCTCTCTCTCTCTCCACCTTTATCTCTCAATGTCTTTGTTGTTCCCCCCCTCTCTTTCCCCTTTCCAATTCCATCTCTCTCTCCCCCCTCTCTTTCCCCTTTCCAATTCCATCTCTCTCTCCCCCCTCTCTCCTCTCTCTCAAGTCCCCTCTCTTTTCCTTCCTCTCTCTCCCTTTCTCTCCCACCTCCCTCTATCTCTCCCCCCATCACACACACTCTCTCTCTCCACCCTCCAACTCTGTCACTATCTCCCTCTCTCTCTCTCTTTCTCGCTCTCCCCCTCTCTCCCCCCTCCATATATATGTATCCATGTCTCTCTCTTCCCCTTCTTTCCCTATATGTATCATCTCCTTTTCTCTCCATTCCCTCGTCTCCTCTCTCCCTCTCTTTCCCCCTCTAAATCCATGGTTCTCTCTCTCTCTCTCTCTCTCTCTCTCTCTCTCTCTCTCTCTTAAATATGATCCCATGGTATTTTATTTAAAAAAAAAAAAAACATAACTGGTTGTAAAATTGTTAAACCTGTATTTTGGATCAATCATATCAAATAAAATACAACAACAAAAAACTTAAAAGAACCATGCACATGCATCTATCGTGGTTCTTTATAATAGTATATATATTATATAAATTTCACATTTGTATATATAAAAGTATTCTCATTTTCCATTTATTAAAACCTTGATTTAATCTCTATGGGAATATTTGAGTATTGGTGAGGATGGTGAGTTTAGATATACCTCAAAAGAAATTATAACATTTTTGCTTTTAGATTTAATTAAAAAATGTTATAATATTAAATTAAAATAAAATATTTTTAAAATATTTTGATTTTTAAATAAGTATGTGGTATTTATAACACAATGGCTATGTATTGACCCATGGTATTGTAACATAATAATTAAAAGCATAGATCCGTAACAAATTATACATAATAATTAAAAGCATAGATCGATAACATAATTATCAAAAGCATAGATGACCCATGGTATTGATAAAACATGGTATTAGCCCATGGTATTATGATTTTTCTCTTCTCCCTTTCCCTCCCTCCCTCTCTCTATCTTTCACTTGTGGTTATTGGCCCATGGTATTGTAAAAAAATCTATTTAGAACTTAATAATATCCATGGTAAATATTCATGATTAAAAATCTTCTTATAGTGTAAATATTATTTTTTTATTGTAAATTTAAAGATGGTTATTGAATCATTATTTTAATTTATAACAAATTTTTAATAACAACATTTTAACTTCAAAGTCACGAAAACCTAAATTCAATCTAACTTATTAAAAAGAAAGAAAACTAACATTATAAAAAACATATATAAAATTATTTACTTCTGGATCTAATGGCCTAAAACATTTCAATCGTCTAACATTTGATCCAATGGCTCAGACATGGACACAGTGCCAACTAGGGGAATTGTCTTCAAATAAGAATGCCTTACGAGGTAATTATTTACAAAAAATTTAATATAGAGACAATTGCATAATTAAATAGATTTCTATACGAGAAGATTTTATATGAGATAGGAAAGTTGTAAATATAATAAAAATATATTATTTGCAGATTTTTTAATATAGCGATCATATTTTATGTTTTTTAATAATAATAAAAAATGTTTATTTTAATAGTAATGAAAATTTGTATTAATAAAAAATTGTGTTCAGCGAATACCTATTAAGTATATCAGGGTGATTATTATAAATAAAATTTATTTAAAAAATCTAAAACAAAGAATTAAAAATCATCGTGTGCTCAAAAAAGGAAGAAATAGAGATTTAATACTAGACTTTCTAAAGCTTGCACCTATTGCTTCTTGAAAATATAAGTATATTTTTACAAATTGTTTGCCCAAAGGAAGAAAAAATAATACATTTCTAAGATTTGAAATAAATCGGCCAATCGGTAGAGCCACGGGAGGCAAGAGAATTCTCAGCATCAAAATTTTCTTGTTTCGTTATTTACTACTTCTTGTTAAAGGAGAGGAAGAACGTATATTGCTTTTTAACACATATAAATAGGAAGGAGATGAAGAGGGGGGTTTGAGCTCCTCACCCTATGTTTCATCTTCTTCTTTCTTTTCTGTGAGAGGGATTTTGTCAAGATCCTTAGACAAATATTGTTCCTCAATGGATGAATTAATATTCATTGGAGACACTTGATCTAGAACTGACTAATCAACTTGGACCTCGTCACCCATAACTTCTGCCTCTGGGGACTTCAAAACTTCATGTTTACTGGGGGGAGGATATTGATGAAATTCAGGGTTGCTAGCATGCATCGTCTTAGTCAAATGCTTCTTGTGCTTCCTTGTAAATGGTTTGAATGTTCCTTGCTCATCATTACTATGAGAAGATGACATGGATTAGAAGAAAGCTAAGAAGTTGAAGCCTTAGGACAATTTTTTGCAAGTTTCCATATCCATGACAAAAAATATATTTAAAGGGAACATGTTCATAATCCAAGACTTGAAGATTCCATCAATCGTCCAAGTTAAGTTGAATCGTCTCACGAAGTCCTTTTGAAAAAGCCATTTCAACACAATTTCTAACATAAATTTAGTTCTTCTTCTCCATATCACTAGAAATAAATTGGCCCAATTTATCTCCTATAGCTTTGAAAATACCTTCACCCCAGCAAAGAAGGGGAAAATATGGCAATCTAATCCACACCGGTGCAAAATAAATTTTCATCATGGGATTGAAATCTAGAGACTCGTGGGTGAGAAACATTCCTCTAGTGCCTATGAAATAAGGTCTAGATCTATAGATTTGATCCTTATCCTCCTTGTTTTCAAAGAAAAATACATAATAATTGTTTGCACAATAGAAAATATCAACGGGCTCATCATTGACCCAATCAATAGAGGTTTATTCTAAAACATAATTATAGCTAAGCCAAAGGCCAATGAACTTACCAATCAACCCTCTTTCCTTCAATATAGTCATATTCTTCTTTGCAGAAAAGGAAAACCTCAAATCAAGAGAGCGAATTGACTTCACTTTTTTAACAAATATGCTTGGGAGACCCATTGAACAAGCAATGATCTCAACCCTTGAAGAATTAGAGAAACACCACCAGATCATAGTCTAGTAGTAGGAAAAATCCCAATGAGTTGTGAACGAATGAAACAAGAAAATAACCTCTGATCTAGTAGCATTCCGAGCATGTTGAAAACCAAGACACGCCTTGATTCCATGACAAACTCAAATCTTCCATGAAGACTGAAAAAATATGCAGTTAACCACCAAGCAAACCCCATATCTATAGCAAAATGACCAACATGAGGGGGAGGAATTAAAATGACTAGGGAACCCTATTCGCTTGCTCCCATGACTTCTTCAACTCCATCCACACAGGTTTGAAAATTTAACGAGAAATAAAATATTTTAAAAATGTATATTAGTTATTTTTAAAGACTTGAAGATTGGATCAATCGTCCAAGTTAAGTTGAATCGTCTCACGAAGTCCTTTTGAAAAAGCCATTTCAACACAATTTCTAGCACAAAAGAAGTTATTCTTCTTCTCCATATCACTAGAAATAATTGAAAATACCTTCACCCCAGCAAAGAAGGGAAAAATATGGAAATCTAATCCACATCAGTGCAAAATAAATTTTCATCATGGGATTGAAATCTAGAGACCCGTGGGTGAGAAACATTCCTCTAGTGCCAATGAAATAAGGTCTAGATCTATAGATTTGATCCTTATTGTTGAGCCTCAAAATAGTCCCTATTCTCACTCCATTATTCACCAATACCTTCACATTACTTCCATATTACCTTCATGTCACCTTCATTCCACTTCCACATCATTACATTTACCTCATCATTGGGTTATAACTATGATTTTCCAAAGTTTATTAATTCTTAACATTTTTAAGTGGATTTATGGTTAAACTTTAGAAAATAATATGCTTATACTTATACCTAACAATTAGAATGAATTTGTTGCCATATGTAGGTACAAAGGAAGCTTCCTAGGCATCTTTATGTGGCACTCTATGTTCAAATTCGAATTTGAGAAGATCATGGACCTCATGGAGGAGATCATGGAGGATAGGGTTATGTGTCACCATTGGTTGAGAAATATGTGGGTCAAAGGAGGGAATAGTGGATTTACATTTATGAGTTTGTTATCATAGATTTTGTATAAATAGGAGTGTTATCTCCTTCATTGGTAGTCTTAATCTTAATCTTCTTCTTCATTTTGTAATCTTAGTATCTTATATGTTGGTAGTGAGAAGTAAGATTGGAGAATCATTGTAATGGTTGTAATTGCAATTTGCAATTGATGATGAATAAGACGGAGCTTCTTTGATCCTCTACATTTGACTTTTCTTTTGGTGTGCTTGTGAATCCTTGGAAGGATCCCCATTGCCTAGCAAGTACACTTTTATTTTAGTAGGCTTTTATTTTATGTTTGTTTGTGAATTTCATTAGATTAAATTATTAGGTTCATAGGTTTGGAATATTAACAAATGACCTTTCGTAAGAAAGTAATAATGTTTCCTTCAATGAATCTGATTTGTTATTTAATGTTTGATTTCATTAGTTTAAGTTTCTTATTTATATGCTTGAGATATAAATGAATAGTCTCTTGTAAGAGAGCTTTAACATTTCACGCAATCAATCAGAATTAGGTTTAAGTGCTTTAATTTCATTAGTTTGAATAGTTCGTTGATTAAGATGATTAGAAATATTAATGAACAGTCTCTTGTAAGGGAACCTTAATATTTCTTACACTTATCACAATGTATTTAGATTTAATTTTGATTAAATAACTAAATAGGTGTTGAAGATCCTAATGAACAACCTCCTGTAAGGGAGCTTTGGCATTTCTTCACCCATCTTAGTTTAGTTTGTCTTTAAGTCTATATATATTGGATGATCCTCGAAGTTTACTTACCCGAATTGATAGTAAATGAAACTCTAATTTGTGTCCGCATTTTAGACCAAACATTTTGGCGTCGTTGCTGAGGAGGATGATTTAGAGATAGACTTAGGAAGACATTTTTATTGCAATTTCTTTTTATGGACTAACTTGTGAAACCTGGTGACAGCAGGATCTTCATAAAGGAGTTTAAGTTGAGATTTTTTATTTTTATTTTCATACTTAGTTAGTTTCAAATTCAGTTTTTAAACCCCCCCATTTCTCACTAATTCATCTACGGATGAGAAATTTGAATATGTTAAACAAGTACTTTTTGGAGAAAAAGAATAATCTTAAAGACTGGTTCCAAAAGAACCTTGCGCGAACTCCAAAAATAAGACAGGTTACTCACATTCTTGCAAATCATAAGGTAAAAAATTTAAATCTTGATGTGAGCATTTTCAAATTCTTAGTCTGTAGGTGGCTTCATTGGAAGCATTCTTTTACCTATGAAATAAAAAATCTTTCAAGCAAGTTAGATAGAATAAGTTAGGAAAATAAAACGAGCTCGTTAGAAGTTTTTAGTCTTGTTTTCAGAAATAAAAAATAAAAAAATCATCATAAATAATTTAAGTGGCGCAGTAAGAGTCATTTCACTCCATCCACGCTAACTTGCAGAAATAAAATTAGTATGCTCTCTTCCTACGCTTCGAGTGATCAGGAAGATCAGAAAATCTATTGAATTATTTAAAAAATAATAAATAAATAAATCTTGCTGGAAATTTAATTGCAGATCTGCTTGACGATCATTTGAGTCATAATAAAAAAATCTCCTCTTGTAGAAATATGTTCTTCGTTCTCAGTGGCTGTCATCAGATCTCTCACTGCACTCAAAGAATATTCTTCATCTCCATCGTTTCCACTGCTTCCCAAACACAAACCTATTACTGCATTAATGGGTGTAAATGCAAGTATCTTGATGTGTACATATGAGAGTGGGGCATTCTTCTATTCAATTCACTCATTAATATATGATACACATTTATGGAATTCATTGATTTCTTTGCATTTATTTGCAGGTGTTAAGATTTGAGTTCATTGAATATGTTTGCATACAATTTTGGTTTGGTTTTTAAGGATGTACAATTTATAGAGTTGCTTCTGCAGTTTATCTCAACAATGAAAAGTATAAAAAAATTCAATGACACACATTCTGAATATGAAAGCCATTAAATTCCCCAACTGATACATTTTTTTTCTTTTTGCCCATTTCACTGAAAACCTGAAGATCCTTTCATCTAATTCCTACAAAGGGCGCTTGGAAATAGAGTCATAATATTTTCCATGGAAATCTAAGTTTCGTCTTCAAGAAGGAAAAATGTCTTCAACTCCGTGGTTCTTTTCTTGTGTTCTCTGCTTCTTGATGAACGTTGCACTGAATATGAAACGAGTTCTGGACATAAAAATATGCATTCAAATCCAGCTACGGAAGGCGCAATTGATTGCTAGCAGCTTCGACCTCTGCAAAAACGTCAGTTTTAAAAAGCGGTTTCTGATCAAACCAGGGTAAATTTAAAAAAAAAAGAAAAGACATGGTTTTTTTTTTTGGGAACGAAATGAATTACATAACCCATAAATCGTTTACTTGGAGTCCTGACGGTTTAAGAGGAAATCGCGGTTCTTCGGGACCCTGTTTTGGTGACAGCGTAAAGAAGAAAAAAAACGATTTTTTTTTAAATTTAATGCACAGACAATTACGGGTTTTGCCTTATTACCGTGTTGCCTTATTAGCTTTCAAAACCAGTATGATGGAATATCCAAGTAGAGCTCTCTCAAAATCCCGTGTGAATTCTGATTGCAACCGCTTCAGGAAATCTTCCTCATACAACTGAATATACATTTTGTTGATTGATCTGCGCTGTGCTGCGGTTCTGTGTCCCAAAAAAATATCTATAATCGACTTTGGCACAAATCTATCTAACCTACAACAACAATATTCCAATTTAAGCAATTAATGATTGCATGCAAATTTTGTGGCTGGGTTTGAGCGATTTGATGGATTGCATGCGGATTTTGTGAAGTTATGAATTAGAGAAGATATCAATTCAAACAAGAGGTCGACACAACAAGAAGAATCTCCAGAAAGGAATGCAAGAGTCATGCAACAAAGTTGATTTTTCAAAATGAAGAACCGGTAGCCTAACCAGAAATCTCGAGGTCACTTTACAGCCAGCAGTTGGAGTACTAGCAGCGGGGAAATCATGCGAGAATTTCACAGTATTACTGCAAGTGAAAGCTCCACCTATAATCGATAGACAGCAGAAAAACCTGAAGCAGATTTCATCTTCTTTACTGCCGGATCCTAGCTACCATGCTCCTATTGATCTAGTAACCGTCCTAAATGAAAGCGGTAGCATGTCAGGAACCAAACTACAGCTATTAAAGTGGGAAATGAGGTTAGTAATTTCTTCACTGAGTCCGACAGACTGGCTCTCGGTCATCGCATTTTCTTCAACGGATAAGCGCATGTTTCCCCTTAGGCGTATGTTTTCCCTTAGGTGATTGCTGACTGTGGGCAGCTCTCTTGAATCTTCATTACTTCCTTTATCAAACAAATTGAAAGATGCATTCAAGGAGACTAATTTGTCGATTTATCGTTGTTCATGGTCTGAGTCAGTTGAAACAGTGAGTCAACTAACTAAGTCGATAGGCACTGAGAATTGAAATACAAAACAGAGTCCAAACGAACTCTTGCATGTTGAAATATGTTGAGATCAGTTATAGCTTTGTTGTCTGTATGGATAATATCATCCCATGTCCATCGATGCTTATGGTTGTAGATTCGAAGAAACTGTACCACCATGCAATTGACAACCTCGTCCATCTGTCTGAGGATGGAACGCGGTGTCGACATGGATAGTTGTGTGTTAAGATGTTGCCAGAATGTCTTTCCGAAGATGCTGACACAAATATAGAGTCACAATCATGGCTCCACATACAGAAATGAGGGTACCCAAAATATTTGCCAGACTACCAGAACTTTTCCAGCCTGAACTCATATTATGGCACAAATTTATAAAAGCTAGACAACATGTTGAGAGGAGATGAATTTAAGTGGCAGTAATAAAAATTAATCTAAAATGTTGATTTTGAAGGGAGAGAGTGCTCTCAATGATTTGAGGAGTAAGTCATTGACTTGTTGAGAGATCGAATTCAAGCACAAATAGAACAAGCCGAAGTATATATTGTTGTGAGTATTTTTTCCATAGACAATCCTAGGTGAGAAAGATTCATTAAGGTTTTATTTTAGTATATTGTTAATATTAATTTAATTTAGGTTGAACATATTAGATTTTTCTTTTTATTTTTAGTAGGTAAATTTCATTTATATGTGATAGAGTGAAATTTAGAAATAAATGATTAATTCAAAAAATAGTAATAATAATAAATAAATAAATCAAAACATTTGATTTTTCTTCAAAAAAACAATTAAAAAAAATAATGAAAATAAAAATTTTATATATATATATATATATATATATATATAAAGCTACTTCATCAAATCAAATTTTAAATGTATTATCATGGAATTGCAAATTTTGTTTTACTTGTCACTTTCAAGATACCATGAGAAAGTTGGAAATTTGAAAGAAATTATGCACCTCCATTTTTATCAAAAATGGACAGTTATCAACATCAGGGATTGGGCTAAAATTACGCTTTTAATTATCCATAATTTGTTTCATTTGGCATTAATTTTTGCATAAGAATCATCAAGGAATTGGCCATTCCTTGTTGACCACACTAATGTTTTTTTTTTATGCCAAGTTTTTTTTTTTGAAGATTTTGGATGATCAACTGATCTTTAAGGAAACTAATTGTGTGCACAATTGGTCTTCAAAAGACTAATTTCATGAGAAATTTTAAAGAACAAGTCCATGAACATAAACGAAATTTCCAGAAAATTACAAGTTCTTGCAACTTCCTATAATAGCTTAATGGTTTGACATGTTGCATGGCAGATTAGCAAAACTCAAAGAGCTGGGTTTGTTCTTAAATGTACAAGGATGGTGAAATACCTATCCACACTTGAATTCGACATCTACAGGTGGCTGGTCAACGCTGGTCAAACTCATCTATTTTAGCAGACAGTCCAAAATTAAGTAGCAGATTTGCTATATTTGAGAGTTTGCATGACATAATTCATTTTTTTTCCACCAAGAGTCATTATCCATTTTCCATTACCACATACACTTCATTACATTTTCTTCAATCCTAACCCACCAATAAAACCAACAAAGTTCATCTACAAGCTTTTTGGTCCACTTTACATATTCATTGTCAGTTTCCTTTTCCCTACACTTGCAAAGAAAACCTTGCTTCCATACACCATTGAGTCTATAGTCCTTGAGTCTAAATATTTTTCTAAAAACACCTTGAAGCTTGCATGCCTTAAGGACAAGCTATCATGCTAATAAACAAAGGGAATACATCAATGTCTCTTGTTCATCGGATCTTCTACGTATTTGACAACAAAAAATTCATTCATTCTCAGAAAGATGTGTTCGGGGCATCTTAACTCTCATCCACATTAAATATGGAAGCTCTCGTGTTGACTAGTGACATCCATCAATGGCCACTAAGTTAAAAATTTCTTGCTATGTTCGACACCAGAACATTTATTCACATAGCAAGATTTGTGCCATCGAACGTTGAAGACCCATATTTTGTAACAGATGAAGCAGATTTCATTTCATTGTGTTTCAGTTTTTTATGTAAATGACTTGAGGACAAGTCAATAAATAAGGATGGGGGGGGAGTGTAAATTCTGAATTTTGTATACCTTCCAAGCCTTATACATTTTCAAGCCGCATTCAGTAGCAGATTCCGAACATTCAGTGGAAGATCCAATAGCAGATTTAGCAGCAGATGCAGCAACAATAAAAGATTCATTTTTTCGATTTTATCCACCATTTTCACAACCAAGTAAAGAAGACTACGAATAGAATTTTGCAGCCACACGTGCACAACTCTCATTCATTTTTGAAAGGGTAAGTTAAGGTATGATATTTTCTAACTTTTAACCATTTAATTCCTTGAAAAGTTAGAATGATAATTTTTGGAAAAACTTCACTTCCTTTCGTCATTTTGTCAAATTGCCAAAACCATCAGTTGAGGGGAGAAATATATTAACATTCATATGTTGCCACATTCATATAACATTCAAAACATTCATATCACATTCAAAACCCACATACTTTCCAAATATATTTACTACTACATCATCATGAGCATATAAATGGCTTTGTAGAAAGTATTTAAAAGTTAATTGGATGCCAAAACAATCATGGTTGTTACACAAGAACCAACCATGATGCATTCCAACAAAAGTACTCTACTATAAAAAACATATTATCAATATGCAAAGATCATACATTAAAATTGAATGCAACAAACAAAATATGGTTGAAACACAAGAACCAACCAAGTTGCAGTTCATCAAAAACACTTTGCAAAAGTTAAGTAAATGATATCATGTAGAGTTTAAGCCAAAGCTCAAGTATCAAAAAGTAATGTAATAGATTGCATGAAGACATGCAATACCTTCAGTTTGGGGGTATGTTGGGCCTCAAAATAGTCCCTATTCTCACTCCATTATTCACCAATACCTTCACATTACTTCCATATTACCTTCATGTCACCTTCATTCCACCTCCACATCATTACATTTACCTCATCATTTGGTTATAACTATGCTTTTCCAAATTTTATTAATTATTAACATTTTAAAGTGGATTTATGGTTAAACTTTAAAAAATAATATGCTCATACTTATACCTAACAATTAGAATGATTTTTTTGCCATGTGTAGGTACAAAGGAAGCTTCCTAGGCATCTTTATGTGGCACTCTATGTTCAAATTCGAATTTGAGAAGATCATGGACCTCATGGAGGAGATCATGGAGGATAGGGTTATGTGTCACCATTGGTTGAGAAATATGTGGGTCAAAGGAGGGAATAGTGGATTTACATTTATGAATTTGTTATCATAGCTTTTGTATAAATAGGAGTGTTATCTTCTTCATTGGTAGTCTTAATCTTAATCTTCTTCTTCATTTTGTAATCTTAGTATCTTATATGTTGGTAGTGAGAAGTTAGATTGGAGAATCATTGTAATGGTTGTAATTGCAATTTGCAATTGATGATGAATAAGACGAAGCTTCTTTGATCCTCTACATTTGACTTTTCTTTTGGTGTGCTTGTGAATCCTTGGAAGGATCCCCATTGCCTAGCAAGTACACTTTTATTTTAGTAGGCTTTTATTTTATGTTTGTTTGTGAATTTCATTAGATTAAATTATTAGGTTCATAGGTTTGGAATATTAACAAATGACCTTTCATAAGAAAGTAATAATGTTTCCTTCAATGAATCTGATTTGTTATTTAATGTTTGATTTCATTAGTTTAAGTTTCTTATTTATATGCTTGAGATATAAATTAATAGTCTCTTGTAAGAGAGCTTTAACATTTCACGCAATCAATCAGAATTAGGTTTAAGTGCTTTAATTTCATTAGTTTAAATAGTTCGTTGATTAAGATGATTAGAAATATTAATGAACAGTCTCCTGTAAGGGAACATTAATATTTCTTACACTTATCACAATGTCTTTAGATTTCATTTTGATTAAATAACTAAATAAGTGTTGAAGATCCTAATGAACAACCTTCTATAAGGGAGCTTTGGCTTTTCTTCACCTAGCTTAGTTTAGTTTGTCTCTAAGTCCATATATATTGGATGATCCTCGAAATTTACTTACCCGGATTGATAGTAAATGAAACTCTAATTTGCATCCGCATTTTAGACCAAACACTTATCCTCCTTGTTTTCAAAGAGAAATACATAATAATTGTTTGCACAATAGAAAATATCAACAGGCTCATCATTGACCCAATCAACCAAGGTTTATTCTAAAACATAATTATAGCTAAGCCAAAGGCCAATGAACTTACCAATCAACCCTCTTTCCTTCAATATAGTCATATTCTTCTTTGCAGAAAAAGAAAACCTCAAATCAAGAGAGCGAATTGACTTCACTTTTTTAACAAATATGCTTGGGAGACCCATTGAACAAGCAGTGATCTCAACCCTTGAAGAATTAGAAAAACGCCACCAGATCATAGTCCAGTGGTAGGAAAAATCCCAATGAGTTGTGAACGAATGAGACAAGAAAATAACCTCTAATCTGGTAGCAATCCGAGCATGTTGAAAACCAAGACACGCCTTGATTCCACGACAAACTCAAATCTACCATGAAGACTGAAAAAATATGCAGTTAACCACCAAGGAAACCCCATATCTATAGCAAAATGACCAACATGAGGGAGAGGAACAACAATGACTAGGGAACCCTATTTGCTCACTCCCATGACTTCTTCAACTCCATCCACACAGGTTTGAAAATTTAACAAGAAATAAAATATTTTAAAAATGTATATTAGTTATTTTTAACAAAGCTTTCTTAATATATATAACAATATATATATATATATATATATATATATATATATATATATATATATAATTTGAAATTTGTTTAACTTGGTCACATTTTATATTGAAATTTTGAATTTTTTTTATAAGTTATTTTATAAAATATTTTTAAATTTTATAAATCAAAGATAAAAATGTAGTGTTAAATGTTTTTAATGATTTTTTATGTTTACCAAGTGTTGGGTGTCTAATTATATTTAAATCTTGGAAATTCCACTTCCCATAAGTTGCTTCACAATTTTTTGGAATTCTATTAAACAAAGAAAAGTTTAATGAGATATTCTTCCATGGTTAGGTGATTTACTATGTGTTGGGTGTCCCTAATCTCGAGCTTGAACAATTGTTAAAAACCAATTATTCATATCATCCTTTCCATGTCGGTCGATGCCGTATTGAGAAGAGATTTATTCTTATCAGTTGGATATCTACAAAAATATTCTAAGTTGACTTCAACATAGATAATTTATACCATGTTGTTAGTTGTTTTACTCTTTGTCGAGAGTTATCTTTACTCACTAATTAGACATCCATTTTAATTAGACATCCATTTTCTATTATATTTATTGATATTCCTCTAATATCCAAAATGGATATCTCTACTTTAGTTTTATCTATAAATTCTTCATTGTCTCTCATCATATTTGTAATTTGTCTGGCACTAGCCAATGGTTGTCCCCTAATTTTTAAAAGATAAAGTGATGACCTTGGGTGTTTTGTGAATCTAAGGTTGGAAAGATGGGTGATCCTTCATTCCCTAAGTGACTCTCCAACCTTAGTTTCTTTACTTTGACTACAAATATTCCACTTTTTCTCTAACCATGACAAAGGGTGGACCTAATACATATGGTGATGTACCCTCACTCTTTCTAACATAAACCCTTCCTACTAGAAGTTGCAATCTTCATTCCTCTCTTGACGCTAGAGATTTTTCTTTTTCATGAATTAGAGAATGTTTTCTTTGAGGCTCTGCATTTATTGACACATGGGGTAGCCCCCGCCCCCCGTTTGGTTTTCCTCTAGCACCTTTTATTGGTTTTTACTTTGAATGATCATAAACACAATGTAAGTGACCCTCACATAGGTATCAAATTCAAATGGTCTAGTGCTTTTCTTCCCCTCCCATCTCCTTGATTAGCTCCATTTGAAGGATGAATGAGGTGCTCTATTTCAATTGAGCATACACTTTTATTTAAACATGTGATAGATGAGTTATTGGAGGTTCATGACATAGATATAAATTGTTGAAGATATGATGCCAAACCATAATGACAACTTCTTTCCTCGATTTTAAACCATAATGACAACTTTTCTCAAAAGTTTCAAATAGATGGGTTGTGTGACATTTTTTCTCTCCCCATTATTATGGTACAATCACAAATTTTCTCACTCACTCATGTATGTCTATTCCCAATCTTATAGATGCATTGTTCACAATAGTTGTAATAACATAAGTGAGGTGCATTCCTTGGTGCAAGTGGAAGAGATGTGTCAAGTAATTTAACTTCATGTGTGTGAAGCTAGTAAATTAAAATGGATGAAATGTAAAAGTATAAATAAAACTAAATTTAAAATGGAAAAATAAAATGATTCTATTTTTTTAGAAGTTTTAACAAATGAAATAAGATAATTTTATATGATTTGACATAATTTTAATGATATTTCATATTTGCTTTTGAATAAGAATTAGTCATCTTGGTGTAATTGAATTTATAATTTACAAATAATTAAAATTAAACATTTTTTCTCTAAAATTCATTTAAAATTATTTAATAAATTTCCTTTTTAAAATTTGGAATGGATAATTCGTCATTTTATGACATCTACTAAGTGATTTTTTCTCTAATTTTTTATAATTATTTAATTAATTTCTTTTTTAAGTTTGAAATGGATAATTGGTCATTTATGGAATATGTTAAGTGAATTGATCCCACTTCTTCACCCCTATGAGCATCACCTGATGCAATGAGTGTTAAGTGGACTATTCAACACTACCTCTCATAGAATTGGTCATAGATAAATGACTTACTTAATGCACTTGAATCCTAAAAATGATATCTAGTATCAAACATTTGAACATAAAACTTTGTACCCATATTTACTTTATATTTTCACAAACTTACCTAATAAACCATAAACATAAAACTTTGTACCCATATTTACTTTATATTTTCATAAACTTGCCTAATCTGTAAAAACTTAAAATTATTTTAAATTAATAAAATTATTAATATCAAATATTAACATTACACAATAAACTTACATAAACAAATAAATTTAAATATACTATTTTCATAAATACCTCACTAACAACATTTCATTAAAAGACATTAAGCGACATTCCATTAAAATAAATTACAGTTTTAGCATTACTAATCCTCATTCTAATTAATATTTAGCCTGTCCTCAACCACGCTGCTCGTGCCTGCCACTTCGAGCTCTGCCTCGTCACGAATATATAGCTGCAAACACCGCCCAGTTCACCCTGATAACCAATCCTCCAATCCTTTACTTGACCATATATACATGGAGAACGAGAGCACGACTATTCCTCTCTCGCAGGCACTCGGCTGACAGGAACCACCAGGCTTGTCTACCGTTTGTTATTGTATTTTCAAGTTTTTTCAGATGTATACCTACCCTTACAATTTCCTGGGGAAAACTCTATTATTTCTAAACTGCACTTTCGTGATGAAGAATAATCATCCTTTCCTCAAGGAGTATGTCAATCAACCCCCAATCACAGTTAGATTACCCTGTGTTGCACCTCTGTTTGAAAGTGGCATTGTCTTGTTCCTGTTCACTCTTCATTATCAATCTACTGAACTATTTGAAGTTCTTGTCTTCTCATAGTACATTCCTCAAACGTAAAATTTGACTCCATTCCCATTGCATCAGGTCAGTCCCCAGCTTGCCAAATTGCATTGTAGATCAGACAACAGGGTTACCCAATTCACTCCACAACAGATTTCACAGCAAGAATTATTTTTTATTTTGCATGCAACTGTTTTTACAAAATGAAAGGAACAACTCCCTGCATGGGAGTTGGTTAGTACAAATTTAAATGCATGTGTTCCATGTGTTTCACAATAGACAAAAATAAAACGAATTGTTGGTGAGGGTAGATGGATCTGTGTAAATGTGCAGGCAAAGAATAAGCAAAATGAGATAAATTTGATAAATTTGTCAAGTCAGTTACTGAAATGGGCTAAAATTTGCAATGTAGGTTTATGTTTTTCGTTAGTCTGATCAACCGAGTATTTGCAGAAGGGGTTCAATACACTGGTTAACCTTGCATATGACAATTGCCTTTTGAATGCCCATTCCCATAAAGGGAAGACCTTAGCCTTATAGTGGCAGCCTTTGCGTTTGAGACCTCGTATAATCATAAAATTTGTACGTTTATGAACAACTTTTATACTGTAAATGGATGGAATTTATTAAGATTCTGAGATAAAAACATATCCAAAACGCATCCTTTCGAGGCCCCTAATACTTCCAGCGTAAAACCGCTATCTTTTCAGTTTTGAAATTGGCCCCAAGGTTTTGAGGTTGCTGATCTGTGCCCTTACAAAATTCGAAATGCATTACATCAATCACAAATTATTTATAGGGCCAGGGTTCACAGTTTTCGACTACCCTAAGGGGTTTTGGAGTCGTTGATGCGTGGCCTCAGAAACTTCAAAAATTTACTAGATCAATCACAAATTGTTTGAGGGAAAATTGAGGGTTGACAATTTTAGAGTGCCCTCGTGATGATGATTTTAGGCCGCTGATCTTTAACCTAAAAAAAATTGGAAGTGCGCTAAATCAATTACAGATTATTTGCCGAAAAAACATGCTGTGATAAACGCGCTTCATTGAGAATACAATATCTTCATCTCCCAATCCACAGCAGACAAAAAATTTGTCAAAAAATTTAGCCCAAATATTTTATAGGATGAAACATCAAAAAAAACACTAATCCAACCATATAAATTGTTGGATTAAAAGTTTGAGTGGACCTAATGGTTAAGAGCATGTGTTTCATCTTAAGAGGTCATAGGTTCAAAACCAGAGGGGTATAGTATAACTAGAAGGGTAGAGTATGTATGCCTTCATAGACTTAGCAGTCAAATCGTTGCATGGAAATGGTTCTCTTGCCCCACAAACAAGGGATCTCATACACCAATTTGATCCCACAAACAAAAGGATCTCATACACCAATTTGGTGTAAATTTGATGTCTAGCTTAGCGATGACTTTAAATTTAAATTATTATTATAATTATTATATGAAAATGAAAAATTTCAAAATTCAGTGTCTAGTGTATCATCGAGAGCGAGAGCTTTATAGAAGCTCAGAGGGCCTCGGCCTTTGGAACAAAACAGCTTGTTATAAATCCGCACTGGGCCCTTTGATGGTAATCAATTTTTCTCTTTGTTTTTCATTTTTCCTTTGGCATATTGTTGTCGACTCTTTTTTATACTAATACCTTAGGGTAGACCAGGCACGTCAAATATAGGAGTACAGCCTGAATAAGAATGGGAGTCAAGAATGGAAGTCCTAAGGAAGATTTGAAGATACTATCTGAATGAATACGGAAGGTATGCATATTTTTCTGTTCGTCAACATATCCTTAACATTTGAAACTTTTGGCTGGTAAAAATAGATAATGCTATCACTTTGTTAAGATGTAGATTTTCTTGAGACTGGATCCAAAACAAACATCATTGCCGTCCTCTGGGCAAGGGGAACTTCTGTGGCTGCCCTTTGGCTCCATGATACATCAATCTCAAAGTATATTTTGTTGTTTAGTAGTCAAATATCAGATACATTTAAAAGAAGAATAATATGCAGCTATCATACTCTTGGACTCTCAATAGAGGCAAGACTCTGCCTCGGCTTTGTTTTAACTTTTGTCACACATGGAGTATCATAATCATCACCCCATTCTAAATCCTTCAATCAATTATCAACCTCAATTTAAATAGATTAAGGTTGGATGCTTAACTTAGGTCTGCACAAGTCTTTCATTTGAACTAACATGGCATTCTTCAACAGAATGCAGTAATCGCAGTGTATCTGATGGTTGAAATACACAGTCTAGCTGCAGCCATTAAATAAGCAACGCTGGTACAAGCAAACACTTTAAAAAAACGGGTTTATAAATTTCTCGGAAGTAGACAATGTGAAAGCTTTTCTGTTTCCTCCCTTCCCACCAACCATCTAATAAGGCATTTGATATCATAGGCCAATGTAAGACTAACGCTCCATACTATCACGTAGGAATTTAAAAGAACTTTAAATGTAGGGACAGGCGACAGCAGATTAGGTTTTTCTGAACTCTCACAACCAAGTAATCAATAGTGTCAGACTAACTTTTTTAGAGAACTATATGTCAGTATGACCAGTGACGCAGATTCGATTCTGTATAGGATGAACTGTGTGAAGATTATGTTGGGTTTTATAGTGACCAGATAAAGTGTCAATTTCTGATTTTACTCTCGGCTTATCTTGAATTAAAAAAATGTTTTAGCTTCACCTGAAAATAATAACCATTATAAAAGAAATTTTGCAGTGTTCAATATTTTACCATCATTTGCTATTTTTATTTTATTACTTCCTTGGCATGCAATCATGAATGGGGAATCATTACTGATCGCACAACTTGATAGCAGTCAAGGTGGGATTGACAAGCAAAAATGTTGTCCAAACTTTAAAGTAAGGAAAAACAGATTCGGATAACAAGACATTTGTACATTGATATATAAGAAAGAATTATCATTTATAAAAGATAAAAACAGGTAGCGGCTCACTGTAATGTCTCTTTGAAACAAGTAAGCCTATTGATATGATGATCCGGACCCTCCTTGAACTTGACAGTTTCACTCTACAATTTGTATCTTGTTTCTCTTTGATAGTCATTGAAATGAAATTTTCCTGAAATCCAAAAACACAATATCATAAAAAGCAAAGCCAACTCTCCACATATGTTGTCTTCCTATTATTTCGAATATTTCGTAGATTGCTTGTCTTCCACGCTTATGCATTCCCAGATTCTACTTTGACATTGGCATCCAGAACTTATTTATCTTTCCAACCCATTTGGCGAGCCCTCTGTTCCCATTGTGCTGTAAGCTTCTTCTCAGCTATTAATGATGCCTCTGCTCTCTCTCTGGCTCCTTCGCATGTTTCCATTCCAGCATTGCATTTTTCTGCTTCTTTCTGATATTGAGAAGCCAATCTTTTGGCATCCATTATTGTCATTACAGAATGCTCCCGATTTTCCTCCGCTACAGTTTGCTGTAACCTCAACTCCTCAGAGAGAAGATCTGTGTAATTCTTTTCCATATCATGCCTAAACTGAGGATCAAGCTTCTCGCAATCTACAGTATTCAAATTGCATTAATGGAAAAACTTGTTAATCAAATACATGGTACAAAAGATAACAACAGTTCAGTTATCCCCATATACAGAACGGTAAGCAATGGAATATTGTTCCAGTTTAAAACAATAATAATTGAATATTTAGATTGCTGTTAATTTTCTAGACCTTTATAAAGAAAATAATTTGAAATAACCTCACAGCTTCAGAAATTTATATTCTTGCGTATCATCAAAAAATACATCAAGGAATATCTAAGTGTTCGGAAACAATAGAGACGCCATTAAGGCATTCAAAAAGAAAAGGGGTGCTTGATGCAAGTTTTCAAGTTCATATGCATGCCTAGTTCTTAATTATTATCTCTCACAGTAACTATACATTCATGAGTAGCTTAACTAGTTTAATTTACCAGGCTGTGTGCACTGTACGTATGTCTGAGTATGTGTCAGGATTGATCGTATTTTATATCCATTTCGAGAATAAGTCATGCAGTTTCTGAGTGTTTTGAAGCCACTCAAGATAAAAGAAAAGGCATCCACCAAAGATGCAAGCAGTGTTATCAGAACTACCGGACACAGCTGGATCCAGCCAGTCCAGAGTGGCTCACTTCAAATGTGATGCAGGCTGAACCAGCTGATTTGGTCCATCACAATTGGGACTGGCCTTCAATGAACCCAGGCCCACCTGCGCACTCCCAAAGCCCCAAAAAAACAAGCAAAAAAGGAAAAAAGGGTATCCCTCTTACCCAAACCCTAAATGATCAATACATAATGACACCCCCTATTTGTTTCACATATTTCTCAATGATCATTTGAGAGCATTTGGAGATTGCTGAGCTAAGGTGAAGAGAGCTGATTCAGAGTGAGTTTGGAGCTGATTTGGCACTGATTGTGTGTTACTTTGAAGGCATTTCATCCACATCAGCAGAGTCTACATATCATCTACAAGCTTGGAGGAGATTTGAGACCAGACACTTGTGCCATCAAAGGTATGTCAAGGACGTTTCAAACCTCATTAGTTTGCTCATAAAATTGCTGTTTTTCATTTTAGCAAAGGAATAAAGATAGGTTTTGCATTTGCAGATTTGCTTTCACTGTTTGAGACATATCATGGCCCCTGATATTGTGATGAGGTTGATGGGAAATTTTTTCGTGGATATTGTAAGGGAATGGGGCAGGGATTCATAAAGTGAAATATCACTTAATTCATGTTTGTGGAAATGTTAAACCACACCTTTCCATTATCCTGGAGATTAGAGAACACATGCTAGCCTCTACTGAGGACTGCCTGGCAGAAAAGGCCAAGAAATAATATATTACCGATGAGATGGCGACACCGACAGAGATTGACAATGTAAGTGGAATTGGAAACCCTAGTTTTGTAGGCTCCTCCACTTACCCTTTTTAGTTTTCCTTTCTGACATATTGCTCCAATTAATATTTGATGCCACACTCCATCTACATCAAAGAAGAAGAAGACTGATGGCACCATCTTTGGCACTCAGTCCACTATTGATAGCCATTAGAAGAAGCAATACAAGGAAACAACTTGAAACACATGGCTAGATGGTAATGCGAGGCAGATATCCTCTGAAATCTGATTCGTATTTACCCCCCGTCGTGTCCCGGATCGGTCGAATTGGACACAATTCATGGGGATTCGAGTCCAACTGCCCAGATTCGATCATGTCTGTATTGGACACGACGAGTACCGATCGTGTCCTGTATGAACACAATCAAATCCCATTTCGCTGGATTCGAACAGTGTGAAAAAGCATCCGAGGGGTTTTTAATTCGCGATTTTCTCCCTTGTTTCTAACAATTGCTAGTGTGTGAGTTGAGCAAGGAGCAAGGGAGCATTTTCAAGGAAATTCAAGCAACCGCTAAGTGCATTGTCTCTCTATTTTTTTGCATTTGGTTTGCATGTGCATATCTTTTACAAATTTGGTCATTTTTGTTTATTTTTTACAGCATTCATGGCTCAATCAAGGGCAGCAAGACAGGGACAAAGAAAGGGGAAGAATGTCCCCATTGGAGATGCCCCTCTTGTCCCTATTTCATCAGGATCTGCAAGTATTCCATCTATTGGAAGTGGGGCTGCAACAACAGCTTCAAATGTTTAGGGACAACAAACTCAAGACCCCAAATATCCATTGTGGAAATATGTAACAAGAGAGGCAGGGCTAGGTAGCAACGCAAAGGGAGGAGGCAATGTTGCTTGGAAATGCAGTTTTTGCCATAGCCATTTCATGAGCACATATTACCATGTGAAAGCTTATTTGTTGGCTTTGCCAACTTGTGGCATTTCAGCTTGTACACAGGTGCCATTAGCAAAGAGGAAGGAAATGGAGAGAGATGCATTTGTTGGTGCGACAAATGTGGCATCAAAAACAAAACAAAACAAGAATGATGACCCCCTTCCATTCTTGAGGAAAAGCAGCAACAAGTTCCCATTTGAGAGTTTTAGTGGTGGACAAGCAGCAAAAAGAAAGGCAAATGCACTTGGTCCAATGGACAAGATATTCCAGAAAGAGAAGAGGGAAGAGCTTGATCTCACCATTGCATTTTTTTTCTATCAGAACTTCATATCCTTCAATGTTGCACGCTCACCTCTAATTATTGAGATGCACCGAGCTCTAACTCAAACAGCTCCATTAGGGTATGTTCCTCTTGGATCAGAGAAACTTAGAACCACATTGTTGACGAAGGCAAAGAAAGAGGTGGACAAAATTATTGAGCCTATTAAATCAGCATGGCCAACATCTCGGGTTAACATTGTTCTAATGGATGGACACATCCAGCACGACACCCACTCATCAACTTCATGGTGTCTTCTTTGAATGGTCCAATTTTCTTGAAATCAGTGGATGCACTTGGAAAATATAAGAATGCACAATATATGGGTGAGTTATTTATTAAAGTTATTGAAGATGTAGGTGTCGATTATTGTGTGCAAATCATTACAGATAATGCATCTGTTTGCAAGGTTGTTGGCATGATTGTGGAAGCTAAATATCCATAAATATTTTGGACACCTTGCATTGTCCATTCATTGAACTTATCACTGAAATCTATTGACTCTGATGTGCTTTGGATTGGAAGCATTATTGAGGATGCATGTCATATCCGCAACTTTGTACTAAACCATACAAATGCCCTCACTATCTACAAGGAGTACACCAATCTATCATTGTTGAAGATTGTGGATACACGGTTTGCCTCTTCATTCATCATGTTGAAGAGGTTGAGGGAGGTCAAGACCGCTCTTGGGGCCATGGTTATTTCAGAGTTTTGGTCCTTTTGGAGAAAGACAGATCAAACAAAGTCAAAAAGAGTCAAGGACACAGTGTTGGATGATGTCTGGTGGGAGAGGGTAGATCTACTTATTTAGATCATGGACCCTATCATTTCCTTGCTTCGATTTGCAGATACAAACCAACCCATCCTAGGAGAGGTTTACGAGGGATGAGATTCCATGATTGAGTCCGTGAGGAACATTATTTTACATAGTCAGTGCCCCAAGTATGAGACATCACCAGAGGCCTTCTTCACCAGCATACAAGATATTCTTGTCAATAGATGGGACAAGAATTGCACACCTTTACATTGTTTGGCTCACTTCTTGAACCCAAAATACTACAGCCATGAGTGGCTGAATGATGGACCTTCCCGCAGATTCCCTCCTCACATGGATGGTGAAATCTCACAATGGAGGAAAGATGCATTCAAGAGGATTTTTCAGGATAAGGCATCCCTTGATGAGGTGGAGGATGCCTTTGCAGAGTTTTCCACTGGCACTGGGCGATTTGCAGGCTATGATGTGATTAGAGACAAGGGGGCTAAAAAGCCCTATTCTTGGTGGGCAACTCATGGGGCAACAAGCCTTCCTCTACAGCAGTTAGCCATGAGGCTCCTCTCTCATGTGACTTCATCCTCTTGTTGCAAGAGGAATTGGAGCACATATGGGAATTTGTATAGTGTGAAGAAGACCAGACTTGAGCAGTCCAAGGCAGAGACAATGGTGTATGTGCACACCAACCTTCGTCTTATTTACAAGAAGAGGGAGGATTGGTTGAAGGGAAAGATAAAGATGTGGGATGTATTTCCTGATGATATGGGTCTAGACAACAGTGTTGAGTTGGCATTGGCCAACTTGGATCTTAATGAGCCAGTGCTAGAGCCTGTCACATTTGATGATGGTGATATAGTAGAGGGGTCATCCTCCACACCGACAGACGCAGAGATGACATTTGATACAAAGGAGGAGGATGCAGCAGAGGAGAGCAGTGGTGAGCATGATGATCATGATGAGGACAATGATGTTGATTATGATGATGAGGATTGATGACTCATGAGTCATGAGCTACCTACTGCAGCACTGCCTTGCGGCTTGTAGTCTTGTATACTTGTAGTTGTTTTGTATTGGCTATTTCTATTTGCCATTGGCATTGTACTACCTAGAGACTAGTACTTATGTAACACATTTTGATTTTGATGACTTAATGAGAAAACTACAATATCTTGTCTTTCTCCTATTGGATCATTGATGAATATGTCTATTACTTTGTATGATTGTATTATGTGTCATGTATCTTTGTAAAACATACATCTAGATGAAGATCTATGTTTGAATTAATGAATTTGTATGAATTTGTGTAAGAAATATCTACTTTTTAATATATATATATATATATATATATATATATATATAACATGTTCAGACGTGTCCTGTTCCAGGGGGTCACCGTGTCTGAATCTGACACTCAAATCCGCGTGGCCATTGTGTCCTGTGTCCCCGTGTCAGGTGACTTAGCAGATATCCCTTGCAGTGTTGTTTGCCACTGCATTATCAGCCTATGTTAGATGATTGTTGATCAACATTCCTTGATCAAATTGAAGGTCAATTTTTTTTCTTTTGAATGTGCTAGATGACCCTCATGAAGACCCCAAAAAAATTTATTGTGTAAAATCAATTTCAAGATAAGGTGCTTCCTACCAGAAGGCTGACAAGGATTGTTTTCTCTTAATAAAATTAAGGGGTTACTAAGAAAGAAGGAACTAGTTGTTCATCTTTTTATTGGATAGCCCTATGTCTCAACTTCATCTAGCATTTTACAAAATCAAAAACAAAGGTCATTTGCCAAAGATATCACCATTTTCCCTTGATACACTTAAAACTTTAATTATCATTATCTCCATTGTTTCCATTTTTGTACTTATCCAGTTCTTTTCCGTTTTCCCAACTAAATATCATTTTCATGCGGAATTACCTTACTTCTTCTTCCCTTTTAACTTAGTCATTTACATGACCATTTACCACGCCTAGTCCTTTATCAAGTTGTGCAGTGCATTACCCCATTTCATATTCCCCCACACACTTCAGATTTCTCCGCACATTACTTTTACCTCCACATATCACTTAACCTCCACATAAATCTTTTCTCTGCACACCTCACACTCCATCCCCTTATCTCTTCTTCCCTTTTTACTTAGTTATTTACATGACCATTTACCACACTTAGTCAACCACACCTGGTCATTTCTCAAGTTGTGTGGTACGTTACCCCACTTCATATTCCTCTGCACACTTATATTTCTCTGCACATTACTTAACCTCCACACATTACTTTTACCTCTGCACACCTCATACTCCATCCCCACAACCTATTTTATTACTTGATTGTATCTTTATTTACTTTTAATTCTTCACACTTCGAATATTTTCCAAATTCTCTCATCTCACCTCTGCATTGTTATTGTTTCCCATATTATTTTCATCCTAAGTTCCTTTGGCATATCTCCCTAGAACATGTGGCAACCAACTGGACATATCTCGATGTGATACTTAGAAGGTATTGGTTGTACATATATGACTAGGCAATGACTTGCCACGATGATTGGGCAATGAGATGGTAATCAAAAATTGCATTGTACATAAGCTACAAAAGGTTTTGTGGCTCTTTCTACTTCATACACAAATAATAGGAGAATCCCATCTCTTTATAAATCATTATAAATGCCCTCCCACCATCCATGTGGGATGAATAGGGTGGACTTATAAATCAAAGGCTAGGATTCATTTGAAGTAGATCAACAATTGTCGAGTCCCCATCTGCTAGAGGCCATAACTTGAGTTCTCGATGTCCAAATTAGGCAAACAATAGCTAGTTGGAAAGCTAGAGACATGGAGAAAATTTTGGAAATGGTTTCAATCGTTGAAATGGCATCCATCAAGCTCAAAAATTCAAAATATAGTCGTAACAATTTCTAGCTTGGTAGCAATTTATTTTGGAAAAAAAAAATTATTAAAAGGAACTTTTGAACTTCTAAAAGTGGAACCTAGTTTGGAAGAAGAATATCTACGTTTAAGATTTATTCTATTAACAAAAAAAGGAAAAACGTAATTTTCAAGTGGTTGCAAAGATGAAAAGATGGTTATAAAAGGAGAAAATTACATTCATAAAAGAATATTGTGCATTTTTTGTTGAGGACGAGTTTTTTCCTTTCTAAAAAATGTTGTGAATCACCTTGCTCAACTCTGACTCTCATATATTCTTCTACATGTTTCTGTTCATTAGGTTCTCCATGTGTACTCAACAACAGGAAGATATAGGCCTAGTTATGTCTTATCATCTCTTCCAAGAACTTCATATTGTATTTCAGGCCTAAGGAAGCAAGATCCCCACTTGTAATAAGGCAAATGTAGTTTAATTATAGTTTATCTATTTCTCATTAAAGAGGTTTCAATTTTCATACAATGTTAAATTTGTCACATTGGGATATTATTGTTAATTTCTCCCACAAAGAGCTATTACAGTTTCATGTTGTAAGCATGACTCTATATGGTGGTGTATCATTGACTTCTTGTGCAATTGAAGCTTTACAAACTCATTTGATTCTAATGTATGCAGTCCTTTAAATTTGTTATGAAACCAGCTCCAAAAATAGAAAAAAAGAGAGATCAATGCCTTAGAAACAAGCCATTTCGAGGGGGCAACCTCCTTTACATTAAATAAATGAACAATTCTTGGATGATGCAAATGACAAAACCTATTTTCTATATATAGGAGTCCATGGGGTCACAATATAATCCTAGCCGACTTAACAATAGTAATGTAAGGGCACAACAATTACAATAGTGGCATTTATGGGGCACAATAATAACAATATGGGCGTTATAGGGGTACAACAATAACAATAAGGGGGATACACTAACAACAATATGGAGATACACTAGTATTATAGGGACCTAACATGCCCCTTTCCTTCAAACAAGTGTTGCCCTCAACACTTGATTATTTTTGGATGCTTCCATATAAAATTCTCATCCTCCCATGTGGAATATTCAACAAGTAAGTTCTTCCACTTGCTGCGATACTCTGAAATTGATCGATTTGTTAGTTGTCGAGTTCTTGTTTCTGTGACTGCTTCAGAACTTATTTCGCTGCGATGTTGATCTTCTTGTTGTTTCATTCGATTTTGCACCAGAGTTAGGTTATCCTTTGAGAGTTGAAGAACTTGTTGTTGATGCTTGATGTGATCTTCCACTACTTTATCATCCATATTAGCTTTCATTTGTTCCTTCAAACCATCCAACTTAGCCTCCATTTTTGCTTTTAAACCATCTATGTCATCTTTGATTGTTCTTTGTAAGATTGAAATTGTTGCACTTGGTACCGTAATTTTGATATCTCATACTGCAATGCTTCCTCTTCATGCGTCATAGTAGATCTTTCTGAGGGCTTAATGGGTGTGGAATTATTTTGGGGAGGCATTATAGAACCCAATACTGATAAAAATGCTTCAATATGCCCTTGGAATCACTTCAAACTGATTTTTCAAACAAATGTTATGCAATTTTAAAAAACAAATACACACCTTTTTCTTGTTTTTGAGGAGCTGGATATTGAAACTAAATTATCTCTGTGATTTCGGATCTTCAATATCTGAAATTCGGTCCTGTAGTAGCCCTTTGAATCTTCTTTCGAATGCCACAGGTCTGACCTGATTTGGATTCTTCAAGGAAAAGTTATGCCCAATCTCCCACAATGACCTAATTATGGACTGCTTCAGTAGAGCGAACTTGTACGGCGTGCCTGTGTCACTGTTTCCTCCTTCGACTCTAAAATTGATACACAAGAAACTATAGTCTGTGTACTTTCAGCCACTTTTTACAGAATTCCAATCTGATGCTCAGAGAGAGTTATGACGATTTTCCCACGGTCACCTCTTTGAGATGAAATTCAGGAGCCTGAAAAAACCATAACTTCCACAGATCATATCTCTGAAATATTCCGAACCAAGATCTGAAATTTTTACACCAAGTTCCTCAGGATTTCGACTTCTCGTGGTAAAAATTTCAGCTTATGAACCTTAGTAGAAAAAAAGATATAGCGAAAATGCCACGATGACTTGTTTGGAGCAGCGAAACCCTAGAATCCAAAGCTCTGATTCCAAATGTTATGAAACCAACTCCAAAAATAGAAGAAAAGAGAGATCAACGCCTTAGAAATAAACCACTTCGAGGGGGCAAACTCCTTTATATTACATAAATGAACAATTCTTGGATGATACAAATGAAAAAACCTCGTTTCTATATATAGGAGTCCATGGGGTCACAATATAATCCTAGCCGACATAACAATAATAATGTAAGGGCACAACAATTACAATAGTGGCTTTTATGGGGCACAATAATAACAATATGGGGGTTGCAGGGGTAAAACAATAACAATAAGGGGGATACACTAACAACAATAAGGGGATACACTAGTATTATAGGGACCTAACAAAATTCTTTGAAGACCTATCCATTTTTTTTAATTTGATCTTGCAAAGTCATAGTTGATTTTGGATTCACATTATTTTAGAAAGGAAAGCAAAATACTTGGTGAAGGCAGACCCTAGTACACAATCTTTATTTTCATATTCATTTCCTGTGTTCTTAATACTTAAATCTATTGTATCAAAGCTTTGCTTGAAGATTTTTTGGTGTTTTTTGTTTAACACTCACCCATTGCATGCATCTAAGACCATAATAAGAATCTTCCACATATGAAAAGAGGAGTACCACCTCTCTAAAAAAAGGAAGGGGAAATCTTGAATATTCCCTAAGAGGTTGACTCTTGTCCTTGACAGGAAAAAAGATCAGCAATTCCATAGTTGAATGCCATAGGGGCTTCAAAGGCCCTAGTTTTCATGACCTAAGGGAGGCACTTTTATAAATTGAAGTTGCACCCCTAAATGAATACTTGAAGGATTTTAACAGGGCCAAAATGGGATGTGCCATCATGTTAGATAGATGGACTAATAGAAGGTCCCACCATACTTAAACTCCTTGTGTCTTTCCCATGAGGAGCTATGTTTTTTAAATCAAGTGAAGAATGCGTCCAATTAGGAGAAGGATGTAAAATTACTATTTGATCTTTTTAATGAGGTATTTGAGGAGGTGGAGGTGGAGAATATTGTACAAGTGATAGCTAGTAATGCTTTTAAAGTATTAACTATGTTGTTGTTGGTAAGTTTTTTTGACGACAAACACTTAACCAATTTTTGGACCCCATGTGGATATGTATCCACATTGCATATACCCATTTTTTGGACCTCATGTGTCTGCCTATATCTCATTCTTGAGGATATAGGAAAATTGGATTGGGGAGAGACAATTGTAGATTGTGCTAAGTGCATTATTAAATGCATCTATAATCACACATGTTTATTGAACCTGAGGGGGGGAAGTTGGAACACATCGAGCAAGGAGCTTATTAAGCCTACCATCACCAAATTTGCAACAAAAATTTTCACATTGCATTTTCTCATTTCTAAGAAAAATAACCTGAGGAAGATGTTTTCTTTTGATGAGTGGACTAGATCTCAATGGTGTAGATGGGTAGGGCCTCTATGGGAAAGCTTACTCCAAAATTTGGTTTATAGCAACATAGATCATCAATAGTTGGAAGGCCCCTTCTTAAGGCATTGTAGATGGTAGATAAAGATAAATTACCCTTGGGTTATATTTATGAGGTCGTGGATCAGCGAAATAGAAAATAAGGAAAATGTTACCCACCACCCGTGGGTAGTATCCATAAGAGAAAATTTTCTCCTAGATGGTCCTCAGCCAGCAGCCAACATACCATTACAACCACCATATAAGCTTGATGTGCCACTATCTCTACCACCTGAGCCAACCATGTGGTCCCTTGCCCATTTGTTATGATTACATGTTTGAAGGTGGGTCTCCCGACCCCGAAGGTATGGCTTTTCATTGGTGTAGTTGAGTATTTTGTTTACTTATCATGGAAAATTTTGGGCATGGATTGGTGGGGGGATTCGGCGGAAAAAGTGAGCTAGGTTTGTACTCGTCTCCTCGGCCCAATTTGGTGATTAGCCTTGTATCCTAGTCCCGTGGGATCTCCTTTACTGGCTACTAGTTTTAGGGCTAGCACTACATGTGAAATCCCGATTTTGGTTGCGTGGTCCCGCTTCCCCAACACCATATGCATCACTCCCCCCCGCTCATTTTAACCCCATTGATCACTTTTCCCATCCAGGTCCACATTTGTCCATTTGGGTCCACAAGGAGTTAGCATCCCCATCTCCTTGTCCACACTTTGGGTCGGGCCTGGAACGATGCCCCAGAGGTTGATACATCTAAAAGAAAAGAAAAAGCATAATTTGGCCACTCTCAACAATAAATGTACCATAAAATGGAAAAGATGGTTGGGACATATACATTTAGCACATGGGCAAAAGCCAAGCATGAGCTCTACCCCAATCATTATGGCCATCACCCTGGTTCCTAGGGCCCCACATATTGGCCTCTTTCATTATCAAGGAACCCATGATTGTCCCAACCCCTGGTGGGCAATGAACCACCCCACCTTAAGTGGGCAATCACTGTTATATCCCACCCATCATGCTCTCATCCTGGAGCCCCGAGTAGTTACAAAATAAAATCAATAAAAGGCAAAAGGCATATGAAGAAGGGTGGAAAAACAAAGGTCGGGATAACTCATGCACCATGATTGCTCCCTCCTACATTCATACACCCAAGTGTGGGCTTCCCTTATTATGGCTACCCTTGTACTATGGCATGTGGCTTGGAGCCTTCCCTTGATGCCCCATTTTGTTCCACCATTATTTCACATGCTACCTACCAATTGATGGATGTACCATGGACATGTCACCACCTTTAGAGGTAGAAACCACCTAATAGGGTCCTTGGTTAACCCCCTTATTGAGCTTGGAGACACCTGTACATGCTAAATCCCACTACGGGAGGGCATGCCACCATGAAGTGTCCATTTGATTCCATGATTTGTAAGCTCTTTTACTCGATTACTCTAACGATTTGTTATATTGGAAGGCAAAGGGACGCATTGGATCTTATACAAGATTGCAAATGGGTCTCCATTTGGGGTTTGGTCTCCCTATACGAGGTCCAAGCCCTCCAAAGGGTCATATTGGCACTTGTAAGGTAAGCGTTGAGAGCCATGGGTCTCGACCATAGCAGAAAGAAAATTTCCACTTCATGGATCCCTCAACACCATTCATTGATTGCTCGTGTTCCACCTTTTGGATGAGGATGATGCACTTGGACCACCCTGTTGATTTATGGTAGCATCGGATGTGCTCTAGCCTTGTAACTTTGTATATAGGCTAGGACACATGTATTCTATAAACCTAGAAATGGTTTTGGAAAATTCCACTTAGAGATGGTTTAATTAAAATAATTAATCATTTTTTAATGTTTTCCTAAGTCTAAACTTAGGGAAACTGATTAATTAAAGGGTATTAATTAAACGAAGTGTGAATCTTTTAGATAAAGTCATGGATCACCTCCAAATTAATCTTAGCCCTTGATTATGTTTTAATCTTGGTTGTTGAAGGTTTAACAGAAGAATATAAGGAGGGTGAGGGGCCTATGGAAAATAACATTGTGAAACTTGAGCCATTGAGCATTTTTTATTTGTGTGAGAAGACACGGCTTTTGATCAAGGATCAAATCACTAGGGCAAGGTTTTTCACTGATCAGATCCAAAGAGGGGCAACAACAGAGATTGATTAGTTGGACCAAGAATACATTTCAGAGTGAGACAACATTTACGCAGAAGAGAAACAACGTAGTTTTCTGCAGAGGTGACGCAGTTCCTGCATAGAATCACGCAGAACCAACGCAGTGTCTCTTGGAGTTATTCCAGAGATAGCTAGAGGCTAGGATTATGAGCCAGGAGGGCTGAAAACTAGCTTCAGATCGGCTAGATCAGTTGCAGAGAGGGATGACACAGTTCCTCAAGCTTGCCCATGCAAGCTTATGCAGATCCAGCGTAGGAAATCACGCAGAGGCAGTGAGGGCGTCATCAGCATTGTTTTAGATCAGCCCAAGACTTGCAGAGTGAGGTATATCTCACAGTTATTTTTTTTGCTATCTAGATTTCTCTGAAGGGTTTGCCGGATGTTGGCACCCTAGTTGTATTCAAGATTTTGTTGCTCAATAATACAAACCTTCAGATCTGCTGCACCGGTTTTCCCAAGTTGGGTTATTCCAGGGACTTAGTCCAAAAACCACTGTGTCACATGTGGATGATTTTCATTATATTTTGTTCAAATTGTTTCAGCACTTAGATTTATCTCCGCAACATTATTTGTGTAGACTGCTTCAAAAATTACTTTGATATTTCACAGTAATGAAATAATTATGTAACATAATAGAAGAAGTAATTCAGATTTGTTGTAGTAGGAATCCAGATCTAGGATTTTTCACACACCCTGCCCAGTCGACTTCACACTCGCACCACACACTCGCCAAATGTTCCAGGGCTTAGATGAGGGTGCGTCTCACCATGGGAGACAGAAGGAGGGTTTAATGTCATCATTCTAGCCCTTACAGATGGTATACAGGCATTATCGGTCCCCCTGGAGACCCATGAGGATGTCATTGTGCCCCCACACCTACTTGGGGACACCACATTGGATTTGCTTGAATATCAAGGGGACACCCCCCTTGATCCCTATGTTTGGAGTCTATTCTCTCACATCGGCACACTTTGGACTCCACTAGGCCTCCTCAATGGCCCAACGACTCATTATATCTACTATTGTCCCTCTTGAGAGGCTACATCTTTGTATTATTGAGTTATCTTGGTGGGCTTGTCACCAAGTCATGTTACTATTGTACATTATTTTTTTATTTGGGGCTTCATTAGGCCATTTAGGCTATTCAAACTCCCTTATGGATTGTATAAATAGATGAGAGGCTCATTCATTCCTCTCATCATCACTTGGATTGGATTAGTATCTCTTGAGAGATTTTCGCACTTGCTTTCTTGGACGAAATTTTTGAAGATTCTTGATGCACTATGATGTTTGGATTTTCGCTATTGTCTTTGGAGCTTCTTTCTAATGCGAAGTTGATGAATGGATATACTCTCTCTCTCTCTCTTGTAAGTGAAATATAATGTTATTCTTGTTATCTTACTTGTCTAATGCATGGTATTGTTATCATTATTCTTGTATGGGATAAAATAATGTGAAATTCTTCTTGAAACCTTGAATAAGTGATTTAATGCATGCATTACTCTTTGGGGGTGGGTGAATGTTCCTAGAGGCACCTCATAGGTTGAAAGACCTCGAAACTTCATCTTTTGCAAATTTGAAGTATCAATCCTAATAACCTAGTTGTTGCACTTTGAAAGGCTAGCGAAGGTCAATTAGGGCGCCTTAGCTCACGAAAATTCTTGATCTAGGTGTATCTTAACTCCATTAAGCCCAACAAGCAAGGCACTCATCCTCGCATCCTTTTGGTGGTCAAAATTACCTCTTTTCTTCATCTCTTCCAATTCTAGGCCTAACCCTAAAAGGTCACCTAGGGCATCAAGTGAAATCTTTCGTAGCCATCCAAAGCCCTTGAAAATTGGTCTAGAGTTGCGTTGGGGTCTTCTCAAGGGGTCCTCCAATTTTGAGTTCAATCCAACGGTGGAATTCCAAGTTATAGAAAAACCTAGCTCAAAGATCATTCTTCTCTCTAGGTCTCCTTGGGTTACTATCCCCACTTGGATCATTGCATTTGAATTTGAAGGGAAAATCATTCCCTTGATCCTATTCTCCTCCCTAACTTGGTCAAGCCCCTCTATCTTTGATCTACTCCACACCCTTGACCTAGTTTGGACCCACATGGGTTCTTTGGTCCCACAACTTTGTGACACACATTCAACAAGGATTACATTGAAGCCATTTCTCCTTTAGGATTCTTGGGTCTATTCTACATCTTGTTAAGGGATATTCTTCTTAGCCCTTCTAAAAGAGCCAATCACCTTGCTTCCAAAGCAAGCGAGCCCATTACCTGAGCCTCTCTTGTGAATAGGCTTTAGGAATCATCTCATATCCTATCATTGAATCATCTACTCTAGTGATTCCTCTCATACCGGGGCTCCTCCCATCAGTGAAAGTCCGTAAAGAGCGGGGAGCTTTAGTTTAGGTGACAGACAGTGGGCTATTGCTCCATTGTTGCCACTTGACCTAGTAGTTGCTTTATAGGATATCCTCCTTGGACCCCTACTAGTTTGAGTGCTAACAAACAAGATACGATGATAAAAAACGATGTATCTGCCTTTTCAAAGATCATTGATAACAAATGGAACAACCAATTCCATCGACCTATACATGCAACTAGGTATTTCCTAAACCCAAGGTACTATTTTACACATCTGACTTGGAGCAGATACACTTAGGGAGGTGAAGGATGGATTGCACACATGCATAGAGCACATGGTCCCCAATCTGAAAGTCTTAGATGAAATATATCAACAAATCAATGATAACAAAGTAACCAGTGATTGATAACAATGTTGTACATGTATTAGAGAGTCCCTATAGAAACATTGACCTTCTAACAAACAACACCTTCATATCCACATGCTTTTTGAAGGTTATTTTGTTTTCTTCTAAGAAACTACACCTACAAATCAGTTGGAAACTCAAGTTATAAATGTCTTAGAGAACATATGACGTTTGGAATAGTTTTTTGACCTCCTAAGAGAGTTTGGTAGAATATCGGGATGAGAAGAAACAAAATTACCTTCAAAACGCATGTGGATGCCCTCTTCGATAGCTTAGTCCCCTAAAACGGGCAAGAAACATAATCCTAATAATTAAAGAGAACCGTAATGTCAAGTTATGTTGAAAATGGTACACCTAACCCTTTAAAGTTTAAAGTCAATCCAATCACTAGTGCACCTAACTTCTTATTGATCAACTTGACCTCCAATCCACCTTGTATAGAGGACTAACCTAGAAGTCTTGTGATGCCAATGCCTACCCTATTGAGCCCACACAATGGTCCCTTGAGTTTTTTCTAGCTTCAAATTTTTCAATGGTTCATTTGTCCCTAGAAGTGACATCGTCATTATTAGTTCTAAGTTGCATCTTTTTTTATCTACCTTAACATCATTTCATCATGTTCTTCTTAAAGTATAACATTCAGTGCAGCTACTAGTTTGTGCCTTAGCCTTTTGCTAGTCTACTATAGTTGTTGATGGGTAGAGACCATTCCTCTAGTGTTACACAGACTATGAGAGTCCACATGAAGGATGACCTCGATCAAATCTCATTTTAGATGCTTAGTTTTGGATGACCCTTCAACAAATGATTTCTTACTAATTTCATGTTATAACTCTAATAGGGCATTCAACACTGGGTAGTAGGAGGACTTAAATAGAATGGCACTACACAAAACTTTGAAAATCTCAAATAGAGGACTCTTCATTGATATTAATTTCACAGTCAATAATTCAATCAATGAATTTTTGTCATTAGAGAACATTGATATAATAGCTTTTGAGACATTACTGTAATCCTACAGCCATACATAAAATGCTAATCAGTTAAAATAGTCATGACAATTAATTATTTATGAATAAATATCCATATAAAATAGAAACATAACAAAATTCCAAGGTGGTCTGCAATACAATAAAGTATAAAGAGAGAGAACGGAAACTGACCTGCAAAGGAAAGATTGCTCAAACCTGCATCGACAATTACACCAAAGATCAATAAGAACAATTTACATGAGATAATTTAGCAAAAAACAAGAGCAAATGCAGTAGTTAAGAAATTAATCTTGCAACAAACTTGGGAACAATTCCATATAAGAGTTTGTTTTGTTGGAAAAATTTTAAAAATAATCTTGCTAATCACTCAGGTCAAATAAGTTTATATACAACACCAATTGCTTTATGACATTTTTGGACAGAAAAATGCATTGCGTCATAAATATGCAAGTGGAGGAATTTTAATAAGAAAGACAATGTCTCAAACAATAAGAGATAACATAATTTTACTAATGTCCAAGAAATGGCCACAAATAGATCAATGCAACTCTCAAGTACATCAATCTGACAAAGAGGGAACGCAAAGGCCATTCCAAAAAAAACATTGATAAAAGTAGAAAAATCAAAGCATATCTCAAACACTACAGGAATAAGGGTTATACTATATAGTTGAAATAGAGTTGCCTAATTACTAAATAGTAATTACCATTTTTGTTTGAGAATCTGATCCTCATCCCTAGGTGCATTTTAAAAATGCACCCTCATTATTTCAGCATGCATTCCATAACATTTCCCAAAACGTTCTAATCAATTTCTCAGTGCATGTTTATTATTCCTGTTCTCCTAGTGTCTCAAAAATTATGCTTCTAAAACATATGAACTTTAAGTTTCTTCTAAAGTACTCCATTGTTTAACAGAAATTGGAACGACATCAAAAGGTTTCAGTTGTTTCTCCAAAAAAATGAACACAAATGATGATAGAGAGGTACATTGTTTAATGATATGAACAAAGCAGTCGTTCGTGTAGCACTCAGTTTAAGCACAAAGACTTGCTTTAGAATATATCCAAAATATGTAAGCTCTCATTACCTAGAGGCTAATTGTGTATAGGATTACCAGGTGCATTACTTTAAACAAAGCTTTATGTATTGAGGAGGTTTATTATTAAAAAGATTTATTGTTTCAGGATGTTTGAGAGTAGTTCCAACCTCATCAGACTTCATTTCATGAAAGTAGAATTTCATATCCCATTCAGAATTCAGCAGACTCAACAGTTTTCAGGATTTCAAGGTTGACAGGATTGTAGCATTTCCACTGGATTCTATCATGTATAGAGTATGGGATTGGCATTAGTCAAGACTCAAGACCACCAAGATATGGCATCTATGGAGTAAATATAAACATAGGACTCCTTCTAAAATGTCATTTATGTGTATTATTCCTTTTTTTTGCAAGATAATGTGTTATTAAAAAAACTATATATCTATATTTATTTATTTTAAATTTTTTATATGCCATGTTTCCCTTGCTGTCAATTTTGGAGGGTCATGTTTCCAGAATTTCCTATTTCAGAAACTTGTACACATTTTCATGTTTCATACAACTTAGCCTTGAACATATTTATCCTTGACATACCTTAGAATTCTTCTATTGAAGAGTATGTGAACAAGCTAGTTTTCAACAAATACCATGACATGAACTTTCAAACCCTGTAAAAATCATTGGAGTTGCATTCTCCACCACTACTTTTATGAGAACATTGATTTGGTTTCCACTTTGTCTTTTAATCATACTCTTTAATTCTTTGAATGTATGAAGCAACTTTGACTTGAACTTGAGAAACTGTGCTATGCGACTCCAAGACTATGTTTCAGATATGTACATCCATGCCTATGTTGATTGGTTAGGTGTGTTGAAAGGGGCCAGCGCATTAATAGGGTTGAGTATGGATTAGGTATAAAATAAAGCCACCTTGTCTTAATTATGTGATAGGATAGTTAAATAAGGTGATGTGATTAGTAACTGTGGTGGCTAATTAATTAATTTGGTCAAGTTGTTAACTAATACCTGCTATTATTTTCAGGAATGTCATGAATGATTTTTGTGTTCCAATGTTTGTAACTGTTATATTATATATATCTCTGTTCGTCATTAGGACAATCATTTCCCTCATGATGAACCAAGATATATATTGGTTCGAAATACCACAAAAGCCTGATTACTAAAAAGGGCCCTCTATGTTAATTAATGTAATGTGCTCAAGGCGTTAAATAAGGCCCGCTAGTGGCATGATTAGTGCCAGGTTCATAGGCCTGTAAATAAGGAGGGGAAGTCGTCATAGGGAAATTCAGTCATGTATTTTGTGTGCTTGCAACTCTTTTGGAGGAAGCACCCTTGAAGTGGCATTGGAGAGTTGCCCTCTCTTGAATAGGGTTAGTTCTAATAGAATCTTCCTTTTAATCTTGTGCTCTTCATTTTATCTGCATCCATTGATCTTCTCATCTTGCATATGTGTTAGGAGTTGTTAGTTGGATGATCAAGTGGTGTGCCTAGCTATACCACAAAATATCTCCAAATTTTTCTTGAGAATCATCAATAAATGTCATGGAATACTTTGAACCTCCCCAAGATGAAGTTCCCATAGAACCACATAGATCCTTCTACATCAGCTCTAAACATCTATTTACTCTGCATGCACCTACTTGAGCAATTTTTTCTCCATATTGTTTCTCTAAAACAAAGGTTTCTTGCACACCTATTTCTTGCAAACAAGAGGCAAGCCATTAACATATCAACTTCTTTGAAGGTATAAGAGCTTGGCAGCTAAGGTGACTAAACATTTGATGCCCAAGTTGACTTTTGGAGTTGTCATTTGCCATTAAGTCTCGTTATTGTAACTGCAATTTGTAATGATTACTTCCCTGGTCTTCATCCAACTCAACTTTGAAAATCTAGTTCACTATAGCTAAGTTTTCTTTAATTCCAGTACATACAACACAATGCACTTCCTTGACCCTTCTTTTAGGCATCTTCATAATAACATTCTTTCAGTGTACTCTATCATCTCCTGAAGCAAACTTTACCAAATGGCATTTACTGTGATCAAATGGGGCAACCATTCTTTATCATGTGTCATCTGCATGGTGGCATTTCAACCTATATACCACGCATCATTTGATGCATTTTTTGTGCTCTTGCGAAGTAGTAAAGTGCTTACCCTCCTCAACACTTTCAGCACCGCCATTGTGTTCTTCTCTAAAATAGTTATATTATTGGCTTTCCTTCCTCAGTATTAATACTTGGGTAAGGGATCAAATAATTGGGCCAAATTTCACTCTTTAATGCTGCTTTGGAACTGAACATGTCACATTTCCAAACTTTTGGGGACTGAAAACTTGTAGTGGATTGCATGAAGTGCAGTGCCTTGATTAAAAACAAAACCTTCTCCCTTTCAATGATCAAGCCAAGGTTTTGGAATCAAGGTTCAACCAAATATCATTTTTCCATGTTTACAGGGAACAAAAAGCTAAAGCAGATTCCCTCTCTAAACAGGCTCTCAATCTGGCAGCTGGCACTTTGGTTACCCAGTAGTTAAAGGATGAGATTTTGGGTCCATCTGTTCAAATATCCTTGCATGAATGATTTACGGTATTGTTGGTTGAAGGTTTCAAAGGGTGCAGTGGTCCAATCTGTAGAGACTATATGCAAAAAAAAACTATGCAGTTAGCATATGGATTGCCCAAAATACACTTTGAGCTGGCTGTGAAGATCTACTTTTGGTGGATTGATCACTTTCTGCTGGAAATAGTTCACTATGGTGAAATGTGTTGTTATCTTTTAAGCAGTATTATTTTCTTTCAAATAGACCTGTATGGATCCATGATATATGGCATCCCCTTTTTGATCACTTGACTGGTAACTATGGTTCTAACTTCTAATTTTCCTTATATATATATATATATATATATATATTTGACTGTAAGTGTGTCAGGCACTGCCGACTTTGTTTTCCCCTCTTTGTGAATGCTATTTGGCACTTTATGCTGCCTGTAGGATACGCTTTTGAGTGCAAATGCAAATTCAGAATGTACCTATTTTTCTCATGGAATAGAATTATGATTTTTACTTCCTTGAATTGCTTTGCCTCAAAGATATTTCCGTTGGATAATATATTCTGAATTCTTTCGCAAGAGTTCTAAAACAATCCATAAATGATGTAGATGTTCTTTCAATTCATTTAAAAACTCATCAGAAAAATCAATAGCATACAAATTCTTAAGAGTCTTCTTGTTCAATTCTCAGTAATATATGCCAATATAAAATAATCCACCCTTCTTCACGAACATGACTTGGAATCAAAAGGAATCTTGCTAGGTGCAACATGTCCTAAGTCTAATTATTCTTCGACTACTCTCTCAATTTCATCTTCAAGGACCTTCAAATGGCGGTAAGGAGGAATGATTACCCATTTTCAGACCCTGGCTTCAACTTGATAATGTGATCTGGTGCTTTCTCTGGTAGTAATCCATGAGGAAAATTCTTCAAGATATTATCAAATTAATCAATCAGTTGCTGTACGTCCTTACTTGATGATTGTTATTCCACAATTTTAAGATGTAACCCTTTCATTGTGTCGCATTCCGACATAAACCTGACTACTTTCCCAATTTCATATTTAAAGACCTTTGCACGGCAGTAAGGAGAAATTATTACCAATTTAAACCGTAGCTCCAACTTCATAATAAGAGCTCGTTCTTTCTCTGGTGGTGGTCTATGAGGCAAGTTCTTGAAGATATCTTCAAATTAATCAATCAGACGTTATACCTCCTTAGGTCTTGCTGATTGTTATTCCACAATTTTAAGATGTATCATGTAACCCTTTCCTTATATCACATTCAGACACAAATCCTAGCTCTTCCTCACCAATTTGTTTGATCGTCTCATGGGCTGAAATTAATTTGCTTGCACCAGGCTGCAAACCTTTTATGGTGATCAATTGCTGGTCTTTCTATGCCATCAAAATCACCCAGCACTTGCACTTGACCTCATCCACACCCGCTTGGGGGGTAGGGCTGTTGAACCTAAGTCTCAATGTTAACACAAGTTCAACCACCCTGTATCTTATTGCTAGATGAAACACCTGTGGGCTCCTACTTCATATTTTTGAGGGCCAAAAAATATTCTTCTTGGGTACATGTTTCAAATTTATGGACAAAGATAGTTACAAATTCTTCCCAAGTGATTATGTATGGACAGCCACCAACCTCATCCTCTTCCATCTTACATTCAACCATATACTGCCAATCAAATGCCAATCCATCTCGTGTATAGCAAACTGAACTATCTGATTATGTCCCACAGGGTTTAGCCTAAAGAATTGATTTAATTTCCTAAATCCAAGCCTTAGGCTTAATACTGTCATTTAACTCATCGAACTTGGGAATGGGTATCCTGTCCAATAATCTTTTTTGATGTGATTCCCCTCTTGTTCCGTTTTTAGGAATGGATTTCCATTGGGTTATTTTCTCCTCTTACCTGCAAAAGGGTTGTCAGAATGTTTGCGTTGTCTCACCTCTCTTCTTTGGTTTAGAGGTGCACAATGACTCTTCTCCATCATCTTATCAATATTCTCGATTTTCAATTGATAGAATCAAAGTGTTTAGGGTTCTGTGCATGGCCTCCATTAGCCCATTCATGCGAGATCTGAAGCTATTGCAGATGTCCTACTACAAGGATTAGAAAGTTGTTCAGATCATAGTATTAAAAACTGGTCAGGTCAAACCGGCCAGTCAAAAACCTGGTTTTTACTCTCCTGTCACTCATTTTCCCTGTCAAACCAATGCTGACCGACCGGTTAAGGATGGAACCGGCTGGTTTATCCCTAAACTGGCCAGTTCCGTCCTTAATCGGCCAATGAGCTGCCAAGGCTAAACCAGCCGGTTCCGTCCTTAACTGGCCGATTAGCTGCCAAGGCCGCAGCATGGAATTTTGGTTGGTTTAGGGTTGTTTTGGAGGGAAGAGGAGGGTTGTTTCCCTCCAAAAACACCCTCTCCAATCCTTTATAAGCAGGGACAGCCTCTCATTTGTCTCACACCATCTCATTTGGAGATTTTGTGAGTTTGATTGAGAACTTGGAGAGTGTTGAATTTTTGCTGGAGTAGTGGAACAACATAGAGTTTGAGGCTTGAGCTAAGTAGTAGCCATCATGCCTCCAAAAGCCAAGGATATTGCATAGGCTCATTGTGGTATGATTGATGGAAAAATGATCTGCAAATATTGCCAAAAATCTATTGTAGGAGGGGGTATTTACAGGTTCAAGAAACACTTGGCTGGGATAGGAGGCCATGTAAAGCCATGTGGAGCACCAAATGAAGTAATAGGGCATATTAGGGCAGAATATCTTCAGAAGTTTGAGACTCAAGTCACTGAACCAATAGAGAAATTTGTGACTGGAGCAACTGCAAAGTTTGGCAGTCGAGAGTCGGGAGACTCAACCAACTGAGTTTGATCATGATGAGAAGTTTCAAGTGATAATGTTGATCATTAATTAGAATTTAGTAATATCATATATGTAGATTTGTAGTAGATTGTAGGCCAATGTCCTCAATGCTCATAGCTTGTAGCATTGTTTTTGGACTTTATGGGTCATTTGGAGCCTCATTGCTTATGTATTTTTTCGATGATATGTATTACACTCGGTGCCATTTTGATACATTCACCTTTACATGGTATATAAATGAGCGAACTTTGCATATTTTGTCTCTATTGGCTTGGAATCATGGTTGCAAATCTTAAAAATAGTTTTTTTATTAAAAAATAATTATTTAATTTATGTTTTTAAAAACCTGTTGGTTTAGACCTAACCAGTACCGGTTAGACCGGTTCCGGTCTGGTTACCGATTCATTAGGTCCACCGGTCCGGTCACCGGTTCCGGTTTTTAATACTATTGTTCAAATACCACTTTTATGAACATAACACGATAACTGCTAATAAACTGACTGAAAAATTGCTCCCATAAACAAAAAAGAAACCTGTAACTGAAATCTGAGCTGAAAATAAGGGAACTTAAAGGTGTAGAAAAACAAGATTTTTTCTGGACTGAAATTGGAAAACTGAATTTCTAATCAGAAATCTGAAAAAGAATTAGTCAAGGGAGCAGTACTAAAAAACTGTATAATAGACTCATACAGTCACTTTTTATTATTCCACAGTTACATAAGATAGAGTAGCTTTACTAAGGAGGTATGGAGCTTTCCTAAGGAGGTATGGACCAATGTTGCACAACTCGTACTCATATAAGACTCGTCTGGCTATTGACTCGGCGACCCATATAAGACTCGGGAACAACCTGTATAAGGCTCGTATAAGACTCGACAAAATACAAAAAAAAACTTTAAAAAAATATAATCTCCAAAAAAAAGATGGGTCCACAAGTCTTATGCGGGTCACATGTGAGTCTTCACGGGTTCAATACAAGTAGACGTGTTCTATGCGGGTTTGCACGAGTACGAGTAGAGACCACGGGTCCTATGTGAGTGACCTGTCTCGCTATAGAAGCCGTCAAGACCCATGGGTATTTGCGGGTGTTATAAGAGTAGCGCTACACTGGTATGGACACCAACACAGGCCCAAGTCTCCAAGGCAGTAGGGGTGCTGCACTTGGCTAGGGAAGTAGTCTCTCATAGGCTACTTGCAGAACAGAATTTTCAGAAAACTCCTTAAACCCTGCTACAGGTGTGTTGAAATAGATTCCTATCCCTTAGGCAAGATAACAATGGGATAAGAAAAAATGGTCCAAGATAAGATAAGATAATTTTATTAATGTCTAATAAATGACCAAAAAGGTAGGTCATTGGGACTAAAGAAGATACATCCAGTGTGAATTATAATGTGGGAGTGCCATAGCAACTCCTCGATAATGTTTAAAAGTAAGAGAAAGAAAGAAAAAACACTGCAGCATGATAAGTGTCCAGGAAAGCAGACTACTAGGTCTAACTATAGTCTATAACCAAAAGAGATATATACATATAGCAGTCGTATAGATACAGTTACACCATGGTAGAGTCCAAGACTTGAAAGCCGGCAATCTTGGTGGCGAAACTGTGAGAGAGCTGGAGGTAGAGATAATATTTAGCTCTCCTGATCCTCATGACTGACAGTTGGGGCACCAAGCAACCGGCTCGCTGTTGGCGTCTTCAGGCACCATGAGGGGGTCTGGCTGTATGACCCTGGAGGGAGGGGGGCATGTAGGAGCTAGGAAACCTCACTCTCTTACCATCTAAGGTCAAAGGAAAGAAACTCTTGGTAGATCCCTGGCTGCTCAGATGAATCTGGGGAGTAGCCTGGGGTGAGTGGAAAGGGGTGTGGGAGAAGTATAACAAAGGCGAGAGGTAAGAATGTTGATTTAGAAAAGATAAGAATCCTAATTCAGATAACATAAGGTGAGATACTATTTTGGGGAAGATAAGGATGCAACTCGGGGGAGGGGGTGTAGGAGAAGTATTAGAAAGGAAAGAGATAAGAATGTTAATTTAGAAAAGATAAGAATCCTAATTCAGATAACATAAGGTGAGATACTGTTTTGGGGAAGATAAGAATGCAAATTTGGAGAAGATAAATTAATACCATCTTAAGAGAAGATGAGAAAGGGTATTTCAGGAGTCACTAGTTAGAGCTGCTAAAGCTTATCAAACTACAAAGCCATGGAAAATCATACTCAAGCATGTGTTATTGGAAGTATTTTCTGAGCTGGAATCAGTTTTTTTTCCCGAAGTATCACAGCGGACAAAGAAATCAGTTAGGAACTTGACAATATCTTTCACTTCAAAGAATGGCTCTCTTTAAAAGGATTCCGCTTTCTTCTTTTAGACGCCTTTAAGCTTTAGCCAGGGGTAAATACTGAAAAGAGAATATGCTAAAAGAAATTATTGTGCATATTAAGATGTACAGATCCCAGTCTAACTATGAAACCAACATATCTTCCACTTTGACCTGGCCGAAATGTATATTTTCACAGTTAAAGATAGGCACCTGAAATAAACAAATAAAAACAAAATGCATTTACTTAGATAAAAAGGTAACTTAAACCATTCTAAGTAGCAACCAAACCCTTAAACCCTATAGGCATAGTAAGAAGCAAGTAGAGAAGCGTTCTAAACCCAAAATTTGATGTCTTTGCCTTTTGCTGTCCAAAACATAGAGACGTGGAAAGTGTAGATCATATTTCCAGACAACATAGATAACATCCATCAATAAAAAAAATGGTAAAGACAGATAATAATCGTGGACGGGTAACTCAAGCATTGATTTCTTTGTTTCCAAACCTTTGGTTTACAGGCCATACAAAAAGGAAAGGGGCAGTTAGTCTGCTTCAAGATGCTCAGCCCTGTGGTCTAGCACTTCTGTTATGAATTTTCCTCGACAAATAGTATTTTTCCTTGTTAAGACTAACGAGGTGGAAAATTTTACAATATTTGGTGCGCTGATTTGACAGTTTAGCAGTTGACAAAAACTGCATGCCACAACCAGCGCCCTCTCCCTTGACAAGGTAAAGAGGCAAATGTACCAGCTATGCTAGAAGACATAATACGTTGAGCTCCAGTGAGAGAGGGGTCCAGACCGTACATGACTGATTATATGTGCCACAGTACGACCTTTTGCAATCGTTTATGGGAAAGTGGGGCATTCGCACAGAAATGAAATTCAAGACCAGGTTGGAAGAACAATCTACTGATCTCTGGATGGACCAACTTTGCAAGGCTTAAGAATTATATCATACATTCATGCTCTTAGTCATCTTATTTATTGCTCTGCATACAGAGTTGCTATGACCAAGTTGGATAGGTTCATTCTTCCCTTTGATCTAGTGCCTGACAAATGTAATTTGAGGCATATGTAAGCAATTACATATGATTCTGAAAATAGTCAAGTCCGACCTTACTGAAAGTTTAAAAAAAAGAGACCCTACAAATATCTCACTACTAAAATGCCTCAGTGAAATAAACAAAAAATCAGATCACCTAAACCGGGATGGCTTCCATGAGAAAAGAAGCAGACATAGAACGTTTCCAAAAATAAACTGATACTTAATATTGAGATAAAAAGTGGGACTCAAACTACAGCCAGGATTTACCTTACCATCTAGATAGTTTTTTTTGATATTTGAGCCACACTCGCTGGTTCAATACTTCAACTCAAAAACATTATGTGATGGATCTGGAAGTATCATATCAAAATTGCTCACATCACAGAAGCCTAAACTCAGAAAAATCTAGATAGTTCTCAGCTGGAGAAATTATCAGCCTAGATCCATCTTAACTTTGGATCTATCAAAAAAGTGCAAAGAGACTGATATCAAATCTCTTAAGATGCAAACCATATTTAGATTGTAAAATTTGAGGAAACTTCGCACCTGAAGAGATTTGATCTCTCAGCACTCTATAAATCCAGAGTTAAGATAGATCTAGGTTAGTTTATATTTGCAGACATGTAATTTGTTTCTTGGTTATTATTTTATTATTATTATTTTAGAGCCAACATGCCAAGTGTTACCCACACTACAAGCAACATCCATGTCATACTGGGCTGTAGAGCATTTCCCATGAAATAAACAAATACCTGGAAGTATTGAATATTTATTTGTGGCAGATGCAGATCTGCGGGCTGTATACTGGGCTGTAGAGCATTTCCCATGAAATAAACAAATACCTGGAAGTATTGAATATTTATTTGTGGCAGATGCAGACTGCCAAGCTAGAGTGAAAACATAGATGCCTAACAAGCATGGAGTTACATTTGAGGCTTAATCTTGGCTAGCTGAAAATTAACAAATTTTGAAAAGCTCAAAAGAAGATAAACTTCAAAAAGATAAGAACTATATCACAGCAACTTGAAGAATATTTGATATGTGTGGACCATTTGCTTGAATCCGCTGTGCATCCTCTAGCGTTGTAAACTTGAGGTGCATCTCAGACCTGGATTTAGATGAGTGTGTGATAGTGACATATTCGATGCATCATTTAGATCCAGTACACTATTACACGGCGATACACCAACACATGAAGAGTTGATGGATCACCTCTACCCCCAACTGGGCTGCAGAATGCAGCTTGCTTTTGTCTGTGCAGCTGCAAATAAGGAAGTCTAATGGCAGATATATTGGAGCAAATAACTGCACTATTAACAGAGTAAGATATAATTACACGGCTCTTTGGATTCATGTAGTCTGAGCCTCTGAGGAGTAAATTAAAACCAGCAAACACAAGCAAGAAGAAAACCATGACAAACTGAACTTGGGATTCATGATTCAGAACTGGATCCAACAGACTATGGGATCCATGTGTATGATGGTCACTTGGAGGAAATGAACTCTTGACTAGTCACTGGCAAATCAAAATTCACCTCACACGAACGAAAGATCACACAATCTAGCTTAACTGATCAGAGAATCCTGGATGAACCCAAGTCTTGAGGTATCCCTATGTAATATTGGCAACAGCTAATGTGGCTGTAGAATGAAGAATAATACCTGGAGGAATACTGAGCCCAGCTTCTAAAGTGCAGTCGCATTCACAAGGAGTGCAGGTTGCTGCCTGCCTGACAAGAGTGAGGCCCTCTCTGAACTGCCAATACAAGGGAGGACCTACTATGTATACTGCTAGTGCCATGGCTAACAGTAGTAGCAATAACTTCAGCAAGCCTGGAGTACAAGATATGGGTGTCGGTTGTGCCATCTCTAATGATTTGGGCGATCAGCTTTAGCTCTCAAGCACTCATTTTGAGACTGATCTCTGCCAATATTCTTCGAGATCAGTCTGATCCAATCGAAGTGAGTATCCCACCAGTGCCTTGATACTCAATATTCCGATTTACTGCTCACATATTCAAGTATCCTAATCAGTTAGCTGCATCAGGCACTGATCTGGAAACAATTCTCTCGATTCCTGAGACTCAAATTCAACAGGCAGTTCTGATCCTCTATTTAAAACATCAAAAAGAATACAGTTATAATGCCCGAGTCACTCACTCGATGCAGACATCATAATTGCTTGCCAGTCTCTCCAGCAAATGAAGCCCCTTACCTCACCTCTAACCATCACTATTATTATAGTTGTCCAGAGTGAGACAGAGCACCATGAGCTTAATTAAGCATTTGGGGGATAGAAATTCTATTTACTTGCGACAACACCACCTCGTGCCATTTACATCCACCATATAAAATCACCTTTGACTTTTGTTACAGAGGTGGGTTCTCGTCATTGTAGGTCCAGCTCTGTCAAAGCAATCATTCATTGGGTGCCACACCCCTTGGCCTCATTAGCTTCAGCCTAATTCTTCTTCTTTGGGTGGCCTATTCTTTTTTCAAACATCAGTGAACAGTAACAGAAACGTCGGTGGGATTGGGAATTCTTCACAAAACAAGTAAGGCGTTACTGTAGTCAATAATGGCGTCACTCTTCAAAACGGAGTATAGCCGTATAGGCCACACCAACCCAACTCACGCGTTTTCATAAAGGCAAGAGACTCTCTCAGACTTTAGTGTGAGTAAAGCGTTGATGGGACATGAGGGAGTGAAAGTTTTAACCAGCGTTAAAATTTATCTTCAGTTAGGTGTTCACTGGTTGGTAGTAAAAATTATTATTATAGTTACTATTTGTAGATATATTTCAATTTATTAATATATTATATGTACTTAAAGGAAATTGTATTATTTAAAATATTAAAAAAAAAATATGTTATTTAGTATAATTTATTTAGCTTTAGGTTAAAAAAAATTAACAGAATCATTCAGAAATTTAGGTAAGATTATGAAAAATTTAGGTAAATATTTTTGAAAATCTAGGTTACAGTTAGTAAACTTCAGTTTTTTTATGGTGTTTTAAGGGTTTTTGATGGTGTTGAATCCATTTCCATCATCAAAAATGCAATTCAAACACTCCAACTATCTGATTTTTTGAATGTTTTTACACTTTTCCGATAAAAAAGTGTCGAGCTATTCTGTTACCTCTATAGACAACCCCATTTATTTTTTATTTGTAAAATGGATTAGATTTTCACATTTTATTTTAGAATTATTGTTTTATTTTTTTATATTTTAACTATTTATTTTGTAATTAAAATGAATCACATTATTGATTGGAAAAGTTTAAACAATTCATGATTATATGTGATTATTACTGAAAACAATTTTTTACAAATTATAAATCACAAAAGCTATATTTCATAAATATAAAATTATTGTTTTACTTTTTATATTTTAGCAAATCAAAAAAATCAAAAGAATATAAAATATAAATAATTTTTCTACAAACTTGTTTATCATTCTTATCTTTTATAAACGAATTTATTCACAATAAATGGCTAGGAATAAAGATATTTATTTTATAAAGGCAAAAAATTGAATTACTTAGACAACGAAATTAAAATTACCAATAAAGTTATGACAAGGGAAAAAAAGAAGTATGATTGGAATGTGAAATATAATGAAATAAAGTTATGACAATGGAAAAATAGAAGTATGATTGGAATGTGAAATATTATGAGAGAAGTATTTAATGGATATAAAAAATTAAAGTTGAAATTGATTGGAGGAGATGTTATACATATTAAATAGATGTATATTATTATTTAAAATAAAATGAAATTTATAAAATCCAGTAATGTTTATATAATAAAAAATGAAATTTATAAAACTTAGTAATGTTTATATAATAAAAATTTTAAAAATATATGAAAATTTAATTAATTATAAATTGTATTTATTTTTTAATTTAAAGTAATATTTTTGGTTTTTTTAGAAAATTAGTAATTTAAACATAAAATTATTATTATTATTCATAAACCCATAAAATTATCATTAAAGAAAACTTTCCTAATCTAATATGAGAGTTGAAGTAAAATTAATTAAAATTTAAATGAGAGAAGTGAATTTATAAGTGTAAATTTCAATCACTCAAATTATTTAAACAAATAATTAAAATACACTATCTATCAATATATTAAAAAAATAACATCGATAATATAAAAATTAATAAATATATTAAATTAAAAAATAATTTATTTTTACATTTATAACTCATTAAAATAACAATTATAATATACATATTAAAAATTATTATGTAAATTTCAATCACTAAAATTATTTAAACAAATAATTAAAAAACACAATCTATCAATATATTAAAAAATGAAATGGATAATATAAAAATTAATAAATATATTAAATTAAAAATTAATTTATTGTTATATTTTTAACTTATTAAAATAACAATGGTAATAAACATATAAAAATGTATTATCAATCCAAATAATTAAATTAATTTCTACGTATATTTTAATTTTAAAAATCAATTAAAAAACAAAATGAAAAACCAATATAGCCACATGTTAGGACTCAACAAACAAAAGTAAATTTTATATAAATAATATAAGAAGAAGACACCCGACGTCATTAACGAAGAAGTTCTCAAAACAAAACAAAATACGTCAAATAAGTCAAATTATAGTCCAAAACGTAAGTGGAAATTTAGGAAACCAAATGTCCGGTCAATTAAAAAACTCGACAATTCCCACTCAGGAATGTTAAATTTGAACGGACGGAGGTTTTCAATAATGTAACTATGTTATATAATTTTATTTTTTATAATAATATTATTATTATATATAAATAAAAGAATTTGTAATTTAACATATAATTTTGTTTTTTATTTATTTAAATTATATTTAAAACTGAAAAATGAAAGCTAAATTCAAGCAATAAATGTCTAGCTCTAAAATCATTGGGCATCTTGAGGAGATAATAATTTTCTTTTAAAGAACTTAGAGAGATTATATTAGAAATGTTTTTAGCCATCGGGTTAGCTTAAACGGTGGACATTTCACATTGAAAAGCATTTGTTGACATTATTGAGGCCTCATTTAGTCCAAAACTCAATTAATTCACCTAGTATGTTAGTGGGCAGTTGCATTAGGCTCGAGAGTATAAGGGTAGTCTCTCCGAATGAACCCTAGGCCTCCTCAGTGATAGGTGCTAGATCTATCGATTCTCTTGATATTAAAAAAAAAAATATTAAAAATGATTTTGTGGCCTATGCACACATAATTGGATCAAAGTCTGCCCCTATGTCCTTCTTTAAGTAAAGTCAAATCCTCCAAATGCATTTGGATTTTGAGGATTTCGTTTTGTAAAGAAACCAAAGTTCAAAATTCACTGTAGTAGGGAGGAGACACAAAAAAAATGTCTAGCCATATTAAGGATTGGTGTGGCCGAAGCTTAGCGAGATCCTCGAGTGATTTTGATGGCTTAGACACCCTCACGTCATGGTTTCTTAGACCACAGTTTGGTCCTACAACTGAAAGGCACACTAGCAAAAAAAAAGTGCATTTAATTCTAGAGGTTGTAACTTCTTTTACCAATATTGGTATTTCAAAACCTTTAAACTAATTTCAAGACTATGTCCATATCTATCTTCTTCTTCTTCTTTCTCTAGGGGGAAGATGGAAATTTTTATATTAGATATAAAGCAGGTATTGAAAGTAGAGCACTCTTAAGGTGCTTCAATTACAACCTCCGAACTTACAAAGTTACTATTTGAGAAGTACATTTGTTGTTCACTATCAAAAGTTGTCAAAATTGTCTCTTAAATATAGTCTGATAACTTTACATAGGTATTGCAATAATAGTCATATAACGGCCTGCATAAACTAGTAAAGAAAATCTGTTGAGAAATGTTGTCCGACAAGAAATCCTCAAATAGGCCTAATGAGTATGGAAGGATTCTTCTTGATGAGTATTTTTTTTCTTTGTGGATCTTCCAAATGTCGAGGTGCAACGCCATCCCAGTTTAAGTGTGTCGACTTCTTGCTTTTGGTGTCTGTAGACATGGTTAAAAGATAAATTTGTAAAAAGAGGAAGCCTGTTTTGGATATATCTGAAGAGAGGTTGCAAGGAGAAATTGTTCATCTTGTATATGTCTTTCATTCAGTTTTATGACCAGAAGTAAGTCTTCATAGATGTGAAGATTTGTAAAAAAAATTCTTGTGCAAAGTGTAATAGGATCTTCAGAGCCACGAGCTCTGCATAATTGTTTGTGAAGGGCCCAACCCCTACCCAAAATGAAATTTGTGAACTTGCGGACATCTAAAGGATGCCACCAACACCTCCCAGTAATGGTGAGCCTTGTGTTGTCCCATTGAAGAAATCCCGTAGGAAGTCAGTCTGAATAGTGAGCTCAATATGTCACATGGAAAATGGCAGAGTCTGTGTGTAGGCACCCAAGGAAAAAATAGCCAAGCTTTGAGCAACAACTTCAATGGTTAGAGGAGGCTTATTGTCAAATATAGCATGATTCCTCTCTAGCCATATGTCCTAGACTACTGAGAGTGGGAGGGATTTGTGAAAATTCTAAATATTTGAGTGCAACCAAGTGTGAAAACAAGAATCAATGTCATTCCCCACCCAAATGTAATTATGGATGGTGAGCCTCTGAATTTCTGACCATACCTCATAAGAGAAGGGATAGAGTAAGAAGAGATGTGTTACAAATTCTGAATCTTGAAGGCACAACGAACATATGTTCAGTCCTTGAATGGAGCATTTTTTAAGGTTGTCCCAAGTGAGGACCTCATTTCTTAATATAGGCCACATGAAAATCCTAGACTTTGTTGGCCATTCTAATATTCAAAGGGGTTTCCACCAACAAGGTGGAGGATCAACAATGGGGGATTATGCCATATGCATATGTATCTATATAAATAGGAAATTAAGAATAAATACTAATAATAGTATACCTTGTAAAACATCTCAATTTGTTGTTTTTATATTCACTTGTAAAAGGTTATGTTTTATATTCATTTAATAACACTCTCTAAATAAGAAAAATATGAATATGTATCAACCAACATTGTTGTGAATGACCAAACACTTTGATTTAGTGTTTTAATTATGATCTATTTTTTATCTTTTGGTTGTTAACTAATTTCTCTACCTCCAAGAAAAATAATCAATTACCAATCAAAACCATTAAAAAAAAAAACTCAACCAAAATAATATTTTAAAAAAACCAATATCTTTTATTCTAAATTAAAAACTATATAAAACTATATTTACATATTACATTTTTTTATTGAAATAAAATAAAATAATATATCAATAAAATAAATACCTTCATATGAATATGAATTTATATTTTGATTTTGAATCTGCACAACTTTATTTTCCATCTTTAAACATTTTATACTAAATAAATTTGTTAAGGATAGCTATGGTAGAGTACACATCATCCCTCAATGTCGGTTGACAAAACCAATTATCAAGCTCACTGTTATTAATTTATTGGTTTTTAATAAATAGTAAATGTCACTTATAATTTTGTGAAATAGTGGATGCCACATGTGGTTTAACAACTTATTGACTTATTCAATTAGTTGCAATGTTTTTTCTTTATTGTTGTCTCCATCATACTATCTTAGTGAGAGATCCACATCCCCATGAGTGATCAAATTTTATAACAGGGTGAATTAAATTACAAAAACCATTTTGAGATTCAATCCCAAATCTTGGGGGTTACAACACAAAATCTGGTATTTAGCTTTTATATTATGAAATCTTGGAGTTGCAACACAAAATTTAGTATTTAGCTTTTACATTATGGATTTTCACAAGAGCTTGTGTGTGGATGACACAAATTTACCAACTAGTACCAAAAATTATTACCTTCAAATTTAGTAATCAATTATTCATCTAATCTCATCAAGATATTTTGTATTTCTATGTTACAAAAAAACATTTAAACCTATTAACTAGAAACTTATTTATTTAAACCTATTTACTAGATTGAAGCCAAAGAACATTGGATGTCATATTCTCAAAACTTTAATTCTAGGGATTTTCATGTAAATTTAATAATTTAACCTATGAATTAAACCTTAAAGAAATCCTACAACTTAGTACTAACCAAAAAAGATTAACCTCCTCCCATTTGAATAAATTGGCATAATAACAACTGCCCATTATTTAAAATTATAGCTCATGTTGAAAATTAAATGATTTGATTTTTTAAAATAAAAACTACCACATTATAAAAGATGCCCATTTACATAATACATTAATTCTCTCTAAATTTCTCAAAAATACAATTCTCCGACATTTCATAATTTCAAATCCATGAAAGTTATTCTTCCTAACCTTTCTACAAAAGAGTGCAGTAGAATTGAGAGATGATGTAGAGACATCATGGTCATAAAAAAACCCATCTAAAAGTGGCTTAAAAAACTATAGGTGTTGCAATTATTTATTCATGAGATGGGTACTAGAGTATAAATACTATCATCAATGTCCCCACTAGCTATCTCCAATGTTAAACAGTGAACAATATCATAGCACATGTTCTCACATTCACCGGCGGACCATTTGGATCCATAGTAGACTACCATGTTCACATAAAGCACAAACATGTTGATGCCATTACCTATCTTTTTTTTGTAAAATCCGACCAAAATTTCTATTGATATTAAAAATAAGACCAAATTACAACTAGTATTCTTTGAAACATTATTTTGACCTTGTCTACCATACCAAAAACTGTTGATGTCACCAACCCAAAAGATATTTACATTATTACCAAAAAGTAGCTACACCTGAGTGAGCAGATAATCTTGAGAATTGACCACACGTACAAAAAACCAAGATGTTGATAGTTAGTTATATCCAGTACACAACAAATCACCATGAGGACAAAGACAAAAAACTAGGATGATAGAACATACACACGTAGAAGTATCAATAAAGCACGATAGCAACTCCAGATAGTAGAAAGTCAGATATGAAATCATTTGTATAGAATGATCACTGGTTGTTTTGGAGAGGAATTTGCACTGACCATGTTGATTGGGGTAACATTGATAACCTCTTCTCCATTTTGAGGTGCAATGGAGTCAGTTTCCGAATTTGTGGTGATGTAACACTCTATTTTATTCAATTACAATGCAATGTCATCCATATCATATCGAATACCCCTCTTTATCCTTTTCAATTCCTCCTAGCCACCAAAGAGCTTGTAATTATCGACATGTTTATCCCGTAGCACCATGTGCAATAGAGTATCCATCTGTCTATGTTGAAATAACGAGTGCAAAAAGTATATAGCTTTCTCTTTCTCCATTTTCCTAGGCTTGGTACCCATTTGGTTTTTCCAATACAAAAATTAGAATCAGAATGATACATTTTGTCGCCAAATTCTCTTGCTGCCAAGGTTTGAATCTCCTTTTGAACCTCCAGAGGCACAACATCGAAGAAGTTGGCCACCGACTCCCAACCAAAAATATGACGTTCTCTGGAAGAGGAAGCCTCTGATGAGCCTCCCCTACGTCTGATTAAATGTTGTCGTGACGCCATACCAAATGAGAACCTGCAAACAAACTTTACAAAATACTTTTTGGACTAGCCCCTGGAGGCTTCCGAATGAACGACTGGATAGGACCAAACCACTATTCTCCATATTATCTCATACAAAGAAACTAAATGTCATGAAAACATTGGTGTAGAAACGAGACTAACATCATCCAATAACCTACAACAATATATGATAGAACCTAAATGGACGCAATACCAATTAAGTTGCACAAATAATGACAAGTTTACCCCATGAGATGTCCAATAAAACCCTTAGAAGGTTTGAACACAAGCATCACTAGAACCATATGGAGAAAAAACCATTATACCAAACGTCGACCACCAAGACCGAATAGTTAAACGCTATGCTGAAAAGTTCAAGAAATTGTAAATTGATAGAAAAAAATGCCACAATCAACTCAAATAACAAACCCAACAATGAATTGTACATGAATCAATTGTCAATGACATTGCCTATCACTCATTAATCTTCTTCCTACCATGGAATTTGTAAAACAAACAAAACATTGCAATCAAATTTATCATAACGGTTCCTTCTTCATTGCCTATCACTCATTAATCTTCTTCCTACCATGGAATTTGTAAAACAAACAAAACATTGCAGCAAATTTATCATAACGGTTCCTTCTTCTCAACCAATTTCACAGTTGATTTTCGATTTCGGTTGATTAAGTTGCTCATGTATTGGAGGCATCTTAGTATAACTATGGCATGAAACAAATGGAATGAACTAAGTTGATACATTATTTACCACATATGCCATAACCTAAATTTTCGAAGCGTCATGTACAATGGTTCAACATCGAAAATAACTCCTTAAGGGAGGGCAAATGTACATATTTTGAATTTTTATGTATGAGTAACTTGCACCCATGATTGAGGAATTTGGGAGATTTAAAGGCGTATTTCTTATTAAAAATGTTGTCCGATATGCCTTAACAATCCATCATTGAATTTAATGTAGGTAGAAGGTACTATGTTACGTGAAGTTTAATGTAATGATGTGTTTCTAAAGACGTTAATTCCTTCGTTAGCTCACCAAAGTTGAACATTTCATGTTATTGAAAGCAATCGCATATTATTTTGTTTTAATAGATATGGATATTAATATCACAATTTAAAATTACTAGCATCATTTAGTGCTAAATAAAAAAACTAGCATACTATTAAGCACGAAAAGGAAATGTCGAAGTGAATATGTTTAAAAAAATAAAATTATATATATATTTATAGTGCATTTTCCAGTAATATTTCAAGATCGAATTATGTTCCATAGCATTTTTGAGGTCCAAATGTTTTATGGATATATCTTTTTCTTATGGTTTTCTAACTCATTTTAGTGAATTTTATTATTTTCGTAATTTCTGTTTACCTCTAATTATTTTTGAATTAGACGAACAAACACTACAAGTGAACCATTATGTTATAAATGGCTCCATGTGTCTAACTTACAACCACAAAATTAATGTTAATGATTACGAATATACATGTTAATTTTTAAGATGTTATTGTTCATGTTTTCTACTATCATCTATATAATAATGTTAAAAGATGTAAAATAATTGACGAGGGAAGCCACAGTGCATAGATTCCATATTATTCTATTTTGAGAATTGACGTCCATTAATTACTTTATGACCTCGATTACAAATGTGTTTATTAAGGAATACATTAGAATTAATGTTAGGATATGATTCACTACAAGTAATGCGTATGCATTTATGTTGGACAAGGCATCGATAATTTTTTAATACTCATAGAGACAGGGTCATCAATCCTACTAGAATAAGCAATAGAGACATCAAAGCAAGTTGCAAGCAAGCAACCTATAATGATGTTAACTTGATTGATTATTGTATAGTTTTTCCTCTCCGTGTTAGTGCATTCTTGAGCTATCTTACTATAACGAGCCCTACTGTGTAAGTAATGAGGCCCTATTAACCCCACCAAGGCATATCTTGTCATCGAAAATGACCAAAATGAAGTTGTGTTGAAAACAAGAGCCATGTTAAGTGTTGAATTGTCACACCTAATGAACTATGCATTCTTCGGTGAGATATGTATTATTCAATTCTAGATAAACCATAAGAGGGGATATAAGCCAATGAAATGACCATGAACAATAAAAGTAACAATTACGAGTTAATGGAAAGTGAGGATGATGAAATTGCTAACAGTTAAACCTATAGGCATTGTGATGAGATAGTTTTCAATGTATCAATAAGTGACAATTCTTGATTGGATGTGAGCAAATAATGACCATAATGCATCTACAATGAACATAATGGCCACACAAAGTGCTAAATCCTAATACCCAATGAACTATACATGTTGTAGTAAGATATGGATTTCTCAATTCAAGATAAGAGGGGATATAGGCCAACAAAATGACCATGAACAATAATAGTAATAGTTGGGAATTGTTGGTATGCGAGGATTATGAATTTGTTAGCAGTTGAACCTAGAGATATCATGATGTGGTGGTTTTCAATGTGGCTATGGGTGGAAGGTCTTAATTGGATGTAGATAGGTGACTAAAATTAAAGAAAGGTCCTCCCTTAAAAAAATGCTTCGATGTAATTAAGATATAATCAATCACTATGTGCTTTAGAAGGTTGCATCATGCACAATGATGAATGGCATGTCCTCTCATGCCTAAGTTAGGTGACTATGTAATTTAGTGTTAGGAATGAGAGAAATCATAATTCCATCAAGGAATTTATTTATTTATTTATTTGGTGTTTTATCTATTTTCTTATTCAAAATTTTATATTTAAACTTCAAAATTGATCATTCAACTTTTAATCGACAAACTAGTATTTTTTGTATTTATTAAATTATTTTGTAAACTTTATTTATATATAATCATAATTATTATTTTATTTATTAAATTATTTTGACAATGTTATTTATATACAATAATTATGGTTTTATTTACAAATTATTAATCATATTAAAAAAAAAAACAAAAAAAATCTTTTGTTCTCAGGGGTATCTTAATTGGTGATAGGAGTGATATGAAATCATATAAACTAAGATATCTATGGTTCAGTCCCTTGAAAATAACGAAGTCTAGGGAGATGAGAACATGTCATAGGCCCTAGAGGTATAGTGGTAGTGATTGTAATCGACCAGTGTTGACGAGTACAAGAATGACTAAATTATCTATTTCTCTCATTACAAAAATAAATAAATATTATTTTAATTATCTAAAATTAATAATAAAAATGCTACCATTCCTATTATAATTATAACAATATCTACATCAAATTTCTATTTGAATAATGACAATAAAATTATCTTAAAGCTTGAGTCATTGTCTTAGAGCTTTTCAAAAAGCTGAAAAAGGTCCTAAGATTAAGAAAGATCCTTGTGATTGGTTACCTAGAGTTCACCTTCCATTTATCCAAGGTACTACTGATAAAATCGCTAGGATCCTAAAGAGACATAATGTTTCCTCAACCTTCAAGCCCTCACGCACCATTCAAAGTTCACTTAGATCGGTTAAGGACCCGATTTTCCCTCAGGATGGTAAGGGTGTTTACTTGATTATGTGCTCATGTGGGACCCCTTACAGGGGTGAAACTGGTTGATCAATTAATCAAAGAATTCAGGAACATGTCGCTGACCTTAAACAGAGTAGATCACACTCCTCTGCCCTTGCAGAGCATGCTGAGAAGACTAAACATCACATTTGTATTGAAGACGCTCAGGTTATTGCGAAGATTGACCATTTCCACCATCGTAAGTTGAGGGAAGCCCTGTAAATCAAAAAGAGGTCGGTTAACCTCAACAAGGATGATGGGTGGAGTGTTAGCAGATGCTGGATTCCGGCCCTTCACTTAGTTGTTATTTATCTTCTCTTATTCTCCCTCTTGTCTTTTCCTATGTTATGGCTCTTGGTTTCTTTCTCCCCTCTTTTTTTTAGGAAAGTAATATTTCCTATTAAGTTGAATAAATATGAATTTTTATTATCACATACATAACATATTAATATATAAAATTCTAATATAAATATTAAACATTTATTTATTCTTTAAAAGAAATAATAAATAATTAGTATTTGTATTAAAAATAAACTTATTATTAAAAATAAATAAATATATAAAATTCAAAAAAAAAAATTATTAATTTATTAATAATAGATATATAAATTCAAAATATAAATAATAAATATTTAATTTATTTTTAAAAATTAGAATATATATATATATATATATTCTTATTTAAGTCAAACTAGCCGTTAATTTACAAACGGTTAGTTGGAGTTTTCCCCATCTATTTAAATGAGTTTCCCTCATCAGATTTCTCATCTTGTCCTGATGATGAATCACACTGGCTCGTTCGAAACATGTCGACTTAATTTACTCTGATGTGATTTTTACCGAAAAATTTTATACACCAATAAAATTATTTTTAAAGTCAATGAAGTTTCTTTAAATCTTTTTCCAAATTATTTAATAATGATTATTCAATCATTATTATCTAAATTTGCTCCATATTATTTAATAATTATTGATAAACCATAATTATCTACTATTCCTACTTTAAAAAAACACAAAAGAGTTCCCTTGTTTTATTTGGGGTTTGATTTTGCATGATAAAATTTTGAAAATCTTAATAATTTTGTGATATATATATATATATATATATATATATATATATATATATATATATATATATATATATATATATATATATATATATATATATATATATATATATATATATATATATATATATATATATATATATATATATAAATATGTCATGTATATTATAAATTGTGGTATATCACTTAAACAACTAGGTGAATGTAACTCACCTACTTGGATGTGAGAAGAGAAGATGTCATGAACACTGACCTAGATAATGAGGTGAACAAAGTCAAGATGGATGTAAGGACAAAATCTCATTAGAAAAGTCCTAAGCAATGAAGTGAACTAAGGAGAGAGGGATGTGATAGGATAACACCTCATTGGTCACACAGTTTAGATGTTTTTTATTTTTTATTTTTTAGGATATGTTTTTCCAATCAACTTCACCCAAAATTTAGTCAAAAATCTTGTAATTACTAATTTAAGTTGTTGGAACATGTAAGACTTTCTTTTATTAACCCTTTGAAATTATTTAAATATCCATGGATATCATTCTTTCATTTATTCTCATTTTATGATTTGATAGTCTCTTGTCTCACAAACAAGAGGTCGCATACACTAATTTGGTGTATGATTTGGTCGTGACCTTAAAATTGGATAATAATAATAATAATAATAATAAATTTGATATTTTCAAAATTAATGTCATTATATTTATAGCAATTTAAAAGTCTAAGATAAAACATTAAATTTTCAAAAATAAAATTGAAATATTAAATAATGAAGAATAAACAAATTAATAATAATTAACAATAAAAATATTTTTCCTCTCTTATATTAAAAAGAATAAAATATTCCAATAGAGTTCACTTATTATTCAAAGTTTTATAACATAATACATAATATGATGATGATGATGATGATGATGTTGATGATGGTGGTGGTGGTGGTGGTGGTTAACGTTCCACTGACACCAATCTTTGGTCTATGCGACGTAAAGAAAAGAGTTATTTAGTTGGATTTAAGATTTTATTCCTATGTTCAAAAAGCTTGGAGAGAAGCCTCCCAAGCTCACTATAATTTTGACATCTTAAAAGGCTAGGAAGGTCAGTATTGCAACAAAGATTATGAAATTGAGCTCTAATGTGGTTGTAAGCGGACACTCTAAGAGGAAGTGATTTTCATCTTGGATGTTCATATTCTCACAGAGATGGTAGATCCTTTCCATCCATGGTGTTTTAGGAACTGTCCAACGACCTGTTTCACTAGGAGTTGTCTTTAGTGCAACTTTTTGGAGTTTCAGGTGACGGAATCCGGTGAAAATTTTTGAGGTAAAATCTTGGTTTTTGTTATTTAAACTAGTTTTTTGAATCTATATATGGATTCATCACCCTCGAAAACCCCTAGGGCACTTCGATTGTGCAAGGTTAGCAATCAAACTTCTCTTTTCAATAAATTCCTGCCGGATTTTAGAGAAATTACACCGGAAAAAGCCACCGTAAAAGCCTTCAAAAAGTTGCACTAAAGACTACTCGGTTTCACTATGGAGCTCATGAGAGTTCGTTCTAATCTTGGTTATATTAAAATGAAATTCCAATAAAATAATGTTTTTTTTTTTTTTTCAAAAAATTTAAAAGTATGAATAAAAAATTAGTTAATATGACATTGCATTTCTTTTATTAGTTAATCATTTTATATGCACTTATTATATTTAAGAATAAATATTTAATTGGTGTTTACGCATTATTAATATAAAATATTTAAATTTTTTTAATTAAGATTATATATATATTCAAGGTATTTTGAATAATAAATTTTTAATTGTCAATTGGGTGTCTTGAATAGACAGTGATTGGTTGCTTTGTTAAGGCACTCTTTGATGGGAAGTCAATGGTTCAATTCCTCTCCAAATGGAGTTGATAAATTAGGCATGATGAAGATGTAATCCCACCAAGCTTAAAAAAAATAATAAAAAACTCTTAATTAATATTAATTTATAATTGTAAATATTAAATTATTATTATTTATAAAATAGATTAATTAAATTTATTTTTAATGATTAATTAACAATAACTTACCATCTTAAATAGTATTTTTTTTATTATTTATAAAAAAAAAATTAAACTTATTTTTAATTAATATTATTATAGCAAAATCTGTTTTATCTTTATAAATTAAAAAAATAAAAATAAAAAATAAAATAAAATAAAAATAAAAATAAAAAATGTTATTTCTTATTATTACATAAATTTATTAACCATTGTGAATTAATAATTTATTGGAATTATTTGAGCTAAACTTAAGATCATTTCTACCAACTATCATTAAAACACTAAAATATATATAAAAATATATATATAAGCAAAATACACCAATCCAATAACTTATAATTTAAATATAATTGTGGCTTGTATAGCTTTGTTCACTCACATTTTTTTTAATGATTAAAAAAACATACATTCTTCTCAGCTTAACAAAGAACAACTTAATAGAGAATAAAACAAGTAAATTTGAAAAATAATCACTAAAAATATTTTATTTTTTAATTAAAAAAAGACTCATCCGATTTTAAATAAAAGATTGTGGGCAAAAAAGTGGAGAGGTATAATAAAAAAACCCTATTTCTTTCAATCGTGTTGGTTGTAAACATTATACATTCATTGATATTGTAGGTTGTTGTTTAAAAAACTTAATACTCTAAGATTTATAGGCGGTAAGAGATTAGCCGTACCCCGTGCAACTACAAATAAAGAAAGAAAGAAAGTATTTTTAATGTCCGCGAGGCCAAAAATAGCATATGGGACAGATTTCTTTTCTATCTCGCTCTTGTATTCGGTTCTTTTCGTGTGAAGTTTTACAATAACCGCTCCCAGCTTATCAACAAACTCTTCGCTGAATAGATTATCCCAAGAACTAGCTGCCAGAATACCTGCATAGTTTTCCCTGCTGTCTTTGAAGGCCTCGCATTCTAAAATGAAATGTTTTTCTGTTTCCACTTTTCCGGAGGAGAAAAAAATACACTCTTTCCTCCCACATTTCTTTTGGCCTTTTCCAGCGCCCTGTTTCACAACAGAGTTGACGAGAATTAGTCCTTAATTGAGCAATAAGAATTTTAGATCTCCAAGAAATATTAGCCCCTATGTATGCCTTTTGTTGATGGTTATGCGTGAGGTTAAACTCTTCAATGTAGTACTTCTTCTTTCTCCCTAGCTCTTTCTCCCAAGTACGTTTGTGGAACTTATCCATAACAAAAGTTTTTGTCTCTTTACTGTTTGTAGGACACATGCTCAAGCAAATACCCCATTTACTAAACCATTTGTTATTTTGCCGCATCCAAGTCTTCTTTCTTTTGCACAATCTGTCACTAAACACAACCTTAGGCCATCTACCCTCTTCCATTTGCTCAATTTTTTCCAGATACCTTATGACTCGCACCATAGCAATTGCTTCAATAGGAGTAGCCCCTGTTTCAATTAACAAGATAGCATAAGAAAAATGCACTTTTAATTTTGAATTTGTTTGTAATCAAACGCTTCTGAATTTTCTCGATTTGTTTCCACTGCATCTCGGTTGTGCTGCTGGCCCACAGTTCACAATGTAATAATATATTCTTGAAGTTTATATCAATCAAAGTGTAAATGGATAACAATAATAGATGAAATAAGGCAAAATGAAGATCATGAAGAAGATCGGTAGAAGAAGGCTTCGAAGAATGTCATTCCCTTTGATAGATGGCGAATGTCAAGGGTTCAACAGTGGAATATTTGGTTTTAAAATGACGTTTTTTTTTCTAAAATTTCTTGGATTTGGCGCTACTCATTTAGGTGTTATTGATTACATAGTATTTTAGGTGCCTTATAAATGGTTATACAAAATTGTATACTCATGTGTCCAATAGGTATTGTTAGCCATCAGTAAATTTTTGTCAAAACAAATGATGGCTAAAACAGGTCTTGAGCCTTCAAGAGATTGTTTTTATACAAAACTGCTCATTCTTGAAGCCTTCTGATGCTGCCTAAACTCAAAAATTAATCTTCACTGTTGTTTCAATGAAAAAATCCACCAAGAAACCATGTTGATATCCAAAAAGACTGTTCTTAGGCCATTTCCCATCATTTTCTAAAGCCTGTTTCACTCATTATTTTCCCTTATTCAACCTTCTTTTCCCCCTGAAAAATCCCTTTTCTCCTTTTTTTTTTTTACCCTCATGTTCCTAAAAAAGAAAAAACCTTCAAAATCCCTTTTAAACTCATAAAAAATCCTTTTTTATGGTTTAAATCACCCCATTTTTCCTATCGGAACCCCTCAAAATGATCAAAAATCCCTCTTTTTCTAAAAAACACCTTTTACATTATAAGGGCTTAAGCCCCTATGGGCTTAAGCACCCAGCTCCTGCTCCTCTACATGACCCAACGCTATAATCAAGCACTTAAACCCCTTCCGCCCCTTTTCTTCCACCCCCGGTCCCTTTTTTCTCTACAGAACCACACTATGACCAAGCGCCCAAACCCCCATCACATCGGCTTTTCTTCTATGAACTCGCGTTTCCTTTGTAAAGTTTTCCTCGCCGATGCGGTTAGCACCCTTACCCTTAGCCCTTGGTCACCTTATCCCTCCACAGGATCAAGCCTTCAACCTAATCCCTAGCCCCCTTCTCCCTTGTCTTTATTTACCCCCCAACAACATATCTCCACCATCGATCCGGGAGATCTGACGGTGATAATCCATCCTCGCCTTCCCTTTCTTCCCTCAGTCGCATTCCGTTATATTTCTCCCCGCCATCCTTATCACTCCATGGAGCAACCATAGCCGTTGACCATGGGCCTCAAACCTTGATCCGACTGCCTCCATGCATCCCCGTTCTCCCCCTATCCTCCCGACTCAAAAATATCATTTCACCCTTATAAATGATCCCCACCGTTAACTTATTTAAACCAACGGTCCTCGTTCATCCCGATACCCAATCCTACTGGGGCCCTACCATCCACTACGTAAAGTGCTCATCCAATCATGCGCTGACACCTGGCCCCCACCAAAGCTCCCGTCGCGTTTCTCTCTCGACCATTGGATCCGCCTCTCCTCATTCGATGGTCGATATCGTATATTGCGTGATTTTGCCGTCCGGATTTTAACCTCCCAAAGTCGCGCGAGACCACCGGTTTTGCAAAGACCATGCTACACATTTTAATTGGATCGCGTTCGATTCAACACAAACCACTTACCGCCCGAGGGTCATGCGAAAACCATTCGCGGTTTTCGCAAAACCACCAACCTATAATTTCGTGCTGGATATGGTTTTTAAACCGTATTTTCGCGGGTTTTCCCCATGAAGCCTCTTCTGCTCCTCTGCATATGCTCCACCGCCTCCGCCAACCTCCAAAGCAATCTTGCCAACCCTGCAGGTTTTTAATAACATGTTTTGTTGGATTTTTACAGGTTTTTGATAACAGTTTTTGAGGCCGAAAGCCCCCCTACAGTCCATAAAGGGACAGGGCCTAAGATCATGATCCCTGAAGCTCAAACAATGCAGAAAATAGGCTTCCAGGGTTAATTCCATGGTTTAGTCGGTGCTTTATGAGCACTGGTTATCCATCGAACCCTCCAACGCGCTAAAATCCACTTATACACAGCAAAGAAGAAAAACAGTGAAGATGAAGTTTAAAGATCAATGGATTAAAGCAAAGTTGAAGATTAAAGGCTTAATCTTACAATTTAAGGGCAAAAAGCACAGGATAAGGGTTAAATACATAAATCTTGAAGATTAAAAGAGCTTAACCCTACAATTAAAAGTAAATACATAGTTTGAAGATTAATACAGAGGATTAAAGGGAAGTCAGCAAATGATTAAGGTTATAAGAGTTGATACATCAGATTTGAAGGATTAAAGTTTCAATCCCACAGTTTTAAGGTTAAAACACAGTGTAAAGGTGGATATAGTCAGCAAAAGAACAATTGAAGACCGAAGTAGAATGAAAAAGGCATGATCAGACTTAAAACACAAAATCAAAGTTAAAACAGTGTTTTAAGGTATTAAGACAGATGGATCAACAAAGAAAGCCTCCAAATGCCACATCAGTAAGGAAATTAAAGCCAGAAATGCCACCTACAGACCTATTTCCTCAAAGGGATACAAATTAATTGCACAGTCAGAGATATTTGTTAAATACAGCCCAGAATTAATTTCCAGCCTACCAAGAGTCCCCAAAGTCAACAAAAGTTACTGAAGTTGATGAAATTTAATGTAAAATTGATTAAAACATAGGTAAACATCTGAAATATTCTTTCTTAGGCCTCCCAAAGGCCGAGAAATCATTACTCTGTATTAATTGCACAAACAACTCTTCTTTATACTCCACCTCCTCATTTCTCTATAAAAACTCCAGGAGGAGCACATTATAAGGGTTGGTCTTTGAATACTAATTGAGTGTAAATAGCTTTGAGGCTACTGAAGCTCTGTTTTGTAATAGAAGAAAGATAGGTTGAGATGAGAAGTCTGAAGCTGTAAAGACCCACTGGACTTGAATGTTGTAACTGGTTTGAACATCAAATACAAGTTGATTTATGGGATCCTAGTCAATGTCAATGTTTTCTTATTGTAAATTGTTATTTTTCTCATGTTTTCCATACTGTCCATTTTCTATGATAAATAACAATGAATATAGATTAGGATTTACTGTCAAGTACCCTAAATCTCACTGATAAATCTTTATCTTTATGTTTGCTGCTAATTGTCTATTTGAGGATAATTCAATAGAGTGTGATCAATCAAGGAATGTTGGTTAGCCCTTGTCTTGCTAAGTAACACTTGAGATTCTGTCCTTGAATGTTCTTACAAAGTTTGCTAACTAAAGTTGAATTAGGGAAGTTTATGGTTAGCCCTGTCCTCTATTTTCTTCTCTAACAGTTGCTTTGAAAAGATCTCTTGAAAGTATGTCAAAAGCAGGCTAGGTTAAAAGTCCTTACTTGATCTTAGACCACTTTTTATGTTAAATATTTAATGTTTTCCTTTGAATATACTGAAAGCGGGCTAGGTTAAAAGTCTGTACTTGATCTTAAGCTATTCTTTGTTTATCTTAAATGTTTTATTTTTAGAATACATTGAAAGAAGACTAGGTTAAAAGTCCTTATTTGATCTTAAGCTATTATTTGTTTTCCTTTGAGTATGCTGAAAGCAGGCTAGGTTAAAAGTCCTTACTTGATCTTAAGTTTCTCTTTGTTTTCTTATATGTTTGCTTCTTTCACCACCCTTAATGTTTCATACCATAAATCAAATTAAAGAGATCTGTTGACATATATGACTTGCCCCATAGACCACTCTTGAAACTTGTTGTGCAATTAAATCCTTTATGACTCCATAGCCCAATGGATTGATACTGTTTCTCAGCAATCCTATCAGCTGAACCATTTTCAACCTACTCACAACTTTACCCTTCAAAAGACTTCCTTCATTTTAATGATATTAATCCCAACCAAACAAACAAAAACCCTTGTGCTTTATAACTAGCCTAATATCATATCATGAGCCTTAAGGATCATATCTTTGAAAACACTTATATAGAGAGATCCCTCTTTGAATCCAGGAGGGCTAGGTCCTAGGATTCCAAAGTGGTTTTGATGTTGGCTCTGTAGCATTTGTTCTTGCCAATATTGCAAACTATAGAGGCCTAACAGGTATATGAAATTGTAATGTGAGATTTTCTTTTGCATAAGGTTCAAGTTAGAGCTTTCGAGCTTCAAGAATTTCTTTGTTTCCACACGAAGCCCTAGCCAAGCCATGGGTTTGGTTCATTACTAGGTGGAATTAATGTGATTGAACATTTCGTGAATGGATGAAGAATTAATCGATTATGAGGAATGTGTAGATGGTGTTATAAATTGCAGTTTTGTGAGATCTCAATAAGACAATTATTCTAGGTTTTCAAAAGGATTAGGTTCCTCTGCTCAGCCACTTGGCGATCCATCCATATTGGAGTTAGCGAGATCCAGAAGCTTTGACCCCATGCAGGGTGGTGAATTTAATTTGTGCCAAAGTTTCTCCTTTGGAATGCCAAAACCATCTGTCTAATGCTATTTTATCATTTGAGAATTTCCCCCATCCTTCTTGTAGTAATGATGCTTCGACACAAGTGGGGGGTCTGGATCCCACCTTTTTAGTTCAAGGTGTGTTTCTTTCTTCAAATCCATTTGAACTTGGTGGAAAGGGTTAAAAAGGTTGCATTAATAATCACAAGGAGATCCAGACTAAAATGGTAATTGGAGAGGATGTATCCATGTTCATATCTCTTAAACTATTGGGTAAGGCAATGATGGGTAGATTTTTCAGAAATTTATTGTGCCTAGATGTGATGAAAAATTAGATTTATCTTAACTAGGCTCTTAACATAGGATATAGACCCCTTTTCTATTCAATATTGTTCAATTAGACTTCTTCTTCTTCTTCTTTTCATGTCTTTTGAGGACTTGTCCTCTATTCTGTAGTCTAATTGAAGCTAGGGTCCCCCAACCCTTTTTATTAAAAAATGGGAGATAAACTTTGACCCTTATAAAGAGTTGCTTTCTACTATGAAAATTTGGGCAATTTTTTTTTAGCTCCATCCCCATTTTTGGTTCGTTGAAGCTCTATAATTCATTGACACTAAAATAGGGCAATTTTTTAGTGTGAAAAACATTGGGATGTAGAGATGGACCATCATTAGTTATGGATCTAGGTTGAGGTTTCCCTAAATGATTGCTTGTTGGATGAAATCAAACTTATATGTGACAATTCATTGTGGGTTCATTGAATTGATTATTGGCACATCCCTTTTAGATGCTTTAGTTTCCATGAGGTTAGTCATATCCAAGCACAATGCAAAAAATCACTCGTTGTTTCCTCCTATAAAAAAAGTATGGAAATTTAAAGCAAGACATTTAAGGATGGCAATTTTTTTATGGATAATGGGGATAATGTGTACAATAACATGGGGAATCAGGCCAATAAGCCACCTATTATAATGGTGTATGTGAGCATTCAAACCCAAGGTAATAAAGTCACAGTGGGTGGCTTATTTGGTAAGTGACCCCCAACTCTAAGTTTCTCAATTCAAGTATGGTTGTTGATGATCCCCCCCCCCCACCTTTGGTTTCGCCTCCCTTAAATTCTTAGTGGATAAAGATATGTCCTTCTAAAAATCTAGAAATGCTTATGTTTTTTCTCCCTATGTCCCTCCTTCCCCTTCCCTTGGGAAAAAATATTGCCAGACATATAGCCCTTTGAAGCCTACCTTGGGTCCAGAGCCTTTAGATGGCTTAATTTTTTCAAATCCCTCCTCTCCAAGTTGCTCCCTTCTTTTTTTAGTCTTTGGTTCCATTGTTATAAAAAAATTTCTTAACCAAGTATTCCCTTAAATTAGTGTATCATCTTCATTCGACACAAAAATCCTCCAATGATGGGGATGTGGAGGGGGGCTTAATGGTTGAAAAACATGAAGGTTCTCATGTTGGACAAAATCACACCTCTCTATGGCTAAAATTGAAGCAAAAAGGACATTCAATGTGGCAAGTAATCCACTATTGTTCAAGCCCTTAGAGCAAGGAATGCCTAAAACTAAGGGAAATCGTGATTTTTCTTTCTCATAATGCCCATGGGGTCAAGGGGTGGCCCAAAGATTCTAGCCTTTTAAACATTTGGTTAGAGATTGTTTTCCCTGTGTCATTTTTATTTAGGAAACGATGTGAACATGCGTTAATTATTGGGAATCATTCTCTCCATAAATTAAGTTTTGGTCATATATTTTGATGGATTATAATGGTTTATTTGTTGGCCTCTTGATGGCCTAGATCCCCAACTTGAAATTAGTTTATTCTTCTTTTCTTTCCTCTAGTATCATAGTTGAGTTGGAGGATCAAATCCTTTCAACCTTTGATCGCTTTATCAATGTCTATGGCCCTTACTATAAAAGAAAACCCTTTTGGGATAATTTATATCTTCTAGCTTTATCTCAACTTCAAATGTGGCATTTGCAGAAATCTTAATTTTTCTCCTTCCCTCAAATAAATGTGGGGGGATCATCCCTAGATGAATCCACTTGAAAGATTTTTTATTCATGTTCTTATAGATAAAAAAGTGGCAGACTTGACACCTTCAAAGCTAATCCCTACTTAGAGGAATGGTTCGAGGGGTGTTGAAATAATAGTCAAGCAACTAAACCTTAAATTCCTTCATGAATTTAGGGGGAATCTTGGATCATATGTTTATCCTTTTTAAACTGGATAAAAAAGAGCCAAAGTCCCCCCCCCCCCTTTGAAGTTTAACCCTATATGGATTTTGAAGGAAGATTATCAAAATATGGTTTTCGCTTCCTGGATTCAGTTGAGTGAGGACTCTGAAGCCACATATATGAAGCAAATTGAAGACAATTTGGTGAGGGTTAAAGAATCCTCTAAAGTCCGGACCAAGTCTTACAACAAGATATCTCATCGCCTACTTTTGGGCATAGAGCAAAAGATAAATGCAATCCTAGTTAGTAATTTCTCCTGTCCACTTACATATGATGATGAGGTTTCCCTTAATTCTTCCTTGGATCTTCGACATGATATTCTAGTGAAAGAATAAGCCTTGTGGTGCCTTAAAAACAAGGCAATTCATATTGTTATGGGGATAACAATACAAAAATATTCTACAAAATTGCTAACTATAGGAAAATATGGAACACAATTTTGGAAATAAAGAATATGGATGGGGTCTCCATCTCATCCTTTTAGGAGAATGAACAAGTGACCAAGGAATATTATGGAAATTATCTAAGGAGCTTACAAGAGGTCTTATTGAAGAAATTTTTAGGCTGATTAGTCCCTTCCTCAGATTTTATCTTAGGAAGAGATTTGGCCCCCCCTTTCTAACTGTAAAAAGGAAAAATTCCTAGGTTGAATGGAGTTATTGTCGGATTCTATATAGGGTTTTTGATTTCCTTGAAGATGATATTTTGAAAGCTATTAAAAAATCTTAGTGATCTAATAAAGTCCTTGGTTTTGTCAACACAACTTATTTGTACCTTATCCCTTAGAAGTAAGGAGCTTGAAGTCCCAATTATTTCCCTTAAGGGGGATAGGGAAATAATAAGGGTGATATACAAGTTCATCTCCAAATTAGTTATGGACATGCTCAAACATTTTCTTAGTGATCTTATCTCAAAAGAAAAATTATGGTTCCTCTTCAACAAACAAATCCATGACATAGTTGCACCGGCTTAGGAAGCCTTGCATTTGATCAAGCTTTAAAGGATCCTATCTATTGTGATCAAATTAGACCTTTCAAAGGCCCATGCTAAGGTCAAATGGATTTACATTGGTACGCTTCTAATTCAAACGATAATACAACTATATATGGTTAACTAGATTATGGATTGCATCTATACTACATCCTTTGCATTTCTTAGGATGTGTCTTCCTAAAAAAAAATCATCCTTCTAGAGGTCTAAGACAAGGCTACCCCCTCTCCTCCTTGTTATTTCCATTGGTGGCAAAGGGGCTAAGTAGGCTTATGAGTGATGTTATATCCAGGGGAGAATTGCAAGATGTAGAGGTTACCCCAACTAAAATAATATATAATCTTCTATTTGTTGACAATTTTATTCTATTTGGTTCAGACTCTATTCAAGAATTTGTTACTATAAAGAAAATTTTGGATCTCTATTGCTTAGCTACATGTTAGGAAATAAATTTGGTCAAATTCTCTTAGCCTATAATTTTTCAAGGGAATATCTACTTGCAGTTGTATTCATCACTCTCTTTCCTTTGTAAGCATCTAAATGAAGGAATGAAGTATCTTGGATTTATTTTGGAGCCAAATTAATTATCTTTATAGGAGCGGCCTTGACTATACAAAAAATTCAAATCACATATATCCTTATAGGTGAATTGATGGTTATTAAAGAGACGAAATTTGATTCTTTTAAAAGAGATGTTGGAAATCATTTTGATATACTAGCCTTCCATTACAAAAGTGCTAAAAGGAATCCTCACAAAAATTCATAAAGCTAGATTTCACTTCATTTAGAAAATGTGTAGGAACTCAGATGACATTGTTCTATTAAGGTGGTCCTCGATATCCCAATCAAAGTGTTTGGGTGGCTAGGGCATCAAGAATATTTATCTCTATCTAGACACCAACTACAAAAAATCTATGGAGACTCACCTATATCATGTCACTCTAGGGTCGTATTATGACCTAAAAATAATTGGGTGGTCTCTCTATTGAATATGGTTCCATATTCCTCAAAATTCTGTCAATAATTTCTCCTCAATCTAGAAAGCTTTCGTGGATGCTTTCTTATTGGTTGGATGCTAAATTGTTTGACATATTGGAAATAAAAAAATGATTTGACTAGTCAAAGATTTGTGGTTAGCTGTTGATGAAAATTTCAAACTGTGTAAGGATATCATTGAGCACTTAGAATATCGAGGTCTTTACGTGCCATGAGATTCGAAATCCCCTGATCATGATCAAATAGGTAGAGGTGGTTGGATTTCCATATCAAACTCAGGTTTAGAGGGTCATTATGTAGATGAATAATTTGTATATGTTGGCAAGCTTGCCTCAAGTTTTATCAAGTTGGTGGAAGATAGGGAAAAATTCTATGCAATTGAAAAATACCTCTATTGGGAAATTCTCTAAAAATCTCACATATAAAGCACTTGCATAGGAATTTTTTTAAGGGGGAAAAACTCTTCTGGTGGAATAATGTATGGAAGATCCATGCTCCTTTAAAGGCTAAAATTCTTCTAAGGTTAGTTTTGAGAAAATATTGCTTACATAAGATAATGAGTTGAAGAGAGGCTAGGTATGCCCAAACAAGTGTACATAATGCAAGAATGAGGAGGAATCAATCTTTCATCCATTCATTTCTTGTCCATTCATTATTCAAGTTTGGAATTCTATAGTCCTTAAATTTGGGCCCAAAGTGAACTAGGATACACTTAGTCTTGAGGATTACGTAAAAAACAACTCTTTCTTGTTTTGGTGGCTAAATATGGATCTTTTCTTGGCCTTTTCTTGTATTTTATTTGGTGGGAATAAATTCTTTGTATGTTTGATGATAAGATAGTAATTCCAATGGAAGTGATATCTGACATGATTAAGAAACTAACCAAAGAGTACACTTGTGAGTGAAGAAGGATAAAAATTGCAATTCGATTTTCCCTCTTTGGATTATGAAATCCCTTGGTTTTTTTTTGGATAGGGCTATTCAAGGCCATCCTTCTCACTGTGGAGTTGGAATTAACCTTCATTTAAACTCCTTTCATTTTTGCATCTTCATTATGCTCTTAGAATTGGCTCAAATATGAAAGCTAAATTCACAACTTGCAACTCAATTTTTCCCTCTTTGGATTATGAAATCCCTTGGGGTCTTTTGTATGGGGCCATTCAAGATCATATTTCTCACTGTGGAGTTGGAATTATCCTTCATTTAAACTCATTTCATTTTTTCATCTTCATTATGCTTCTGGAATTGGATCAAATATGAAAGCTAAATTTGCAGCTTTATGGACTCTTCTGCTCCATGCTAAACATCTCAATTTAATAGAGTTGTAGGTTCCTAGGGACTCGATTGTTGTTTCAGTGGGAAAAAGACAAGTTAAAAATTAAGAATGCTCATCTTCAATATTTGCTCACTGAGATTCAAGACTACATTTGGCGTTTTGAGTGAATCTCCTTTTCACACATCTATAGGGAACTCAACAAAAGTTTTGATGAGCTCTCCAAGGATGTTTTGACTATATTGGATGGGTCTTTAACATCTCGTAAATATTTTGATGGAATTTTGATTCATAAAATGTATGTTGTTTTATATTTTTTTGTGGAGTATAAATGACGTGGAAATTCTTTTTACATATGTTTAGCTAAAGAGTTTTATACTATCAAGGTCTAAATTGTAAGATATATTTTTGTAAAATGGTAGTTTATATATATGTATATAATTGTACCATGTTATTCTAGTGCAGAATAATACAAATCATATCCCTATAAAAATTGGAATATATATATATATATATATATATATATATATAATAAATTAAGCATTCACAAAGCAATATTAATTTTTCAAATTAAATGAATCAAATGTAAAACCAAAATGTTTATTTAAAATATTGTATAAAAACCCAATTTATTCACCATTTTATGCATCACTTTATTTCACATAGCAAACCAAAATGTTTATTTAAAATATTGTCTTATATGTGTTTAAAAACACAATCTATTCACCATTTTATGTATCACTTCATTTCACATGGCAAGCGGATATGGCTTAGGTTTATTTACCATATTGCTTTATATAGATTTATAAAGTGTCTAATTATGTTAATAGACATGTTTATTTTTAAATAAGTTTTTTAAAATATAGAAAAATTCTTGGCACAATATGTCTGCTTGCAACACGTCCAAATAAAGCAACTGAAGTAAATACTATCAGATGGTTTTCAATGAATCTATGTAATTAAAATAGAGCTAGGAACTTTTGAAGACTACTTCATTGAAAATTAGAAACATCTTCATGCCTGTTGGCATCAACATAAAACTGAAATGATTAGCATATATCATTGCAGACATGGTTACAATTTTTCATGGTTTAGGTGGTATGTATCAGCAAGAAAGGATATTAAATTCTATTATAAGCAATGCAACTGTTACACGAACTATTCATAGTCCTTAATAATATACTCAAATTTCTTTCACAATACTAATCAAGTGTCTAAAGAAGCCATCATCACTTCCAAAATCACATACTTAAACATACAAGTTGTAAAAAATGAATTTGTTTCTATTAAAACATACAAGTTGTAAAAATTGAATTTGTTTCATAAATTTTAATAGAATCGTGTGCTTGATTGAAAACATACTAAACTCATAAGATATAGCTGAAGAGAATATATATATGTGTGTGTGTGTGTATTTTAATTTAATTTAAAAATAAAAAATTAATTTATTTGAATACATTAAATTAATAATTTTTAATTTAAAAAATAATTATATCAAGAAAAGGCAATGACCATGTTATAGTTAAATCTTACTGCAATATTGCTTCCTTGAACCTTACAAATCATGAGGCCTATGTTGAAATTAAGTTAAAGACCTTGTCTGATCATGCCAACATGAATGCCTCATGAATGAAGAAATAGATAGCGATTTTCTACCTTCAAAATCAAAGGTATTTTTGGTGTAGTTCCTCGATATTTAATCTTTACCACTTCCTATTGAGTCACCTATGTATTGGTTTTTCATGATCTTTGAAAATATTCAAAAGATCAGTGATCTCCCTGGTGTCTACCATGTTCTTGTTTTTTTAGTGTCGCTGATATGAATTTGGTTTCTTTTGTTCTTTGTGAAGATAGTAAAAAAGGTATGGAGAGGTGGCTTTCATCACTTCAAGAGAAGTAAAAATAAGGGTATTGAGAAAATAACTCCAACACCGAGAGAGATTCGGTAGCATTTATGGAATTGGCGAACATGTCTTGTTCTCTAGTGTTGGCTACTCAACATAGATTTCTTGATCTTGTGTAGAATAAATGAATTTGTATTTAGCTTATATTACATTAACAATGAAATTGCCAAAATTCACGACGGGCTTTCCATCACATTTGTAGAGAAAATTATAACACAATGTCACACTTTTCTTATGAGAGCTAAATGCTCCTATAAGCACGATGGATTTCATCACTTAAGAGCAGTAAAAACAAGCTTATAGTGAAAAAAAAAAAACCCCAACACATTTGTAGAGCAAACTATAACACAATATCACACTTTTCTTATGAAAGCTAAATGCTCCTATATGAAACAACTAAGGATTTCATCACTTAAGAGAAGTAAAAACAAGTTTATTGAGAAAAAAATCCAACACATCTGTAGAGAAAATCATAACACATTATCACACTTTTCTTATCAAAGCTAAATGCTCCTATATGCAACAACGATGGTTTTCATCAAGAATAGAACAAACAATTTTATTGAGAAAACAACTCTAGCACTGAGAGAGATTTGGAAGCAACTGTTGAATTGGTGAACATGTCATGCTCTATGCTGTTGGATATTGGGCATAGATTTCTTGATATTGTATAAAAGAATGTAATTTTTCATATAGCTTATACTAAATTAACTATGAAATTGTCAACATTTAAGGAATACTTGCCATCACATTTGTAGAGAAAATTACAATAGAGTATCACATTTTTCTGATCATATCTAAATGTTTCTATATGCAACAACTACTGCAAGCTAGAATAAGAAGAGAAATAAGAATCTTGTTTGGGACTTGAGATAGATTCATTCTCTGCACATCTAGAGTAAAGCTTAATAAAACAAAACTCACCATACTTCGAATTTTTGAAATAAATATCTTAAAAATTAGAATATAAATTTAATACATTTTACTCAATTACACATTTAACTATTCATTTAGAAAAACACAAATACAAATTACTATTTTAAATAAAACTATTCTAAAAAAAAAGTACAAAGATTAACAGTAATTACCATGGCCCTTGTGTACATTCCTCTTATTACTTATGTTTGTAACTTATTCTTAATCACAGAGTGTAAATTTATTAAAAATACAATCTACAAGTGTCACTTTTTATAGCTTTGGTGGAAGGATAGAGTATCTAAATTCCCTTACCCTTTAAGAAGCATCCTCAATTACTGTACCACCCACCTTGACATCCAATCTAGAAATCTTAGGTTATTCTAAATTGATAAGAGTATAGAATTTTTTGAGCTAATGTGATGTTTTGTTTGTCACAATGATTCAAAAATCAATTATTATACCATAAGATTGAATTTCTCATTTTCTGTTTTGTTTATGAACCCTTTAAAAAAACCATAGGAACATTTGATTTTACACTCTGATCTCCCGAGTATGGGTGGGGGTTTAAAAAATTGGAGAGTAAATTGAGTGGTTATTGTTATAAATTGTTGTATAAGACAGAAAATTTGGATGCCATAACAGATATCTATTTTTAAATTTTAGTGTCCTTGGCCACCATTTCAACTGGGAACATCAATACATCACTATGTGAATGATAACTTGTGACATCGCTAGCCATTTTCTTTGATTTTGGATCAAGTTATAAACTAATAACTTGTGAAATCCGTAGCCATTTTCTTTGATTGTGGGTTTCAAAAACTCGAGAGTAAATTGAGGGGTTATTGTTATAAATTGGAAATGCATCTAATAGGATCCATTTCAACTAAGAATGTAAATGCATCATTGTGCATCTAATAGGATCCACTTCAACTAAGAATATCAATACATCACTGTGTGAATGACAACTTGTGACATCCCTAGCCATTTTCTTTGATTGTGGATCAAGTTATAAACTAATAACTTGTGAAATCCCTAGCCATTTTATTTGATTGTGGATCAGGTTATAAACTAGAATATATTCTCTCTTTAGAAGACTTTGGAATATATATTGGATGGATGGAAAGGTTATGGTAAAACTTGTACAAAAAACCCCTCAGGGTTGTCTCAACTTACTCTATTGTTAATCATATAGTGTCATTTTGTAAAACTATAGGACTTAAAAAGGAGAAAGATGTTATGCATAGAACACAGTGGCCTCACGATGAAGTTGCGGTCTCTGTGGAAGAAGAAGGGTATTTCCAACAGGATGGAAAAATGTCGTGGAAGATGAGAGCAACTTCATTCATCTATTTTATGATCTTTTATTATGAGGACACTATGTCTACAAATAGTAATGATGATATCAAAGCTTACTATCAAGCATGGCCCCTCTTGGATATTGCTGACGCTTCAAATAAGAGCACCCACACACACATACACATATATATACTTCTAGGTTGGAATAATAAAATAGTTGTTAGAACAAGAAAAACTATGTATATTTGGATATATGAAAATTTAGATGCATTCTATTAAGTAAAAATTTAAAAGAATAATGGTTATAAACATTGAAAAATAATTTTATTAAATAATTAGTTTAGATCTATAATATTTATGTGATGGATCAATTCTCTTTTCACTCTAAAAGAGCTTTGCATATCAAGACATTTGATCTCTCTTGGCTCTTGATATTGATCTAGGCCATCTTAATTCCCCACTTTAAATAAACTACATTCCCCATGAATACCATGGGCCATTGACCCATGGGCTGTTTTTATAATTTATTATTATTATTATTATTTATTGTATTTTGACATAGTTAAAGTGTTCATTACATTATGTCAATCTTTTTATTTAATTTACTTTTATTTTCATTTTTGTGTAATTTGACATAGTCAAAATGTTAAACATGGCATAACAACATTTCTATCATACTTTGTTGGAGAGCACTACGACACAAAAATATAATATTTAAATACATAATGGTTATTTTCTCTTTTTATGGTGTTTTTTATCCATTTAATTTAAATTAATTGGTTTGTGTGGAGTTTAATTTTATGATATAAATTTTATTTAAATCTAAACAATTTTTAACATCATTTAAACTTAAAACTTGTGGATCTAATGGCCTAAAACATTTCAATCGTCTAACATTTGATCCAATGGCTCAAACATGGACACATTGGTAGCTAGGGGAGTTGTTTTCAAATAAGAACACCTCAAGGCGTAAACATGTGTCATATTGAAAAATATATGTTATTGATAAGCCATAATATTGGTCCATAATATTCTAACAAAAACTATTTACAAATTAAGAATTTTCATGAAATGAATCTTCATAGTCAAGAATATTATTTAACTCATATATTAATTATTTTTATAATTAATAACAATAATAATTTATGATAAAATTTTAATTTAATTATTTAATTATTATTATTATTATTATTATTAATTTGAACAATTTGAAATATCATAGAGCAAGTGTTTTGATACTTATTATAATTGAATGCTTATTAATATTTACTAACCATTTTATTTATTTTTATTTATATAACTATATTAATATATTAATTATTTCATTCCAATATATTTGTATTTTAGCATTTCATCATTTTAAATATAAAATTTTATAGAAATAATGTTTATAGTAATTTAGAGTAAACTTCGATAGAATTGCCATGTCATAAATTAATGAAAATTGATTTTTTTTGGATTGACAAAGCGATATAAATATATATATGTATATGACCTGCAAACGAAAATAGGTGAAATTAAACAAATAGCTTTTATAGATAGGCAGTCGTTTACTTTAGTTTGACTAACATTATTTTCTAGCCTATACGATTATTAAATGTTGGTGGGTAGGATATATCTACCATTACATTTAAATTGGTTTAAATTTAACGCTCACCAACATTTAATAATGTATAGACTGGAAAAATGTATTGCTCTTTAGTTTATTAACACGTTCTCTTCAAGTGGTTGGGTATGTTCTCTTAATGTTTTAACTTAATATTATCAAAGTGAGATGTATTTCAATATGAATAGTATCAAGGTTGGATGTATTTTAGTAATTATTTGTTTACGAAAATTTGTGTGAATATTTAAATTAATTAAACACTTTAATATATCTATATATGTGTGGAGTAGATGTTATGTTTAAGTTAGTCATCAAATTTTGAACAAAATAATTTAATTGTAATATTTTTGTAATCCTTTATCTTTATCAAATTTTAAATAAAATAATTTAATTGTAGTTTTTATTAATAGCATTAATATAAAAAAAACTATCACTTTATTAAAAAAAAATGTATTAGTATTAAAGATAATGCAAAGTATATTTAATAAGATTAGTTTATTTTTGTCTTCTTCTAGAGAAGAAAAAAAAATGCTGGAATATCTATTAAGAGAAAAATCTCCATACAAATAGTTCATATCGTCCAAATTATTATCCATATTTAAAACCAGTACCCCAAAAAAAAATCATAAAGACATAATAAAATAACTTTGGTTCAAATCTCTCTATCTTGACCTAGGCTATGGGGAGAAGGATATATTGTAGCTTCTCAGAGTAGTTGCTAGGTTTACTAGTAGTTATGTGTTACTAGTAGTTATGTGTCATGCTATACGTAGTTACTTGTCATGAGAGTTGTTGGGTTCCTTTGGATTACCAAAAAAAAAATGGTTACATGTGTATTTTGTTTATGTTGGGTTACCAAAAAAAATGGTTAAATTGTTTATGAATAATAATTTTGAAATGATAAAGACAAAGGCTTTTGCATAAAATTTTTAACACTTAACATACTTTCGAATGTTTGAAGAGAATATAAAGTGGATATGTTGTAAAAGGAAAGTAGAGTGTTTTTTTTGTGAATATGATGGTTTTGTCTATCATGTTTCAATAATGGGTGGTTGTTTGTAAGATGCTGTCAACAAAGATTATATGGTTATGTGCAAGAGGCATATGATAAATAATGATAATTTGTGAAGGATTTACCACTTTAAAAATACCTTTCAAAATATAAAAAATAAATATACAACATAGACAAATAGTGACAACTTGTACAATGGTGATAATTGTTTTTACTTTTTCTCTATCAATGGTTTAAGTATTGTTGAATAGAGTTGGTGTCAAGTTTTATTTGTATCATTTGTTTTAATTGGTGGTGGGTGATTACAATTTGTAGCAATAGTGATGGATGTGTCCAAGGTCATATTTTCAAATGAAACAAACATAAGTAGTTGATGATCATCTGCATGATCAATGCCATCATGAGATTGAATAAAATGATGGTCCCTAAGTAAGTACTTGGCATTGGAATAACAAATAACCAATTATTTGTTGGTGATTTTCAATATATTGTATTGAAAAACCATATATCGTTTATGGTTTCAATGGCCATCTATTTAGTGATAGGGTTGGAAGAAAATATAGTGTAATTGTTTACTTATTATTATAGTTCCAAAATTTATCTAGAAAGTTTATCTTATTCTTGAGCATTTTTGTTGAGAGGATATAAACTGTATTTTAACCATTTAGTTGTTTTTTTCCTATTTTTTTTAAAAAGTTAGTATTGCCTTTGTATTTGTAGAAATTTTAATACAAATCATGTATTTCCTGGATTCTCCCAATCTAACAATTATATGCCATTTTTAAATACATAATCTCTTCTACAAAAATCTTTGAGGAATTTAAAACACGTTCGCTAATTGTAATATAATAAAGAAAGATCAATCACACATAACACAGATGTTTTTACCGAGAAAACATAAAGCTAAAAACCCACTATCATATATTATGTATATATCATGGATCATGAAACAATCTCATAGAAAACTCTAATCGAAGAGCTCTCAGTACAATATACAATCGTCTCACACTATCATACAAAAATTGGCAAATTCATGTGCCAATTTACTGCCTCCAAACAACCTGCCTGCACTGCGCAATCCTTGAATAAATGGAATCATGCTTGCCTTGACTACGCAATCCTCATGGGCACATCCAATGTGTGTGTGGTTGCACGAGTGCACCCACTAATGTCACAACTGATAATCAAACTTTCCCTTTCACCTACATCTCAACTGGGTCTCCACTGGATCTGACATGCATGTAGTTAACAGTAGTAAATCTTCAGTTGCATGTGAGACCACTAATTGTGAATTAATTAATAATTAATTCACTGATCTCTCACTAGTGTATCTTCAGTTACAACTAGCACAACTGAGTTTAACTCACTTAACTAAGTTAAACTACTTTATAACTCACATAACTACACATACAACTCTATTACAACTTCGAATCACTCAATTACAACTAAGTCCACTTGCATGTCCCACCAATCAACCTTTGAACTCGAATTTCCTATAGATAACTGATTTTCCACTTAAGTTAACTATTTCCAAGTGCTCATTGAGAAAATATTAATGTTTATTGTCCAACTATTATTAAGATAATAATAGTCGACATGCATCTATAAATAGACATGTGATCTATAAATAGAACTTGCACATACATCTAAAAATAGAACATCATATATAAATAGAATTTTCTCACCATCTATAAACAGAATTGTCTCACGCATTCTAAAAATAGACTTCCACCTAAAAATAGCATAAGGCTCCATCCTAGTGTAGGTGCATAATTTTCACTAGGATCTTCTTGTTGAATCTCAACACTCCCTCTCAACAAGAAAGGGATTATCCTTCACCCTGATCCTGTCTCTATGGTATTCGAATTTTCTCCTGGTGAGCGCCTTCGTCAGAATATCTACATCCTGATCTTCTGTAGGAATGTACTGCAGCAACATGATATTCCGCTGCACACAATCTCTGATATGATGATACTGGATATCTATATGCTTAGATATATCATGAAACAAAAGATTAATGGAGATTTTAATGCAACTCTGATTATCACAATGAATCACTGTTGGATCTAAATGAGAACCAAAAAAACCAACCAAGATCTTTCTCATCTAGATAGCCTCACATGCAGCTTGACTTATTGTCATGTATTCTACTTCTGTTGAACTGAGTGCCACAGATATCTGTTTTCTTTTGTACCAAGAAACAACTATAGATGCAATACTAAAGATCCCCCCTGATTTTCTCTTTCTGTTCGTTGGGATGCCCTCCAAATCTGCATCCGTGAAGCCATGCAACTTCACCTCATCCATCTATTTGTACCATAAGCCATACTCATATGTGCCCCTCAGGTATCTCAAGACATGCTTGCCCACCTTCCAAAAGAGATTGGTAGGCTTAACCATCGCTTGAATTAGCTATTTAACCGCATAGCATATGTCTGGTCTCGTGTTCACTAAATACATTAGCGAACCCACTAACTGTCGATAGACAGTAGCATCCACTACCTCTCCAGATGTAGCATCCTCTTTCCTCTAGTTTCCTGGAAGAGGAGTATCCATGGGTTTGCAGCCCTCCATATGAAACTTACCCAGTATCTCCCTTGCATACTTGCCTTGAGACACAAAAATTTCACCATCTTGTTGCCATATTTCCAATCCAAAGAAATAATGAACGAGACCCATATCCTTCATCTCGAACTCCTTTGCAAGGTCCTCCTTGCATGAGTGTATTAGCTGCTCATCACTAGTCAGTATTAAATCATCAATATAAAGAACAATAATTAAAAGCTTCCCGACACCACAATTTGGTATAGGTTAGCATCCACCTCACTTTTGGTGAAGCCAAGTCCAGTGAAATAGCTGTCTATTTGAGTGTACCAAGCACGAGGTGCTTGCTTCAGCCCATACAATGCTCTTTTGAGTCGACACACATGCGAATCACTGCTGAAGATCTCAAATCCTTCAGGCTACTCTATGTATACCTCTTCCTCAATGATCCCATTGAGAAACGCAGTCTTCACATCCATATGATGAATGCGCCAACCCATCTGCGCTGAGAGAGAAAGGATGGTCCTTATGGAAGAATACCATGCGACAGGTGCAAAGGTTTCTTCATAATCAATCCCCTCGATCTGTGAGAAGCCCCGGGCCACAAATCTAGCCTTGTATTTCTCAACACTCTCATCAGCAGCTTGCTTTACCTTGTAGATGCATCTCGAACCTACCACTGATTTATCAACCGGCCTTGGAACAATTTCCCAAGCACTGCTTTTGACAATGGAGTCATACTCCTCCACCATTGCATCTACCCATGTGGGCTGTTGCATTGCTTCCTGAAAGGAAGATGGCTCAGTCAAAATACATTTTCTCATGAGAGCCATGTATCCAGTAAATCGGTCAGGAGATTGTCTTTGTCTGCGTTGTGAAGTAGGGACTCCTACATTATGTGCAACATTAAGTCTCAGACTATCAGCTTCTGTTGTACGCCTTCTGCCAGTTTTGATGTTTGGCTCTGTGTGAGTGGACTCCTCCACTCTATGAACCTCTTCATTTGGCTGATCCACACCTAGAGACTCATCTTTGGGAACCAACAATTCCTCCTCTGCATGCAAGTCCAGCTCCCTCTCAAGTGACAATTTCATGGCTTTCCCCTCATCGAATTTTATATCTCATCGCATAACATTCATCTTAATGTTAGGAAAATACACACGATAATTATGGGGTGTTTCTGTGTACCCCACAAATATCCCAACTTCAGTAGTCGGCTCCAGCTTCTTCCTAGCATTCTTGGTCACATGCACATAAACAGATGAGCCAAAAATACTAAAGTGAGAAACATCTGGTTTCTTACCAGTGAAATCTTCTTCAGGTGTACTCATGCCAAGTACTCTATGAGGACAACGTTTTTGCACATAAACCGCATTGTTGAGTGCTTCCGCCCACAAATGCATTGGTAGGCCTTGATCACACAACATCGCTCGTGCTGCACCCACGATCGTTCTGTTCTTCCTCTCCGCAACCCCATTTTGCTGTGGGTTATGAGGCGATATGAGTTCTCTTCGAATTCCTTCTTTGCTGCAGAAGTATTTGAATTCATTAGACATGTATTCTCCACCATTATCGATCCTCAAAGCCTTCACTTGCTTCCCCGACTCTTTCTCCACCAATGCCCTAAACTCACAGAACTTTGAGAATGTTTGATCCTTCTTCTGCATGAAGAAACTCCATCATTTACAAGAAAAGTCATCAACAAAAAATAACATAATACCTATGTTTTTCTATTGAAGCAACCGAGAATGGTCCACACACATCTGTGTGAACTCTCTCCAGGATCACCGAAGCACGATTCTCCTTTTTATGAAAGGTGGACTTTACATACTTCCCTGTGGTGCAACCTTTGCACTAATATAACTGAGCAAGTGTTCCCATTGGAAGTCCAGTAGATATTTGCTGCATGACTTTCAAGGCTCCATGATGAAGATGGCCCAATCGCCTATGCCATAATTCGCCCTCATCCCGGCTCACCACTTTTTCTGCCTTGCCCATCATGGCAACGCAGCCATCTACCTCCAGCTTGTAGAGATTCTTAACTCGAATCCCTATCCTCTTGGCATGACCCATTTTTTTATGTCTCAGGAAATCTTTTCCATCACTTAAAACAATGTCATAGCCTCTGTCTTCCAACATTGCGACTGAGACCAAGTTTTTCTTCAGACCTGGAACATGCATAGCATATTTCAATTGAAATGGTTTACCTGAATCCCTTTCAAAGGTAATGGTACAAATGCTGGTAGCACTGTATCATCCATCGTCGCCCATCTCTATATGCATTTGGAGATCTTTCTCGTCCAAGTCACTGAAAAGCTCCTTATCTCCCGTCATGTGGAAGGAAGTGCCACTATCCAAATACCACACCGATCCTAATGCACTTGACACCATGCATGCGATAAAAGAGAAATTAAGTTCAAATTAAGAGGCACGGGCCTCACCATCTACAGCTCCAACAACCTTCTTGTTCTTCTTCTTCTGTGGATAGTTAGTAGCGAGATGTCCATGTTCGTGACAATGAAAACACTTCACCTTGGACAAATCTAGCTTCTTGCCTTTAGACTGATATTTTGAATGGAATTTCTTCCCCTTCCCTTTCCTTTCCTTAGCAGCCAAAACACAATCCTTTTCATCATCATGCTTTGATGAAGAGCAATCTCTGGTGTTCCGCCTGAACTCCTCCTGCACCAAATCCGACCACAGTCGTTCCCAATCTGACAATTTTTCCCGTCCGTTGACAGAGTCTTCATAACTGTGCCAATTCTTAGGAAGTCCCAAGAGAGCCAAGATCACAAAATCATCATCAACAACAGTGATTCCCACACTCCCCAGTTCATCCCGACATTGGACAAACTTTGTGAGATACTTTGGAATGTTTTCGCCCTTTTCCATCTTGATCTTCCTGAGTTTATCTTTCAGAGCCAATTTCCTATGGTCGCTGCTGCTTTGGAAAAGATCCGTCAAAGCCTTCCACATAGCATATGGTGTGGCTTTCCCATGAATGCTTGAGACAATGTGGTCTCGTACACCTTCCAACAGAATCCTTCTCGCCTTTTCCACTTTCTTTTTCCATGCATCGAGTAATGCAACATCTGTCGAAGTGGGCTTAGGAACATAACTGTCGATTAATTCCTTCAAGCCATTATCTTTGAGCACCACCTCCATCCTATCCTTCCAGGAAATATAGTTCGAGCTTCCCTCGAGTGCATACTCTAGTCGCAAGCCATTGAAAGCCATTTCGATGTTTACTCAACTGTAGCACCAAGAAAATATTTTTGCAAATTTGAATTGTTTCCACCAACAAACTCAACTCCTGCTTCAAAATTGCAATCTTCTGTGCTCCAATACCATGTAGAAATTTTAATACAAATCATGTATTTCCTGGATTCTCCTGATCTAAAAATTATATGCCACTTTTAAATACATAATCGCTTCTACAAAAATCTTTGCGGAATTTAACATACGATCGCCAATTGCAATATCATGAAGAAAGATCAATCACACATAACATAGATGTTTTTACCGAGAAAGCATAAATCTAAAAACCCCACTATCATATATTATGTATATATCATGGATCAGGAAAAAATATCATACAAAACTCTAATCCAGGAGCTCTCAGTAAAATATACAATTGTCTCATAATGTCATACAAAAATTAGCAAATGCATGTGTGAATTTATTGCCTCCAGACAACCTGCCTCCATTGCGCAATCCCAGCTGATAGCAATCCCTAAATGAATGGAATCCTGCTTGTCTTGACGGCGTAATCCTCATGGCCACATCCAATGTGTGTGTGGTTGCATGAGTGCACCCTCTAATATTACAACTGATATTCAAACTGTCCCTTTCACCTACATCTCAACTGGGTCTCCATTGGATATGACATGCATGTAGTTAATAGTAGCAAATATTCAGTTGCATGTGAGACCACTGATTGTGAATTAATTAATAATTAATTCCAATATAACTAGTATCTTTAGTCTCTTAGCACAAGCGAGTTTGACTCACTTAATTGAGTTGAGCTTCTTTATAACTCACATAACTACACATCCAACTACGGTACAACTTGAATCAATCGATTACAACTAATTCACTTAAATGTCCCACCAACCAACCTTTGAACTAAGATTTCTATAGCTGTGGGTGCTGCTTTAGTTAACTGTTTCAGAATATTGGAATAGATTAATGTTTATTGCTCAGTGTGAGGATAATAATAGTCGACATGCATCTATAAATAGACATGCGATCAATAAATAGAACTCACACATACATCTAAAAATAGAACATCATCTATAAATAGAATTTGCTTACCATCTATAAGTAGAATTTTCTCATGCATTCTAAAAATAGACTTCCACCTAAAAATAGCCCGAGGCTCCATCCTAGTGTAGGTGCATAATTGTCACTAGGATCTTCTTGTTGAATCTCAACACTCCCTCTCAACAAGAAAGGGATTATCCTTCACCCCGATCCTGTCTCTATGGTATTCGAATTTGCTCCTGGTGAGCGCCTTTTAGAATATCTACATCCTGATCTTCCATAGGAATGTACTGAAGAAACATGATCTTCTGCTACACACAATATCTGATATGATGATACTGGATATCTATATGCTTAGATATATCATGAAACATAGGATTAATTGAGAGTTTAATGCAACTCTGATTATCACAATGAATCACTATCACATCTAAATGAGAACCAAACAAACCAACCAAGATCTTTCTCATCTAGATAGCCTCACATGCAGCTTGAATTGCTGCCATGTATTCCGATTCCGCTGAACTGAGTGCCACGGATCTCTGTTTCTTTCTTTACCAAGAAAAAACTGTAGATCCAATACTAAAGATCCCCCCTGATGTGCTCTTTCTGTCCATTGGGCTGCTCGCCAAATATGCATCCGTGAAGCCATGCAACTTCACCTCATCCGGTTATCTATACCATAAGCCATACTCATATGCACCCCTCAGGTATCTCAAGACATGCTTTCCCGCCTTCCAAAAGAGATTGGTAGGTTTAACCATCGCTTGACTTAGCTAGTTAACCGCATAGCATATGTTAGGTCTCGTGTTAACTAAATACATTAACAAACCCACTAACTGTTGATAGATAATAGAATCCATTACCTCTCCAAATGTAGCTTCCTCTTTCCTCTAGTTTCCTAGAAGAGGAGTATCCATGAGTTTATAGCCCTCCATATGAAACTTACCCAGTATCTCCCTTGCATACTTGCATTGAGACACAAAAATTTCACCATCTCATTGCCATATTTCCAATCTAAAGAAATAAAGAAGGAGGCCCATATCCTTCATCTCAAACTCCTTTGCAAGGTCCTCCTTGCATGAGTGTATCACCTGCTCATCACCAATTAGTATTAAATCATCAACGTAAAGAACAATGATTAAAAGCTTACCCTCCACCACAATTTGGTATAGGTTTGCATCCACCTCACTTTTGGTGAATCCAAGTCCAGTGAAATAGCTGTCTATCTAAGTGTACCAAGCACGGGGTGCTTGCTTCAGCCCATACAATGCTCTTTTGAGTCAACACACATGCGACTCGCTGCAGAAGATCTCAAATCCTTCAAGCTGCTTTATGTACACCTCTTCCTCAACGATCCCATTGAGAAACACAGTATTCACATCCATCTGATGAATGCGCCAACCCGTCTACATTGAGAGAGAAAGGATGGCCCTTATGGAATAATACCGTGTGACTGGTGCAAAGGTTTCTTCATAATCAATTCCCTCGATCTGTGAGAAGCCCCGGGCCACAAATCTGGCCTTGTATTTCCAACACTCCCATCAACAGCTTGCTTTACCTTGTAGATGCATCTCGAACCTACCATTGATTTATCAACCAGCCTTGGAACAATTTCACAAGCACTGTTTCTGATAATGGAGTCATACTCCTCCACCATTTCATCTACCCATGTGGGATCCTGCACTGCTTCCTGAAAGGAAGATGGCTCAGTCACAATACATTTTCTCATGAGAGCCATGTATCTAGTAAATCGGTCAGGAGATTGTCTTTGTCTGCACAGTGAAGTAGGGGCTCCTACATTTTGTGCAACATCAAGTCTCAACCTATCAGCTTTTGTGGTGTGCCTTCTGCCAGTTCTGATGTTTGGCTCTGCGTGAGGGGACACCTCCACTTCATGAACACTCTCCCATGTTTGATCCACATCTAGAGAATCATATTTGGGAACCAACAGTTCCTCCTCTGCATGCAAGTCTAGCTCCCTCTAAAGCGACAACCGCATGACTTTCCCCTCATCGAATTTTATATCCCATCGCATAAAATTCATCTTACTGTTAGGAAAATACACATGATAATTATGGGGTGTTTATGTGTACCCCACAAATATCCCAACTTCAACAGTCGGCTCCAGATTCTTCTTGGCGTTCTTAGTCACATGCACATAAGCAGATGAGCCAAAAATCTTAAAGTCAGAAACATCCAGTTTCTTACTAGTGAAAGCTTCTTCAGGTGTACTCATGCCAAGTACTCTATGAGGACAATGATTTTGCACATAAACCGCAGTGTTGCATGCTTCCACCCACAAATGTATTGGTAGGCCTTGATCATGCAACATGGCTCGTGCTGCACCCACGATCGTTCTGTTCTTCCTCTCTGTGACCCCATTTTGCTGTGGGTTATGAGGCGCTATTAGTTCTCTTCGAATTCCTTCTTTGCTGTAGAAGTATTTAAATTCGTTATAGATGTATTCTCCACCATTATCGCTCCTCAAAGCCTTCACTTGCTTCCTCGACCCTTTCTCCACCTATGCCTTAAAATCACAAAACTTTGAGAATGTTTGATCCTTCTTCTGCATGAAGAAGATCCAACATTTATGAGAAAAGTCATCAACAAAAATAACATAATACCTATGTTTTCTATTGAAGCAATCGAGAATTGTCCACACACATTTGTGTGAACTCTCTCCAAGATCACCGAAGCACGATTCTCCTTTTCATGAATGGTGGACTTTGCATACTTCCCCATGGTGCAACCTTTGCACTGATCTAACTGACATAGTTTTCCCATTATAAGTGCAATAGATATTTGTTGCATGACTTCCAAGGCTCCATGATGAATATGGCCTAATCGCCTGTGCCATTATTCACCCTCATCTCGGCTCACCACTTTTTCTGCCTTTCCCATCATGGGAATGCAAGCATCTACCTCTAGCTTGTAGAGATTCTTAACTCGAATCCCTATCCTCTTGGCTTGACCTATTTTTTTATGTCTTAGGAAAGATTTTCCATCACTGAAAACAATGTCATAGCCTCTGTCATCGAACATTGCGACTGAGACCAAGTTTTTCTTAAAACTTGGAACATGCATAACATCTTTCAATTGAAATGGTTTACCTGAATCCCTCTCAAAGGTAATGGTACCAGTGCTGGTCGCGTTGTATCATCCATCATCACCAATCTCTATATGCATTTGGAGATCTTTCTCATCCAAGTCACTGAAAATCTCCTTATCTCCCGTCATGTGGAAGGAAGCACCACTATCCAAATACCACACCGATCACAATGCACTTGACACCATGCATGCGATCAAAGAGAAATCAAGTTCAAATTGTGAGGCAAGGGCCTCATCAGATGCAACTCCAACAACCTTCTTGTTCTTCTTCTTCTGCGGACAGTTAGTAGCGATATGTCCATGTTCGTGACAGTGAAAACAATTCACCTTGGATAAATCCAACTTCTTGCCTTTAGACTGATATTTTGAATGGAATTTCTTCCCCTTCCCTTTCCCTACCTTAGCAGCCAAAGCACAATCCTCTTCATCATCATGCTTTGATGAAGTGCCATATCTGGTGTTCTGCCTAAACTCCTCTTGCACCAGATCCGATCACAGTCGTTCCCAATCCGACAGTTTTTCCCGTCCATTGACAAAGTATTCATAACTGTGCCAACTCTTAGGAAGTCCCAAGAGAGTCAAGCTCACAAAATCATCATCAACAACAATTATTCCTACACTCCCCAGTTCATTCCGACATTGGACAAAATTTGTGAGATACTTTGGAATGTTGTTGCCCTTTTCCATCTTGATCTTCCTGAGTTTATCTTTTAGCGCCAATTTCCTATGGTCGCTGCTGCTTTGGAAAAGATCCTTCAAAGCCTTCCACATAACATATGGTGTGGCTTTCCCATGAAGGATTGAGACAATGTGGTATCATACACCTTCCAACATAATCCTTCTCGCCTTTGCTACTTTCTTTTTCCATGCATTAAGTAATGGAACATATGTCGAAGTGGGCTTAGGAACATCACTGTCGATGAATTCCTTCAAGCCATTATCTTCGAGCACCGCCTCCATCCTGTCCTTCCAGGAAATACAGTTCGAGCTGCCCTCGAGTGCATACTCTAGCCATAAGCCATTGAAAGCCATTTTGATGTTTACTCAACTATACCACCAAGAAAATATTTTTGCAAATTCGATTTGTTTCCTCCAACAAACTCAGCTCCTGCTTCAAAATTACAATCTTCTGTGCTCCGATACCATGTATAAATTTTAATACAAATCATGTATTGCCTAGATTCTCTTGATCTAACAATTATATGCCACTGTTAAATACAAAATTGCTTCTACAAAAATCTTTGCGGAATTTAAAACACGATCACCAATTGCAATATCATGAAGAAATATCAATCACACATAACACATATGTTTTTACCGGGAAAGCATAAAGCTAAAAACCCTACTATCATATATTATGTATATGTAATGGATCATGAAACAATCTCATACAAAACTCTAATCCAAGAGCTCTCAGTACAATATACAATCGTCATACAAAAATTAGCAAATGCATGTGTGAATTTATTGCCTCCAGACAACCTGCCTCCATTGCGCAATCCCAGCTGATAGAAATCCCTAAATGAATGGAATCCTGCTTGTCTTGACGGCGTAATCCTCATGGCCACATCCAATGTGTGTGTGGTTGCATGAGTGCACCCTCTAATATTACAACTGATATTCAAACTGTCCCTTTCACCTACATCTCAACTGGGTCTCCATTGGATATGACATGCATGTAGTTAATAGTAGCAAATATTCAGTTGCATGTGAGACCACTGATTGTGAATTAATTAATAATTAATTCACTGATCTCTCACTAGTGTATCTTCAGTTACAACTAGCACAACTGAGTTTGACTCACTTAATTGAGTTAAACTACTTTATAACTCACATAACTACACATCCAACTCTGTTACAACTTCGAATCAATCAGTTACAACTAATTCCACTTTCATGTCCCACTAACCAACCTTTGAACTCAAATTTCCTATAGCTAACTGATTTTCCACTTTAGTTAACTATTTCCAAGTGTTCATTGAGAATAGATTAATGTTTATTGTCCAACTATTATTAAGGGATAATAATAGTCGACATGCATCTTTTTTTCACAAAGGAAAAATTCGTAATTTTATTTCTGAAAAACAAAATTACATGTTACATGAGCTAGTAATTGTCAATAGACAGTCAAGTTGCCGTAATAAAATTACAAAAGAAGTAAAATTAGGATTTTCTCCCTTTCTTATTTTCAACCTTACGCCAAGCACCTTGTGTTGGCGTGGTCGCGATAAGGACGAGCTTATTTTCTTTCGCTTGTGCTCCATTGTCCTTATCAGAGTCTGATGTGTCTGAAGTATGTGTTCTTTTATTCCCCCCACTATCTGGTGCTCCAGGTACCATATCATGCTGAGTCTTTGTGGTGGTGTCGAGAGGATCTTGCATATCCTGTTCTTGTGAGCCCAAGGAGGTGTTTGTTTGTTTATTCTCATGTGGTATGGGTTCTTACTCTTCTTCCTGTTGTTCTGGCCCTTGAGAAAGAAATTTCCAACCTTTGGCAGCTTTACCTGATTTCTTCTTTTTTCTATTATCTCTTATGGCTGCCGGGCATGAGTTTTGTAGGTGTCCTGTGTTCCTACATATCCGGCATCTGAAAGCTGTGTTCTCATAATCTAAATGTTGTGTCCATCTTTGTTGTTTATGATTCATCATAATGCACTATGGGAGTCCTTTGCTCAAGTCTACTTCCACACAGATTCGTGCGAAAGTGAAAATGCTCTCCTCCAGGCGTTGAGTATCTGTTTTAATATATCTACCGAGGGTGTTTCCAATGCAGCCAAGAACATTTTTATTCCAAAAATGTAGCGGGAGATTGTATAGCCTAACCCAGACTGGAATTCTGGTCACCTCCATAGTGTTGGCATCAAAATTAGGGAACCATGGTGTGATGAAGAGTCTGGTGGAGCCCCAAAACCATGGTCCCTCGCTAAGTATGGTATCTCTATCCTCATTTGATGGAAACTTGAAAATGAAGAACGCCTTAGAACATAGGTGGATTTCACATTCCATGGTCCAGTTTGTAAAAATCCAATGGAACAACTCCATTGGTTTGGGCTAGAAGCAGTTGAATCTACCAATTATTGCTTGGGATTCGTAGGCATTTCTATGCACATCAATATCTAGACTGTCTATATTTATTTCAGGCACACTATCTTGTTGTTCCACAAAGTATGGCTTGGGGAGGCTTTCTGCAGGGGCATCAGATGCTGTATTTGTTTTGTTTTTGTCCCCCTGTAAGACATTTCTGTATGTGGGACCTTTTGAGTTTACTGTTTTGGATGCACTTGCACCCAGGGAGGTTCCATGTGCTCTTTTTTGGCCCAAATTTCCTCCCCTCAGTCTTAGTTTGAGACAAATAGAAGATCCAGAAATAATGGCATATTCTTTAAGAGTGATAGGATCAGCTAATGCTTTCCCCCCAAAAATCAATGACTGAAGCTGAAATGGGTAACCTGCAACAGACTGGATTTCTTCCTTCAAATATAATATCGAGTCTGTGTTTCAAATCCATATAATAAAACGATTGCCTACAGGAGGCTTAATGAAGATTTGATATGGATCTGAGCCTACCTGAAGGTCGATATTGTTGATAAACTGGCTGCTCCTTTTGCCCTTTGGTTCATCATTCGTGGCAAGTGCGCTAACCTGTGTTTGATAACCATATTCAACACTCATGGTAAGTGCGCTATTAGAGTGGTAGCGATGCCCAATACAGGAAATCGCACGCGGGTGGTCTGATGGTCGATTTGTATGCCGCCTCCAGCAGCAAGCCGTCATCAGAAAGTTCGGTCTAGAAAAACCAATAATGCTTGTGAAACCACATGTCGGAGAGAAAATCCTTTTCTTTTCCACCCAGGTACGTCCAGAATGCAGGTCCGTCGCACAGCAAGTACCTTGACCTGAGGGTCCGAAAATGGAAGCGATAACTATCTCAGAGCGAGGGATATCAGTCCGGCGTGTATCCAAACCCCAACCAGGCAGCTGGGTAATGTGTCTCGATGCCACAGGAACCCATCCAGGATGTGCCGCCTCTGCAGAAGCCGAAAATCTAGAACAGAGAGCCTTAGGGTAGCCGTCGACAACTAGAGCTTCGCTTCCCTCCATTTTCTCTTCCCGCAAAGGTACTTTAACAATGGGTACTCGACTAATTGAGCTAACCCTCGAATCCAAAATTCATCGTCGACATGCATCTACAAATAGACATGCGATCTATAAATAGAACTCACACATACATCTAAAAATATAACATCATCTATAAATAGGATTTGCTCACCATCTATAAATAGACATCATCTATAAATATAATTTGCTCATGCATTCTAAAAATAGACTTCCACCTAAAATTAGCCTGAGGCTCTATCCTAGTGTAGGTGCATAATTTCACTAGGATATTCTTGTTGAATCTCAACAGTATTACTAATAAAAAATTAACATTATTCCTATGGCTACTTATTTGTCACTATGGAAACCAGACTAGTAGGACAATAATTGAGTCTTAGACAAAATTATCCATTTAATAGAGACAATAGAGATGTAAAATTCATATAACATGTATTTATCAGCCAAAACACTAGGAAATCTATAAATGTTGGTAATGAGTAGGCTTTGAAACCTACTCTAAAAGACAAATTATAATAAAAACTCTAACCATCATCGGGGTGAATCTACTTAATGGGTTGAAGGAGTTGCTACCTCTTCCTCGCTACTAGGGAAGTCCAAGTTTTCCACTTTCTTGGCTAAATTTATCATCTTATGGTCTAGTTTGTTCACATGCAACTATAACACATCAATGCACAAGGGAATCTCTTGTTGGGCTTCACCCCTTTCTACTAGGACTTTCCACGTGATGGTTTTTATTTTCAGCATAGTTTTAGTGTCAACACACTACAAGGAAAAGACCCTCTAGTGGAGGTTATAAAGGAGGTTTTTAGTGTTATAAAATTGGCCAAAATTATCAAAAAAACATTTGCTACAACATCTGTTTATGGTTACGAAGGTTTTGGTAGAGCTTTTAACGAAAATTCAACACAACTAAAAAAACTGGGCAGCCGGAGATTATTATAGATGTTTTTTTCATCGGTGCGCTACTAAGGTTTCAACGCACTGGTGCGTGTCATCTGGACGGTGGCCCCGGGGCAGTCGAAGGTTCCTGCACTAGGCCGTCAAGGTATAAAACCACACCAAGTGCAGTGTTGGTGATACAACACATGGGGCCATACCAATTGGTCTTGGGATTTGTGCGTTGCACATAGGTCGTCTCAACACACCGGTACGTAGACTTATAGAAATGCACCGGTGCGCCGTATCAGACAAACACACTGATATTTATATTTGGTATTGGTATTTGTGTAGTACACATACGTTGTACAAATGCACCAATGTGTAGTATCACATAAACACACAGGTGCACAGTATCACACAAAGCACACCGATATTTTTAAATGGTTTTGGTATTTGTGCGGTGCCCATAGGTCGTAGAAACACATTGGTGTGCTGCATCATACAAACGCAACAGTGTACAATAAATGACACGCACTAGTGTTGATTTTGTATTTTTTTGAAACATCGACCTATGAAAGTGCAATTATTGTGTTTTTTCTAAATTTATTATTCATCAAAAGTTGACACATCTTATAACAATATTCATATTAATTAAAATTTTATTAATGCATTTGAATGTGATTTTGGATTAATTTGTTATACCATATCATAATTATTGTGATTTTTTAAACTTCATTATTCATCAAAATTCGACACATATATATCTTATAACAATATTCATATGAATTAAATTTTTATTAGTGCATTTTAGAACGACAATGGAGAACGCAATAGCGACAATGAACACAATAGAATAAGTTAAAACACACACACACACACACACACACACACACACACACACACACACACATATATAAGACAGTCTTTGTCATATAAAATGGGACAATTATTGGTATCCCTCTGTCTTTCAATTGGGACACTATGTCCATTACATTAAACAAAATGTCTGATTTCACAGACAAATATTTCAAAAAATACAATGCCTTGCTTTGATATCCAAACATAGTGATCATCATTCTTCGCTTGAACTGCTATCACTGCTAGAGCTACTTCCATGACTTGGGTTATTTTCAGGAATGTTTTGTTCATGGTATTGATTGTTTTCTTCTTCTTCACCTTTCGTCTACAAACATAAAAATAAAATGAAATGAGTGTATATACATTGGTGAGAAGAATGAAAATTTCAATATTAAATAATATACATCAATGTAAATCGAAAAGAAATTAAATGACGTACCATAGAAACAATTGACTCATAAACTATACACATTCTTTCAAAACCATGTGTTATCACCAAAATAGGACCTTGATAGGCTGTTGATCAGACTACCTGAGTGTAACTACTTCAAACCAATCTTTTAGCTGAGGCTTAGCCTCTTGAGCCTGAGAGGGCTCTCTCAAGGGTTTATGATATTGATTAATGATGATATAGATGGCTAACTCTATCTTGGTTTCATGTGTTTGTAGGTTGAAAGATGAAGACTTGCTACCATTGGGCTATGGAATAACCAAGTCAGTAGATTCAGTGGCAAGGTTTCTGAACATGGAAGTGTTGATGGGAAAATCTGTCCGGCCAACAGCAAGGGATCTCCCCAGTAAAAAGTCCCAATTAGACCTTGAACCGTTTGGAATAGGGATCCCGTTCGGGGTGTGGGTCCGGCTACCGCTGATTTCTCCTTTCCTTGGGTCTCGCTTAAACTCTATAGAACAATGGATACACACTTAATAAAATGATACAAGACATATGATTGATGCATTAAATGTACATATAACACTATGAGTAGCAAGAGGAAATAATAAAACATGAGTACCAAAGGAGGTGTTGTTAACAACAAATTTTTTAGGTCATGCTTGTAAATTGTTCTAACCACAAAAGAAACAATTCCTCATGGCAAGAACACCCTTCACTTCCTAAAAGTTTTAAATGATAACACAAATGCTAATAAACAAAGTCATTAACATTCGCTAAGAAAGTGAAATGAACTCAACCACAATTAACATACTCAGCAAATTGTTATGCAATTGTGATATGAATTGAAGATACAGTTCCCTTAATCTATAGATGTTCAGAAACTGAAAATATAATACTCAATAGTGATCATACATATGACAACACCAGATCCACAAAGGGATTTTTCAAAATTATTGTATTCATGCTCAAATGTATAATCCTCTGGTAATACAATGTACTCAACTCGAGTCCCAAACAAAAGATCAATTACAAGTTCCCGAAGGAAGCATTTATAGAGAAAAGCTTACCTTTTGGGCTCCCTGAATTTTCGCTTTCTCGACTGTTGGGCTGCCTTGCGACCTAGTCTGTTCTGCGACCTCCGACCTGAGCCACTGTTGCGACCTGCGACCTGACTGGGTTCTGCGACCTTGCGATCTAATCACTGGGTCGCTGGGTTGCACCGTCGGGCATTAATAGGGGATGCGACTTAGCGACCTGGTGACCTCTACAACTTGCGACCTTTAGGAATTTGTGACCTACGACCTACTGAGATTTTGCGACTTGCGACCTCCAGCCATCAGCAACCATGCGACCTCGGACCATCCGCGAACTGTGACCTCAGACCATCCACGACCCGTGACCTTGGGCAGATATGTGACCTGTGACCTTTGGCCAGACCCTTGATGCATTTCTTTTTCGGAGATATCAGAGCCTCGCTCTCCGAAGGATAGCCTTAGCTTTTGCTACGTGAAACAGTAGCTCCTATCTTCTAGTGATGCCCTAGCCATGCTAAAGGAATTTGTTTGAGTTTATAAGTGGGAAAGCGGTGTTTCTGTTTTGAGCGAGAAACTAAGCGTCCACATAACACAAGGTTCTGAGATTGATTCGAAACCCAGCTTCGCATCCTCTGGAGAGAGCTAGCAGTTTTCTTAATTTGGGTGGACATTACTGTTTCCTTGCATTACTTGCAAGACAACAGAGTAAATCAACATCTTCTCATATAACCTGCAGATAAGCGAATTAAATCAGCCACACACACACACACACACACACACACACACATATATACACGTTAGGGAATCAACACATGAAATGCGACAATTTTGTCAAAGCCAAAATTAGTTGGACCCCTGTGTGGTCAAATGTTGTGCCATTAAGTCACCAAAGAGAACAACTTATGTAGGCTTCCCTATGCCCCTTTAATCACTACACTTTATCTTCAACATTTTCCTCAGACTCCACCAAGCTGAAGCTATGCTTGGCATGAGAAAGCGCTTTGCTCTCCTCATGCTTAGTTGTGTCTAGTTCACTTAGGTGTTTAGAGTGTACCAGTAGTCGAGTTGCCGACCGTGTACATTCAATAATAGTCTTGAATGGTACTCTTTTGAACAAAAGGTGCATGTTAATATTCTAACCCCTTGTATCTATTTGACGGTGCAACGCAAACAAAAGGAATCCTCCTCCAGATTGATTATCAAGCAAATTCTATATTGCCATGTAGGCAAAGTAGCACCATTTTCAACTACGGTCTTAAAACCATTGTAATGCTACCACACATAAACTTTGCCATTATTTATTTAACCTCATCATAATAAAATGATGACCACTGTACGAACATGTGCCATAGGCTCCACGTGAACCATTAATAAATCCTTCATGTAAATGTGCAACATTCTTTAAACTGGTTTGGAAGATGATGATATCGTTCATTTTCATTGGTGCAAACTAGTATGTTTCCGCGACTCAGCGACCTGGTCACATAGTCGCATGGTCGGGGAGTTGCATCGCAGTTGGATTTGCATGCTCTGCGACCTGGCGACTTGGTCGCATAGTCGCATGGTCGCGTGATCACATTTTGGGTCACTTTGCACGTTCTGCGACCTGGCGACCTAGTTGCACAGTCGCAAGGTCGGGTGGTCGCATCTACTAGCAGACTCCCATGTTTGCGACTCTGCGACTCGAGGGGTTGTAGAGGCTTATCTTAGGGATGGTCGTGTTTGGTATCGCTGCCCTTGCTTTTTCTAGCCCGATCGGTAGGGTCATTATCCAGGTGAAACCCAGCTCACAAAGCTGCTCTTTCTCGCCTTACTACTTTGGAACTACGTCTTCCACATCAGGCGGCTTGCTTCTGGTTCGAATCTCTTGCGATTAGCGTGTTATTTGAGTCACATTCAAACCCACGTGCGACACCCAAACAACATGGCCTCGCTCTGCATGCCTGAGATTTGTTTAAAAAAGGAACTGATGAAGCAATATCCCCCGAAAAGCATTTTCTTGACTGTTATGTATAGGCCACGCTGAGATTAGCATCGATTTCCTTTTCGACAGCTACGCGAGATGCACTCTCTTCTTTTCACCCTGAAAATTTAACGAGAGGATTCTCAATGCCTTTTCCCTGTATTCCGCTTTCGTGGTAAGCTCCTCCTTCCCTCACGAGCCTACGATCAAATACATATTACCAAGGAGCTCGCAGTCTCACCTATCATTTTATCGGTTGTGCGTTTTGGTTGTGTCTTCGATAAACCCGCATTCTCTGTTGTGCAAGCCTATATATATCTAGCATTTTCTTCTTGACATGGCCTGAAGTCGCTGCATGCCGAGATGCCGCGAACGTGTCGCGTGCCAAAATCTCTTGGGTTTACGTGGGGAAGATTTCGAGAAACACCGTGGTTTGAATGCAGGAGTCTCGGGCCTCTGTCAACAATTCTAATGTGCTTAATGAAGGGAGATTTCGATTAGCAGAGTTCTCTCATCAACCTCTCAAGAGATTCTCTACTCAACCGTCCCAATATTCCGACGATTAAAACCTCTAAATAATTGATTTATATCATTGACCATATGCGCGTTTTAACCTGTTAGCCTCCCAAGGCTTAACGACACATATGCGTGTACTTTATAAACGTTTATTTGTGTTCATGCTGCCCTAGGGATTTCTTGCATCGTTGCCACTGTAATTGCGCTCGAAAACGCTTGCACCAGGGCCGCTTTATGCGTGTGATAATGAAATTTTATGGTTTCCGCTCCCTTGTTTGTGCGTAGCAACACAATTATCACTCGTGCATGGCAGCATGCATTGGGCAGCCTGCGTCCATGTAATGCAGCATGGAGAGTAGGGATTCACGCTATCCAGCTCACCGTGAACAAATATCAGAAGCTTTGATGGGGAGTGAGACACGTGGAAGATCATTATGGTTGGAGGATTGCGTTGATTAAAAGGCACTGATTATGGCATATGGCCATGTTATTTACGCTGCCCATGCCACAAAATTACCGTAAAATCTGCGTTTTTGATTAGGAAATGATTTTACAACCATGGGGTCGCATGGTTGGAGAATTCCTTGGGTCGCAGCTTTCCATGGGCATATCTTTTTGTGACCTTGCGACCTGAGTAAACATGCGACTCTGCGACCATGGGTTGACGGGGTCGCTGGGTCGCAAAAACTGCTAAGTTGCAGCCTTGGGTGATGTTTTATCTCTGCGACCTGGCGACCTAAATTTCCATGTTTAAACACAACTTTTGACGACTATATATCCGCTCCGAATGTTTCACGATAGCTTGAAGCCCACCATCGTAATGTTTGGCTCCATGCAACGTGTCCATGTAGCTTCGTTCCACCGTCTCACATGGTTTGGAAACCATATGGCGTCGTTCCTGGTTTAATCTCTAACATAGTATTTTTCTCTATAAGTTGATAAACATGACAGATAAAAACTTTTAAATACTGAGAATACCCCTATTAATATGAATGTTTCTTGCTGAAAAATTGAATTTGATACTATACGCAATAGCATTGGGATGTCTTCTAACGAGATATTTGAAATGAGGTAATGATGATATTTATGCGTGTCTGATATCATGGCCTACTTTTCATTGTTGTAGTGAATGATTGGAATGCACGTCTCTTCATCTGCACTTTATTGAAGTTGAATTGCAACTAATTTAGCTGTTGTTTCAAATGACGATGTGCTGGAATGGATTCAAACTCAGCTACAAGACTTTAGATCTTAAGATTGATATTGGCATTGAATAGATGTACGATTAAGACATTATTTGTGACGTAAATGATCGGCTAAACGTGTCTGTCTTGGATTGAGAACCATCTCCTTGACAGCAAGTTTAATAATCTGATTTCTCTACTGAATCTGCTTTATCTAGAATAGAAGGATTAATATTAAATTCGAACACTTTTGAACTCCCACTCCCTTGCCAATGTCAGCTTTAGAATCTCTTTTTTTTGAGAGCATTAGAGAATCAAGCCTCAGGATGGAACCGATGTAAAATCTTTATCTGACTCTCAGCAAGTTTTATCTGTCCTTCTCTTTGGTTTTTTTTTTTGTTGGAATCTTGTGCAATTTTCTTTTGTAATATCTATCTAATTCTTTCGTTATTCTTATTTTGTCTCCTTAAATGTGACATTTGGGATTGTTTCTTGATGTTCCACAAAATGCGGCTTCTAGTGCGTATCATCATTATCATCTTCAAACAATCTCATCCTCAAGGTCGTCAAGAGTTGATAGAACAACACCATGATGAGTACGAATGTCATCTTATCCATCTGATAAAGTGTATTTGTCATTCTTAAGCATCCGTGACTATCGCTCATGCTGGAATCTAATGATAGCCTTATCTGCATCTTCAAGAGTGTCATCATTTTCCCCAAACCGCCTGTCCAAGAAAACATTAGTTTTGCCACTTTGTTTGTATTCTTGTAAGAGAGTCTTCTTCCTCATGATTGACAATTCCCCTAACCATTGTGTTCTTGTTAGTTTGGGTTCCAATCTCTTTCTCCCAACGCGATGGAAATATTCTTTGGTATATCATCTGTGGGATCGCCTGCACGTAACATTATAACACTAATTAGTTTACAATTACCTTTTAGAGAACGATGACCCTCAAATAATAAATATTAGACTATGAGCTCGGTGAAGTGCTAAACAGAGTGCCTGGAAAACCCATGATGCAAGCGCTCTTGATGTAAATACACACAATTTTCCATTCGAATGTATGCATGGCGATCCTTCGCACATGGCATGATTGCAGCAACAGCATCTGATCATGATGGCGAGAAAACTCATGAGGGGTTGGGGATAGGTCGCTGGGATGTCAGTAACTGCAGGTCCGGTGAAAGACCTTAATGACTAAGTGAGCAGAGGGGGACCTGAAATTTCGAATATACCCAAAAGTTTGGGTGGTGTTGTAGTGGCTACAACAAATGGTGAACCACTGGTAGAATCCAACATCTCTGTCAATATCACAACAAAATTCTGAGCCAAGATAGTGATGCAAGGGAATATTGAACAAGTTCTGTGGGTACCCTTTGTATTACTCTGGCCTTTATAGGTATGCCCAGTCCTTGTGCCTCGGCTAGGTCTCGCTAATCAAAACACACCAAAGTGGGAGCTCACGGATGCTAGTAGCTTGTTGATGACGTGAAGAGCAAGGCAGCAGGTTTATTATTTTCAAGATTTTTAAAGTAAGTTTTCCGATGTTGCTCCACTGCCAACAGGCCTGGAAAGTACCCCGGCAGAGTCACTTCAAGAAATCACAAACGTTGGTCCGCTGCTAGGGAGCCTGGTCAGTACCCCGGCGGAGTCGTTGCATTACCTCACTGTGAAGGAAGCCTTTCTCGATCCTTTACCCTTATTTGTTTCATGTGCTTGCAGCACTTATTTTCATGTGCTCGTGGCACTTGTTCTTCATGGGTTGATGAGGGATCCCGACTTATTTTACAAGCAAGAGAGGTTGTTTCTTGTTTTACAGAAACTAAAAGATATCCTGATTTGGGTTTTCCCTTGTGCCAAAACCTTCACATCCCATCTACTACAATAGGCGAAGTGTGCAAAACAGATCATTAAGATGTCCAAGACTATGCTGGGCACAAGGCTTAGGCTATAGGTATGGGCCATTCAAACTCATTAGGTCTCCCATAAGAACCCGGCTCGTATCTCCCTGGCTAATACATTTAGGCTCATAGGCATCTTGTTGGGAATGCGACTTCGATGACCTGTCCTGAGAGAAAGATGCATCTTGAGATAGCCGCCACAACCTCACACAACAATGGGGTTACTGTTTCAGTCACCGGGACAGAACAAGTTCGCAAGGTGGTGGGGTTTCAATGAGGGCTCATGCAGTGATAGGCGATGTGTGGAATATCTTCAACGCTATATCAACAACCTGCAGAAATGATGTGGGGAATAAAGTGTACGACGGAATGTAGTAAACGAGGCTCAAGATGCAATGCAACGCCATGTGTGGGGACGATCCACTAGTTGGAGGTGGAGAGACAAGGAAAAGCACATGCAGTGATTATTCGAACATTATGCAGCAATATGGAAACTGAAAAAGAATGCATGAAAAAATAAATGGAACCTTTTAATGCATAAAACTACAAATGCAATAAAATACAGCAAGCATAATTCTAAACCATGAAGTACAACCTTAGCAAGTAAACCTAATTAATAACCTGACAAACAAAACATTATTAATAGGTCCTAGCTAGCCTACACCTAAAACCCTAGCTTAACCAATGATGCGGTCGGGTTATGTGAAATCAGCTTTCCAGTGCAGCCACCGCATTAGTTCCCGACCTGTAAGAACGATAATGTTCGCAATCAGAGCCATCATACAAAATCGTGCACCAACAGCAAGACTTACCTAAAGAGCAGGTGCAATGGCAAGAAGATCATGGACACTTACCAAAGAACATGCCAGAATAGATTGCACAAACTGAATTCCACTCTCATCCTGATACATAGCAATGTGTTCTTGAAACTAAACATTTATAAATAACACACATTAATTCATGCACAATCCTAGGTCTGATGGGTGCTGGTTAAGCCATTGCCTATTTGCAGGCACATCCGCCGGATAGGATGCATCGAACCAAATGGAAGCCTCATCATGGTGTTGAGGATGATCAATTTTATGGAATGGAAACAATAAGCATGTGCCAGGAAAATTATAGGTGCTTGCGTATCCAAGTGCAAAAACCCTAGTTTTGAAAACCCTAGTTCGAGAATGCTCCTGGGTTTGGTCAAGGGTATGGGGATCCGAATCCGCGTTTAGTGGAGCCTAAAATTCCTCACCGCCTTGAACAAACTCCGGACCTTTGAGCAGAGGGCTTCCCAACTTTGATTGCTTGGCGAGATCAACAGGCGAATGGATGTGATCATGGATTGTGGTGGGTTGCAAAATGTTAGTGGGCTTTGTATCGATTTGGTAAAATGTTTGCGCGCTGACAGATTGATAGATCGGTGTATTAGATTCTTTAGATTTGCCAGGATGGCGTGGATTTACTGTGGTTATGCTGGGAGGAGCATGGTACTTGGGGATCGTCATTTCAGAAATAGTCGGCAGAATCTGAAGCGCTTCGACTTTTTGATGGGTACTTGAATCTTCCCAAAGCAAATCATCGAATTTAGGTGTCTCCATCTGGTTGGAAACGGGATACAAGTTACAGTCCTCAGTGATATTAGTGGATAGGTTTTCAAAGAAGCAGTGATCATTAGGACTATCGATTTGATCAAGTTGGGTACCTGGCATGTTAGGCTCCTCGGGAGTTACCAACTGGGATGGATCAATAAAGAGAACATCTTGAGGTTTTCCAGACAGGAAATCACCCCTAGGGATATCTAAAGATTCTGAGTGAGAAAGATCGGATCTAGAAGGTTCATCGATTTTGAACTGTGATTGTGAAACAACATCTGCGTGCTTATGATTGTCGCCAAAACCAGTATAAGGAAATTTTGAATGTCTCGAAGAAATTACTGGTGTGGCGGACTTGTAAAATAAATCGTGGAATAATGAATGGTAAGTTTGAGCCGCAGGGGTATTAACCGTACAAGATCTTTCAATATGCACATCCGTGTTATTCAGAGAAAACAAAGATTTGACAGGCCCTTGAAGGGAATCAACTTCATCCGGAATAGGAGTCGATTCGTAATCAGCATGCGAATCAGATTTAGGACTGTGTCCAAGGAGACATCGAATGGGCTCGAGGTAGGTTTCATGATCCTGGAGGGATGTTGGGCCCATCTGGTTTTCAAGCTTTGATTCGAGAGGGTGCGTGAAAGATTTAAAGGTAGTACAACAGGCTTTATCCTTAGGCACCCATCTATCATTGCTCGAAACTTTAGAGGTCACAACTCCACTACCCAACAACTCAGGAGGAGGAGCAAGAATATCACAAAAATCAATACTCTCCTAGGAGGCCTAAATGTGGTCTGGACTTGGGGAGATGGACAAGGAAGCATTAGGGGCAAAGTTTGAACATCCGGTAACTTGCGGGTCATCATAGGGAATACTAGGATTAGGCTGGGTTGCTACCTGAAACTGTTCAAGGGAAACAAGAATCACATAGCTGAACTATTCACTTAAACATTTCCAATCAACATCCCTTTCAGGGAACTCAAAACAATAATGAACAAATATGATAGAGAATTCATCTCGAGGTTCCTGAGGTTCCATTCTAATGTCATTTAACTTTATTATTACGTTCTGAAAATCATACTTGTGAAAAGCTTGTTGTAATTCACTGGCAATTTGTTCAAACGAATGGATGGAAGCTTCCGACAATGTGCGGCACCATTGCTTAGCACGACCTTCGAGAGTGAGGAAAAAAAGCAAACAAATCAAACCTTCATCGTCAATTTCGTAGCACTCACCAAAGTCATAGAAATCTAAAAGGTGGTGGGTTATGGATACTCCGTTTCCACCATCGAATTTTAGCTAGGACAAGTGATACATAAGTTCATCGGGGATGAAGTATCGAGGCTCATTAAACTCCGACAAACATCTCGGGAGAATGATTTGGGAACGAGCCATTACATATATGAGATTAACTGCAGGCTCTAAGGGCTCAGCTTGTCATCTAGCCCTCCTTCTAGCACCAATTCTGTTGACGGGAAAATCTGTCCGGCCAACAGCAGGGGATCTCCCCGGTAAAAAGTCCCAATTAGACCTTGAACCGTTTGGAATAGGGATCCCGTCCGGGGTGTGGGTCTGGCTACCGCTGATTTATCCTTTCTTTGGGTCTCGCTTAAACTCTATAGAACAATGGATACACACTTAATCAAATGATACAAGACATATGATTGATGAATTAAATGTACATATAACACTATGAGTAGCAAGATGAAATAATAAAACATGAGTATCGAAGGAGGTGTTGTTAACAACACATCATTCGGGTCATGCTTGTAAACTGTTCTGACCACAAAAGAAACAATTCCTCATGGCAAGAACACCCTTCACTTCCTAAAATTTTTAAATGATAACACAAATGCTAATAAACAAATTCATCAACATTCGCTAAGAAAGTGAAATGAACTCAACCACCATTAACATACTCAGCAAACTGTTATGCAATTGTGATATGAATTTAAGATACAGTTCCCTTAATCTAAAGATGTTCAGAAACTGAAAATATAATACTCAATAGCGCTCATACACATGACCACACCAAATCCACAAAGGGATTTTTCAAAATGCTTGTATTCATGCTCAAATGTATAATCCTCTGGTAATACAATGTACTCAACTCGAGTCCCAAACAAAAGATCAATTACAAGTTCCCGAAGGAAGCATTTATAGAGAAAAGCTTGCCTTTTGGGCTCCCTGACTTTTTTCTTTCCCAACTATCGGGCTGCCTTGCGACCCAGTCTATTCTGCGACGTACGACCTGAGCCACTGTTGCGACCTACGACCTGACTGGGTTCTGTGACCTTGCGACCTAGTCGCTGGGTCGCTGGGTCGCACCATCGGGAATTAATAGGGGGTGCAACTTAGCGACCTGGCGACCTCTACGACTTGTGACCTTTGGGAATTTGTGACCTGTGACCTCAAGAGATTTTGCGACTTGCGACCTCCAGCCATCAGCGACCATGCGACCTCGGACCATCCGTGACCTGCGACCTCGAACAATCTGCGACCTGCGACCTTGGGCCATCCGCGACCTGTGACCTCGGTCCATCTGCGACCTACGACCTCAGACCATCTGCGACCTATGACCTTGGGAAGATATGCGACCTGTGACCTTTGGCCAGACCCTTGATGCATTTTTTTTTCGGAGATATCAGAGCCTCGCTCTCCGAAGGACAGCCTTAGCTTTTGCTACGTGAAACAGTAGCTACTATCTGCTGGTGATGCCCTAGCCATGCTAAAGGAATTTGTGTGAGTTGATAAGTGGGAAAGCAGTGTTTCTGTTTTGAGTGAGAAACTGAGCTTCCACATAACACGAGGTTCTGAGATTGATTCAAAACCCAGCTTCGCATCCTCCGGAGAGAGCTAGCAGTTCTCTTAATTTGGGTGGACATTACTGTTTCCTTGTATTACCTGCAAGACAACAGAGTAAATCAACATCTTCTCATATAACCTGCAGATAAGCGAATTAAATCAGCTATATATATATATATATATATATATATATATATATACACGTTAGGGAATCAACACATGAAATGCGACAATTTTGTCAAAGCCAAAATTAGTTGGACCCCTGTGTGGTCAAATGTTGTGCCATTAAGTCATCAAAAAGAACAACTTATGTAGGCTTCCCTATGCCCCTTTAATCACTGCACTTTATCTTCAACATTTTCCTCAGACTCCACCAAGCTGAAGCTATGCTTGGCATGAGAAAGCGCTTCGCTCTCCTCATGCTCAGCTGTGTCTAGTTCACTTAGGTATTTAGAGTGTACCAGTAGACGAGTTGCCGAACGTGTACATTCAGTAATAGTCTTGAATGGTACTCTTTTGAACAAAAGGTGCATGTTAATATTCGAACCCCTTGTATCTCTTTGACGGTGCAACACAAACAAAAGGAATCCTCCCCGAGATTGATTATCAAGCAAATTATATATTTCCCTGTAGGCAAAGTAGCACCATTTTCAACTACGGTCTTAAAACCATTGTAATGCTACCACACATAGACTTTGCCATTGTTTATTTAACCTCACCATTATAAAATGATGACCACCATACGAACATGTGCCATAGGCTCCACGTGAACCATTAATAAAGCCTTCATGTAAATGTGCAACATTCTTTAAACTGGTTTGGAAGATGATGATATCGTTCATTTTCATTGGTGCAAACTAGTATGTTTCCGTGACTTAGCGACTAGGTCACGTAGTCGCATGGTCAGGGAGTCGCATCGCAGTTGGATTTGCATGCTCTACGACCTGGCGACTTGGTCACATAGTTGCATGGTCGCGTGATCACGTTTTGGGTCAATTTGCACGTTCTGCGACCTGGCGACCTAGTTGCACAGTCGCAAGGTCGGGTGGTCGCATCTGCTGGCAGACTCCCATGTTTGTGACTTTGCGACTTGAGGGGTTGTAGAGGCTTATCTTAGGGATGGTCGTGTTTGGTATCGCTGCCCTTTCTTTTTCTAGCCCGATCGGTAGGGTCATTATCCAGGTGAAACCCAGCTCACAAAGCTGCTCTTTCTCGCCTTACTACTTTAAAACTGCGTCTTCCACATCAGGCGGCTTGCTTCTGGTTCAAAGCTCTTGCAATTAGCGTGTTATTTGAGTCACGTTCAAACCCACGAACGACACCCAAACAATGTGGCCTCGCTCTGCATGCCTGAGCTTTGTTTAAAAAAGGAACTGATGAAGCAATATCCCCCGAAAATCATTTTCTTGACTGTTATGTATAGGCCGAGCTAAGAGTAGCATCGATTTCCTTTTCGATAGCTACGCAAGATGCACTCTCTTCTTTTCACCCTAAAAATTTAACAAGAGGATTCTCAACTCCTTTTCACTATATTCCGCTTTCATGGTAAGCTCCTCCTTCCCTCACGAGCCTACGATCAAATACATATTACCAAGGAGCTCGCAGTCTCACCTATCATTTTCTCGGTTGTGTGTTTTGGTTCTGTCTCTGATAAACCTGCATTCTCTGTTGTGCAAGCCTATATATATATCTGGCATTTTCTTCTTGACATTGCCTGAAGTCGCCGCATGCCGAGATGCCGCAGAGGTGTCGCGTGCCAAAATCTCCTGGGTTTACGTGGGGAAGATTTCGAGAAACACCGTGGTTCGAACGCAGGAGTCTCAGGCCTCTGTCAAAAATTCTAATGCGCTTAATGAAGGGAGATTTCGATTAGCAGAGTTCTCTCATCAACCTCTCAAGAGGTTCTCTACTCAACCGTCCCAATATTCCGACGATTAGAACCTCAAAATAATTGATTTATATCGTTGACCATATGCGCGTTTTAACCTGGTCGCCTCCCAAGGCTTGAAAACACGTAGGCGTGTACTTTATAAATGTTTATTTGTGTTCATGCTGCGTTACAATCCTCTCTTTTGTTTTTATACATATTCCACAACAACCAACGTTAGAATTCCTTTGCAGTCAATTCCCCAGGGCTTTCTCACATTGTTGCCACTGTAATTGCGCTCGAAAACGCTTGCACCAGGGCCGCTTTATGCGTGTGATACTGAAATTTTATGGTTTCCGCTCCCTCGTTTGCGCGTAGCAACACAATTATCACTCGTGCATGGCAGCATGCATTGGGCAGCCTGCGTCCATGTAATGCGGCATGGAGAGTAGGGATTCACGCTATCCACCTTACCGTGAACAAATATCAAAAGCTTTGACGGGGAGTGAGACACGTGGAAGATCATTATGGCTGGAGGATGGCGTTGATTAAATGGCGCTGATTATGGCATATGGCCACGTTATTTACACTGCCCATGCCACAAAATTATCGTAAAATATACGTTTTTGATTAGGAAATGATTTTACAACCATGGGGTCACATGGTTGGAGAATTCCTTGGGTTGCAACTTTCCATGGGCATATCTTTCTGCGACCTTGCGACCTGAGTAAACATGTGACTCTGCGACCATGTGTTGATGGGGTCGTTGGGTCACAAATATTGCTAAGTCGCAGCCCTGGGTGATGTTTTATCTCTGCGACCTGGCGACCTAAACTTCCATGTTTAAACACAGCTTTTGACGACTATATATCCACTTCTAATGTTTCACGATAGCTTGAAGCCCACCATCGGAATGTTTGGCTCCATGAAACGTGTCCATGTAGCTTCGTTCCACCATCTCACATGGTTTGGAAACCATATGGAATTCGCACCTTAGTTTAATCATATAACGTTTATCATTTTCTCTTCCTCAGATTGTTAGCGCAAATGAATAAAAAATTTCATGCCAAGGCCGCCACCTAATAATATGAATGTTTCTTGCTTTGAAAAATTGAGATTTGAAGTTTGCTACTCCGCAACTAAGCTGGGATGTCTTTTGAAATTATTTGAAATGCGAGGTCGATGATATTTGTGCGTGTGCCGATAATAAATGCTTTTCGTTGTTAACAAGTGAATGATTGGAATGCACGTCTCTTTGTCTGCGCTATATTGAAGTCGAATTGCAACTAATTTAGCTGCTGTTTCAAATGACGATGTGCTGGAATGGATTCAAACTCAGCTACAAGACTTTAGATCTTAATATTGATATTGGCGTTGAATAGATGTACGATTAAGACATTCTTTGTAATAAATGATCGCTACTGATGTACATTCCGATTCAAGAACCATCTCCTTGACAAGTTTGTCATAATCATCGGATTGCTCCTTTGCAGATACTGCTTTATCTAGAATAGAAGGATTAATATTAAATTCGAACACTTTTGAAATTCCCTTGCCCAATAAAGCTTTCAGAGTCTTTTTTTTTTAGGCTGCATTAGAGAAGGCAAGCCCTCAGATGGAACCAATGATGTAAAATCTTTATCCAACTCCTCCTTGAGATTTCCATCATCATCCTTCTCTTTGGTTTTTTTTTTGTTGAATCTTGTACAGTTTGATTTTAGCAATTATCTCCTCCATAATTTATTTTTTGAATTTATGCTTATTTTGTCTCCTTCTAAAATAGCAGCATTTGGGATTGTTTCTTGATCAGCACCCCCACCAAAATGCAGCTTCCTGGTAATTGTGTCATCATCATTATCATCTTCAAACAATCTCATCCTCAAGGTCGTCAAGAGTTTATAGAGCAACACCATGATGAGTAAGAATGTCATCTTCTCCATCTGATAAAGTGTATTTTTCCTTCTTAAGCATCCATGACTGTCGCTCACGCTGGAATCTAATGATAGCCTTATCTGCATCTTCAAGAGCGTCATCATTTTCCCCAACCGCTTGTACAAGAAAACATTAGTTTTACCACTTTGTTTGTATTATTGTAAGAGAGTCTTCTTCCTCGTGATTGCCAATTACCCTAACCATTGTGTTCTTGTTAGTTTGGGTTCCAATCTCTTTCTCCCAACATGATGGCAATATTCTTTGGTATATCATCTGTGGGATCGCCTGCACATAACATTATAACATTAATTAGTTTACAGTTACATTTTAGAGAAAGATGCCCCTCAAATAATAAATATTAGACTATGAGCTCAGCGAAGTGCTAAAACAGAGTTTCTGGACAACCCATGATGCAAGCGCTCTTGATGTAAATACACACAAGTTTCCATTCGAATGTATGCATGGCAATCCTTCGCACATGGCGTGATTGCAGTAACAACATCTGATCATGATGGCGAGAAAACTCATGAGGGGTTGGGGATAGGTCACTGGGATGTCACAGACTGGAGGTCCGGTGAAAGACCTTAACGACTAAGCGAGTAGAGGGGGACCCGAAATTTCGAATATACCCAAAATTTTGGGTGGTGTTGTAGCGGCTACAACAAATGGCGAACCACTGGTAGAATCCAACATCTCTGTCAATATCACAACAAAAGTCTGAGCCAAGATAGTGATGCAAGGGAATATTGAACAAGTTCTGCGGGTACCCTTTGTATTACTCTGGCTTTTATAGGTATGCCCAGTCCTTGTGCCTCGGCTAGGTCTCACTAATCAAAACACACCAAAGTGGGAGCTCACGGATGCCAGTAGCTTGTTGATGACATGAAGAGTAAGGCAGCGGGTTTATTATTTTCAAGATTTTTAAAGTAAGTTTTCTGGTGTTGCTCCACTTCCAGCAGGCCTGGACAGTACCCCGGCGGAGTCACTTCAAGAAATCAAAAATGTTGCTCCGCTGCCAGGGAGCCTGGTCAGTACCCCGGCGGAGTCGTTGCATTACCTCTCTGTGCAGGAAGCCTTTCTCGATCCTTTACCCTTATTTGTTTCATGTGCTTGTAGCACTTATTTTCATGTGCTCGTGGCACTTATTCTTCATGGGCGGATGAGGGATACTGAATTATTTTACAAGCAAGAGAGGTTGTTTCTTGTTTTACAGAAACTAAAAGATATCCTGATTTGGGTTTTCCCTTGTGCCAAAACCTTCACATCCCATTTACTACAATAGGCGAAGTGTGAAAAACAGATCATTAATATGTCCAAGACTATGCTGGGCATAAGGCTTAGGCTATAGGTATGGGCCATTCAAACTCATTAGGTCTCCCATAAGCAACCGGCTCGTATCTCCCTAGCTAATACATTTAGGCTCATAGGCATCTTGTTGGGAATGCGACTTTGATGACCTGTCCTAAGAGAAAGCTGCCTCTTGAGATAGCCGCCACAACCTCACACAACAATGGGGTTACTGTTTCAGTCACCAGGGCAGAACAAGTTTGAAAGGTGGTGGGGTTTCAATGAGGGCTCATGCAGTGATAGGCAATGTGTGGAATATATTCAACGCTATATCAACAACCTGTGGAAATGATGTGGGGAAGAAAGTGTACAACGGAATGTAGTAAACGAGGCTCAAGATGCAATGCAACACCATGTGTGGGGATGATCCACTAGTTGGAGGTGGAGAGACAAGGAAAAGCACATGCAGTGATTATCCAAACATTATGCAGCAATATGGAAACTGAAAAAGTATGCATGCAAAAATAAATGGAAATTTTTAATGCATAAAACTACAAATGCAAGAAAATACAACAAGCATAATTCTAAACCATGAAGTACAACCTTAGCAAGTAAACCTAATTAATAACTTGACAAACAAAACTTTATCAACAGGTCCTAACTAGCCTACACCTAAAACCCTAGCTTAACCAATGATGCGGTCGGGTTATGTGAAATCATCTTTCCAGTGCAGCCACTGCATTAGTTCCCGACCTGCAAGAATGATAATGTTCGCAATCAGAGCCAACATACAAAATCGCGCACCAATAGCAAGACTTACCTGAAGAGCAGGTGCAACGGCAAGAAGATCATGGATACTTACCAGATAACATGCTAGAATAGATTGTGCAAACTGAATTCTACTCTCATCCTAATACATAGCAATGTGTTCTTGAAACTCAACATTTATAAATAACACACATCCATTCATGCACAATTCTAGGTCTAATGGGTGCTAGGTAAGCCATTGCCTATTTGCAGGCACATCCACCGGATAGGATCCATCAAACCAAATGGAAACCTCATCTGGTGTTGAGGATGATCAGTTTTATGGAATAGAAACAATAAGCATGTGCCAGGCGAATTATAGGTGCTTGCGCATCCAAGTGCAAAAACCCTAGTTCAAGATTGCTCCTAGGTTTGGTCAAGGGTATGGGGATCCGAATCCGCGTTTAATGGAGCCTAAAATTCCTCAATGCCTTGAACAGACTCCAGACCTTCGAGCAGGGGGCTTCCCAACTTTGATTTCTTGGTGAGATCAACAGGCGAATGGATGTGATCATGGATTGTGGTGGGTTGCAAAATGTCAGTGGGATTTGTATCGATGTGGTCAAATGTTTGCGTGCCGACAGATTGATAGATTGGTGTATCAAATTCTTTAGATTTGCCAGGATGGGGTGGATTTACTGTGCTTATGCTGGGAGGAGCATGGTACTCGGGAATCGTCATTTCAGAAATAGTCGGCAGAAGCTGAAGCGCTTCGACTTTCTGATGGGTACTTGAATCTTCCCAAAGTGAATCATCGAATTCAGGTGTCTCCATCTGGTCGGCAACGGGATACAAGTGTCAGTCCTCAGCGATATTAGTGGATAGGTTTTTAGAGAAGTAGTGATCACTAGGACTATCGATTTTATCAAGTTGGGTACCTGGCATGTTAGGCTCCTTGGGAGTTACCAACTGGGATGGATCAATAAAGATATCATCTTGAGGTTGTCCAGACAGGAAATCACCCCTAGGGTTGTCTAAAGATTCCAAGTGAGAAAGATCAGATCAAGAAGGTTCATCGATTTTGAACTGTGATTGTGAAACAACATCTACATGCTTATGATTGTTGCCAAAACCAGTATAAGGAAATTTTGAATGTCTCGAAGAAATTACTGGTGTGGGGGACTTGTGAAATAAATCATGGGATAATGAACGGTAAGCTTGAGCCGCAGGGGTATTAACCATACAAGATCTTTCAATATGCACATCCATGTTATTCAGGGAAAACAAAGATCTGACATGCCTTGGAAGGGAATCAACTTCATCCGGGATAGGAGTCGATTCATAATCAATATGCGAATTAGATTTAGGACTGTGTCCAAGGAGACATCGAATGGGCTCGAGGTAGGTTTCATGATCCTGGAGGGATGTTGGGCCCATCTGGTTTTCAATCTTTGATTCAACAGGGTGCGTGAAAGATTCAAAGGTAGTACAACAAGATTTATCCTCAGGCACCCATCTATCATTGCTCAGAACTTTAGAGGTCACAAGTCCACTACCCAACAACTCAGGAGGAGGAGCAAGAATATCACAAAAATCAATACTCTCCTGGGAGGCCTGAATGTGGTCTGGACTTGGGGAGATGAACAAGGAAGCATTAGGGGCAAAGTCTGAACAGCCGGTAACTTGCGAGTCATCATAGGGAATACTAGGATTAGGCTGGGTTGCTACCTGAAACTGTTCAAGGGAAACGAGAATCACATAGCTGAACTGTTCACTTAAACATTTCCAATCAACATCCCTTTTAGGGAACTCAAAACAATAATGAACAAATCTGATAGAGAATTCATCTAGAGGTTCCTGAGGTTCCATTCTAATGTCATTTAACTTTATTAGTACATTCTGAAAATCATACCTATGAAAAGCTTGTTGTAATTCACTGGCGAGTTGTTCAAACGAATGGATGGAAGCTTTCGACAATGTGCGGCACCATTTCTTAGCGCGACCTTCGAGAGTGAGGAAGAAAAGCAAACAAATCAAACCTTCATCTTCAATTTCGTAGCACTCACCAAAGTCACAGAAATATAAAAGGTGTTGGGTTATGGATACTCCATTTTCACCATCGAATTTTAGCTGGGACAAGTGATACATAAGTGAAGTATCGAGGCTCGTAAAACTCCGACAAACATCTCAGGAGAATGATTTGGGAACGAGCCATTACATATATGAGATTAACTGCAGGTTCTAAGGGCTCAGCTTGTCATCTGGCCCTCCTTCTAGCGCCAATTTTGTTGACGGGAAAATCTGTCCGGCCAACAACAGGGGATCTCCCCAGTAAAAAGTCCCAATTAGACCTTGAACCGTTTGGAATAGGGATCCCGTCCGGGGTGTGGGTCTGGCTACTTCTGATTTCTCCTTTCTTTGGGTCTCGCTTAAACTATATAGAACAATGGATACACACTTAATCAAATGATACAAGACATATGATTTATGCATTAAATGTACATATAACACTATGAGTAGCAAGAGGAAATAATAAAACATGAGTACCGAAGGAGGTGTTGTTAACAACACATCATTCGGGTCATGCTTGTAAACTGCTCTGACCACAAAAGAAACAATTCCTCATGGCAAGAACACCCTTCACTTCCTAAAAGTTTTAAATGATAACACAAATGCTAATAAACAAAGTCATCAACATTCGCTAAGAAAGTGAAATGAACTCAACCACAATTAACATACTCAGCAAACTGTTATGCAATTGTGATATGAATTGAAGATACAGTTCCCTTAATCTAAAGATGTTCAAAAACTAAAAATATAATACTCAATAGCGCTCATACATATGACCACACCAGATCCACAAAGGGATTTTTTAAAATTCTTGTATTCATGCTCAAATGTATAATCCTCTGGTAATACAATGTACTCAACTCGAGTCCCAAACAAAAGATCAATTAAAAGTTCTCGAAGGAAGCATTTATAGAGTAAAGCTTGCCTTTTGGGCTCCCTCACTTTTCGCTTTCTCGACTGTTGGGCTGCCTTGCGACCCAGTCTATTCTGCGACCTGTGACCTGAGCCATTGTTGCGACCTGCGACCTTGCGATCTAGTCGCTGGGTCGCTGGGTCGCACCGTCGGGCATTAATAGGGGATGCGACTTAGCGACCTGGCGACCTCTACGACTTGCGACCTTTGGGAATTTGCGACCTGTGACCTCAAGAGATTTTGCGACTTGCGACCTCTAGCCACCAGCGACCATGTGACCTCGGACCATCCGCGACCTGCGACCTCGAAAAATCTGTGACCTGCGACCTTGGGCCATCCACGACCTGTGACCTCGGACCATCCGCGACCTGTGACCTCGGACCATCCGGGACCTACGAGCTTGGACCATCCGCGACCCGTGACCTTGGGCAGATATGCGACCTGTGACCTTTGGCCAGACCCTTGATGCATTTCTTTTTCGGTGATATCAGAGCCTCGCTCTCCGAAGGACAACCTTAGCTTTTGCTACATGAAACAATAGCTCCTATCTGCTGGTGATGCCCTATCCATGCTAAAGGAATTTGTGTGAGTTGATAAGTGGGAAAGTGGTGTTTCTGTTTTGAGTGAGAAACTGAGCATCCACATAACATGAGTTTTTGAGATTGATTCGAAACCCAGCTTCGCATCCTACGGAGAGAGCTAGCAGTTCTCTTAATCTTGGTGGACATTACTGTTTCCTTGTATTACCTGCAAGACAACAGAGTAAATCGGCATTTTCTGATATAACCTGCAGATAAGCGAATTAAATCAGCTATACATATATATATACACGTTAGGGAATCAACACATGAAATGCGACAATTTTGTCAAAGCCAAAATTTGTTGGACCCCTGTGTGGTCAAATGTTGTGCCATTAAGTCATCAAAGAGAACAGATTATGTAGGATTCCCTATGCCCCTTTAATCACTGCACTTTATCTTCAACATTTTCCTCAGACTCCACCAAGCTGAAGCTATGCTTGGCATGAGAAAGCGCTTCGCTCTCGTCATGCTCAGCTGTGTCTAGTTCACTTAGGTGTTTAGAGTGTACCAGTAGACGAGTTGCCGACCGTGTACATTCAGTAATAGTCTTGAATGGTACTCTTTTGAACAAAAGGTGCATGTTAATCTTCGAATCCCTTGTATCTCTTTGACGGTGCAACACAAACAAAAGGAATCCTCCCCGAGATTGATTATCAAGCAAATTCTATATTGCCATGTAGGCAAAGTAGCACCATTTTCAACTACAGTCTTAAAACCATTGTAATGCTACCACACATAGACTTTGCCATTGTTTATTTAACCTCACCATTATAAAATGATGATCACCGTAGGAACATGTGCCATAGGCTCCACGTGAACCATTAATAAAGCCTTCATGTAAATGTGCAACAATCTTTAAACTGGTTTGGAAGATGATGATATCGTTCATTTTCATTGGTGCAAACTAGTATGTTTCTGCGACTCAGCGACCTGGTCGCGTAGTCACATGGTCGGGGAGTCGCATCCTAGTCTGATTTGCATGCTCTGCAACCTGGCGACTTGGTCGCATAGTCGCATGGTCGCGTGATCACGTTTTGGGTCACTTTGCACGTTCTGCGACTTGGCGACCTGGTTGCACAGTCGCAAGGTCAGGTGGTCGCATCTGCTGGCAGACTCCCATGTTTGCAACTCTGTGACTCGAGGGGTTGTAGAGGCTTATCTTAGGGATGGTTGTGTTTGGTATCGCTGCCCTTGATTTTTCTAGCCCGATCGGTAGGGTCATTATCCAGGTGAAACCCAGCTCACAAAGCTGCTCTTTCTCGCCTTACTACTTTGGAGCTGCGTCTTCCACATCAGGCGGCTTGCTTCTGGTTCGAAGCTCTTGCGATTAGCGTTTTATTTGAGTCGCGTTCAAACCCACACATGACACCCAAACAACATGGCCTTACTCTGCATGCCCGAGCTTTGTTTAAAAAAGGAACTGATGAAGCAATATCCCCCGAAAATCATTTTCTTGACTGTTATGTATAGGCCAAGCTGAGAGTAGCATCGATTTCCTTTTCGATAGCTACGCGAGATGCGCTTTCTTCTTTTCACCCTGCAAATTTAACGAGAGGATTCTCAACGCTTTTTCCCTGTGTTCTGCTTTCGTGGTAAGCTCCTCCTTCCCTCACGAGCCTGCGATCAAATACATATTACCAAGGAGCTCGCAGTCTCACCTATCATTTTCTCGGTTGTGTGTTTTGGTTCTGTCTCCGATAAAGCCACATTCTCTGTTGTTAAAGCCTATATGTATATGGCGTTTTCTTCTTGACATGGCCTGAAGTCGCTGCATGCCGAGATGTCGCAGACGTGTCGCATGCCAAAATCTCCCGGGTTTACGTGGGGAAGATTTCGAGAAACACCGTGGTTTGAACGCAGGAGTGTCGGGCCTCTGTCAACAATTATAATGCACTTAATGAAGGGAGATTTCGATTAGCAGAGTTCTCTCATCAACCTCTCAAGAGATTCTCTACTCAACCTTCCCAATATTCCGACGATTAAAACCTCAAAATAATTGATTTATATCATTGACCATATGTGCGTTTTAACCTGGTCGCCTCCCAAGGCTTAACGACACGTAGGCGTGTACTTTATAAACATTTATTTGTGTTCATGCCACGTTACAATCCTCTCTTTTGTTTTTATACATATTCCACAACATCCAGCTTTCGAATTCCTTTGCAGTCAATGCCCTAGGGCTTTCTCGCATCGTTGCCATTGTAATTGCGCTCGAAAACACTTGCACGAGGGCCGCTTTATGCGTGTGATACTGGAATTTTATGGTTTCCGCTCCCTCGTTTGCGCGTAGCAACAAAATTATTACTCGTGCATGGCAGCATGCATTGGGCAGCGTGCGTCCGTGTAATGCGGCATGGAGAGTAGGGATTCACACTATCTAGCTCACCGTGAACAAATATCAGAAGCTTTGACGGGGAGTGAGACACGTGGAAGATCATTATGGCTAGAGGATGGCATTGATTATGGCATATGGCCACGTTATTTACGCTGCCCATGCCACAAAATTAGCGTAAAATCTGCGTTTTTGATTAGGAAATGATTTTACAACCTTGGGGTCACATGGTTGGAGAATTCCTTGGGTCGCAACTTTCCATGGGCATATCTTTCTGCGACCTTGCGACCTGAGTAAACATGCGACTCTGCGACCATGGGTTGATGGGGTCGTTGGGTCGCAAAAAATGCTAAGTCGCAGCCCTGGGTGATGTTTATCTCTGCGACCTCGCTACCTAAACTTCCATGTTTAAACACAGCTTTTGACGACTATATATCTGCTCCGAATGTTTCACGATAGCTTGAAGCCCACCATCGAAATGTTTGGCTCGATGCAACGTGTCCATGTAGCTTCGTTCCACCGTCTCACATGGTTTGGAAACCATATGGCATTCGCGCCTTAGTTTAATCATATAACATTTATCATTTTCTCTTGCTTAGATTGTTAGCGCAAATGAATAAAAACTTTCATGCCAAGGCTGCCACCTAATAATATAAATGTTTCTTGCTTTGAAAAATCGAGATTTGGAATCTGCTACTCCGCAACTAAGCTGGGATGTCTTCTGAAAGTATTTGAAATGCGAGGTCGATGATATTTGTGCGTGTGCCGATAATAACTGATTTTCGTTGTTAACAAGTGAATGATTGGAATGCACGTCTCTTCGTTTGCGCTATATTGAAGTCGAATTGCAACTAATTTAGCTGCTATTTCAAATGATGATGTGCTGGAATGGATTCAAACTCAGCTACAAGACTTTAGATCCTAAGATTGATATTGGTGTTGAATAGATGTACGATTAAGACATTCTTTGTAATAAATGATCACTGCTGATGTACATTCCGATTCAAGAACCATCTCCTTGACAAGTTTGTCATAATCATCATATTGATCCTTTGCAGATACTGCTTTATCTAGAATAGAAGGATTAATATTAAATTCGAATGCTTTTGAACTCCCCTTGCCCAATAAAGCTTTCAGAGTCTCTTTTTTTTTTTAGGCCGCATTAGAGAAGGCAAGCCCTCAGATGGAACCAGTGATGTAAAATCTTTATCCAACTCCTACTTGAGATTTCCATCATCATCCTTCTCTTTGGTTTTTTTTTTGTTGAATCTTGTACAGTTTTCTTTTAGCAATTATATCCTCCATAATTTCTTTTTTGAATTTATGCTTATTTTGTCTCCTTCTAAAATAGCAGCATTTGGGATTGTTTCTTAATTAGCACCCCCACCAAAATGCAGCTTCCTGGTAATTGTGTCATCATCATTATCATCTTCAAACAATCTCATCCTCAAGGTCGTCAAGAGTTGATAGAGCAACACCATGATGAGTAAGAATGTCATCTTCTCCATCTGATAAAGTCTATTTGTCCTTCTTAAGCGTCCATGACTGTCGCTCACGCTGAAATCTAATGATAGCCTTATCTGCATCTTCAAGAGCGTCATAATTTTCCTCAAACCACCTGTCCAAGAAAACATTAGTTTTTCCACTTTGTTTGTATTCTTGTAAGAGAGTCTTCTTCCTCGTGATTGCCAATTCCCCTAACCATTGTGTTCTTGTTAGTTTGGGTTCCAATCTCTTTCTCCCAACGCGATGGCAATATTCTTTGGTATATCATCTGTGGGATCGCCTGCACGTAACATTATAACACTAATTAGTTTACAGTTACCTTTTAGAGGACGATGCCCCTCAAATAATAAATATTAGACTATGAGCTCGGCGAAGTGCTAAAACAGAGTGCCTGGACAATCCATGATGCAAGCACTCTTGATGTAAATACACACAAGTTTCCATTCGAATGTATGCATGGAAATCCTTCGCACATGGTGTGATTGCAGCAACAACATCTGATCACGATGGCGAGAAAACTCATGAGGGGTTGGGGATAGGTCACTGGGATGTCACTGACTGCATGTTCGGTGAGAGACCTTAACGACTAAGCGAGCAGAGGGGGACCCGAAATTTCGAATATACCCAAAATTTTGGGTGGTGTTGTAGCGGCTACAATAAGAAGCTGAGGAAAATGGGGTTTTTAAACAAAGATAATTACTCAAGAAACATATTTCAACACAATAATTCCATTACTAAAGGAAGTCAGAGCATAGGGTTATGAATTCTGAGTAATAGCAATGGAACCTACTGCTAATGGTTCAAAGGTAATTTACTCACAAAATGTAGAAAAACATAGTCATCTTATTACTAAAGGAATTCAGGGCACATGGTTGTTAATTCTAAGTAATAGTAAATAAGATCTATTGCTAAAGACAATAATTACATTACTAAAGGAAGTCAGAGCACATGATTGTGAATTCTGAGTAATAGCAATGAAATTTACTGCTTGGGTTTCAAAGGTAGTTTACTCACAAGATGCAGGAAAAACATAGTCATCCCATTAATAAAGGAAGTCAGAGCACATGATTGTGAATTCTGAGTAATAGTAATAAGATCTACTGAAAGTAATTAAAGTATCATATAGATCAAGAAAACATTAAACCTCATCTAAACTCAGGTCTGTTCAGGAAAACCTCTCTGTATTACTGGTTATCTTCCATAACATAAAGCAGCAGCTGGGCCAAAAAGTCTCCAACCCTTTGCTAATTCGACCTCTTGCTTCATATATAGCATTACAACCTTGGATTCTATGAACCACCATTACAGGAATTCGAATTCCTATCCTTGACACCTATTCTAACCATAAAACAGGCTTATTAATTACAAAATGACAGTTTGACTGTCTTTGAAGAGTCCTAATTCAAGTAGGACTAAAACTCCTAAAAAATGTTTCAACAACCTTAACTAAGACTTAAATACTTATTTTACCACCTGAAACCTCATGAGGTCAAATTTGGTGATGCCTCCAGCTTTGTTATGAACCCTGCTGTTCCATGACCTAACTGCCCTAGAAACTAGGAAACAGTTTGCTGAAATTTAGCCCTCATCTCCATGCTTGTCTTCCAACAATTTTGCTGGAAATTTCGACCTTTTTAGACAAGTTACATGTGTTATCACTTCCATAGAACCATTCCCTTCCACCTATGCAAAATTAAGCCCTTGAAGGAGTATAAAGAGAGCTGATATGGTTGTGCTACGAAAATATCAACTGTTTTCGTAGCGCAGAATATATGTCTTTGTAAACATCTCTTAAAACTCTAGTTTCTTTAGATTTGACACCTGGATCTTCATTTGTGAACCCTTTCCATCCTTTAGTAACATCAACATTAAAAAACTAGATGTTTTTATCTCTTGAAACCCTTATAATAGACTCAAAACTGCACCTACAACAGTTTCGTTGCGCGCTACGAAATTGCTGTGCATGTCTTTTTACACATAATTTTTCAAAAATATTAGTTTTTAAAAAAATTTGCACTTTTTCCATGATGTCTACAGGCTTTAATAATCAACATATGTCATCCTTGAAATGTTTTCAAAAAGTGAAGTCCTTCTCCACAACAAAATTGCATTAAGAAATTATCATTTACTTCACTGTTTCATTACTTGAAAAATAGGTGTTGAGACAGAGCTTTTATCTCCTCATCCAAAAATTATTTTTCAAAATTGAAGGACATTTTTAGAGACCATGATGTCTTGAACAAAAACCTATCTTTGTTTTTTGAAATACTTCTGCTACTGCCCAGAAACTGTCTTTGAACAACCTGTATAAAAATGAAAAATCTTGATTTCTGAAAATATGGCTTCAAAGAAAGCCTTGTATCTCCCACCTGGTAACACTTTTGAGAAAAGTGAGATATGTTATTGTAGCAGGAGATTTTATGAATAAAATTCTCCTTCAAAATTCCAAAATACCTTTTCTTATGGCTAGAAACTGATCATTATTGACTACAAAACAAAAAACAGAGTTTTTCTCTCAATGACTTTCAGTTGTTTTCGTAGCGCAAGTTGAGTCATCAATTTCTCCCACCTCATAATGAATTTGAAGAAACTGAAAGAGATTTTGTAGTTTAGTATGTTAGGAAGAAAAACCTCTTTCAGTTTTCAGAAATGATTTTTCAGTTGCTCAGGAACCCCTCTGGAAAAAGACTATTAAAAGCAGAAAAACAGGGTTTTTGATGAAAAAAAAAGGCTGCTTCAGTGGTTTCGTAGCGCGCTACGAAAATAGAAGCGTTTTTGTAGCACAAAACAGGTTTTTTACACTATTTGTGCTATGAAAACATGGTTTCGTGGCTTAATCAATTTTTTATTTTAAATATGGTTTTCAAAACGTGGTATGAGACTTCTAAAGAGTAAAGCAAGGTTTATGAACTTTATTTGGTGATGAAATAAGACTTGTAGCCTATGGATTAGACCCTATAAAACATAAAAATGACTCAAACCCTATCTAATACCATGACTTAGGAGCAAGTATAAACTGACCAAGTTTAGAAAAATTTAATATTGATAATAGTGGCTCCACTTGGGATAGTGTGCCCTTGTGGTACACTAAGAACCGGTAACTCCAGTGCTGCTATCCATTATTTAGAATACAACTCTCAAATTCTACCCAATATGCTCCCCAAGATTTAATGATTTCTACAAGAAGGACTCAAACTGCACCTACTAAAATGCTCATTCAACCTTGAGCTTATTCACATACTCCTACCTACCCTAACAACCGCAAACTCCATTTTAGCTCAATCAATATGAGATTTCCAATGAAGCCAATCATCAATATGATCTGGCACTTGAATCTCTTGACTGTGCTTGAACCAAAAGTGAACATGATGCTGTGATGACCAAAACAACTTATAATGTATCTAATCTTCATAATGCAAATGAAAATGAAACACTGGGGTGCAAAGCTTTGCCATATATTCAGCTATAGGGTCAAAGAAAACATGGTCAGTTTGATGCTTCTCATGATATTTTGCAGCTTTGGACAACTCACCCATACTTTGATCAACCATATAAGACTTTAGTTATGTGATTTTAAACTTATTTTCAAACTGATTTACAAAAACAGTGTGTTCTTCCTCCATCTTTAAGAAGAAAGGTAGCAATACCCCCTCTTTTTGTTTTGGCATTAAAATCATTTGAAAAGACTAATCTTGATAATGAATACTATGGGATTGAATTTTATCTTTTAAAACTTGAATTTCCTTTTCAATGTTCTCTGCAATTTCATCCACAAACTGAAACTTATCCTCTGACTTGCACTCAAATTATTTCAGATTAGAAGACAATGGTAAAGAAAATTTTTTACCCACTTCTTCATCTATGTAATCATCATTTGATATAGGTTGATGCAAGAAATGACATGAAGAATCAACCTTTTCCTGTACCTGAGGATTGTAGCAAAAATTTTCCAATATTTCCTCTTGCTGTTTGAATTGATTCTCATTCTCCTGATGATCAAGGGATTGACAAACCTGCTGAAAATTTTCCTCAAAATCAGAGGATATGACATGATTTTCATTAGTAAATTCCTGTTGGGTTTCATTTTCATCCAAGGGAGATGTTACCCTTTCTTCTTGGTGTTCTTCTTTTTGATGAAAGGTATTTTCATGAAGGGCCTCTAAAATTTCCTCATCCATGAACTCATCATCTTCATAACAATTCTCCAAATATTCAATAAAACTCTCATAGTGTTTACAATAGTCTTTGACCATCAATAAGGAGGGATGACACACTTTATACATCTCATAAAATACATTATGGAAATTAGCAAGAGAATATAATGAACCATTTGGCAAGCTTTCATACCAAGACCATGCATTTCCTTCTAAACTAGCCATAAACATCTTCATGAGACAATCTTCAGGGAACTGAACCTTAAGACCGTGTACATGCATATGGAACCTAACCAAATGAAGAGAAACATTGTATTTCTTTTCATCTTTAAATATTGGAAGATCATCTAACCATTCAACCTTTGGAATAGGAATTGGAAAACCAGGGATATGAGACTAATTCATAGGGGCACACTTGGCATTCATTCTTGCAATGGAACTCATCTTGAAACTTCATCAAGCTACTGATCTTCTAGCAGTGGAGTCACCTTCCGATTTGATTATTTGATGTGTGGAGTCGCCAAGGTAGTTTTGCAACCTCAAACAACTTCCTGAGCTCCTGCTACCTTCAGAAGTTCAGATTATTGATTACGGGAATGAATAATCTTCAGGCTCCCGACAGGCGCACCAAAATGTTATCACCAAAATAGGACCCTGATAGGTTGCTGATCAGACTACCTCAGTGTAACTATTTCAAACCAATATTTTAGCTGAGGCTTAGCCTCCTCAGCCTGAGAGGGCTCTCTCAAGGGTTAATGATATTGATTAATGATGATATATATGGTTAAATCTATCTTGGTTTCATGCATTTGTAGGTTGGAAGATGAAGGCTTGCTACCATTGGGCTATGGAGTCAACAAGTCAGTAGATTCAGTGGCAAGGTTTCTGAACATGGAAGCTGAGGCAAATGGGGTTTTTAAACAAAGATAATTCACTCAAGAAACATAAAACAACACAGTAATTCCATTACTAAAGGAAGTCAGAGCATAGGGTTATGAATTTTGATTAATAGCAATGGAACCTACTGCTAATGGTTCAAAGGTAATTTACTCACAAAATGCAGAAAGACACTGTTATCTTATTACTAAAGGAATTCAGAGCACATGGTTGTGAATTCTGAGTAATAGTAAATAATATCTACTGCTAAACACAATAATTACATTACTAAAGGAAGTCAGAGCATGTGATTTTGAATTCTGAGTAATAGCAATGAAATTTATTGCTATGGTTTCAAAGGTAGTTTACTCACAAGATGTAGGAAAAACACAATCATCCCATTACTAAAGGAAGTCTGAGCACATGATTGTGAATTTTGAGTAATAGTAATAAGATCTACTGCAAGTAATTAAAGTATCATATAGATCAAGAAAACATTAAACCTCATCTAAACTCAGATCTTTTCAGGAAAACACCTCTGTATTACTGGTTATCTTCCAAAACATAAAGTAGCAACTGGGCCAAAAAGTCTCCAAACCTTTGCTAATTTGACCTCTTGCTTCATATATAGCATTACAACCTTGGATTCTATGATCCACCATCAGAGGAATTCGAATTCCTATCCTTGACACCTATTCTAACCATAAAAAAGGCTTATTAATTAGAAAATGACAGTTTGACTGTCTTTGAAGAGTCCTAATTCAAGTAGGACTAAAACTCCTAAAAAATGTTTCAAAAACCTTATCTAAGACTTAAATAATTATTTTTCCACCTGCAACCTCATGAGGTCGAATTTTGTGATGCCTCTAACTTTGTTATGAACCCTGCTGTTCCATGACCTAACTGCCCTAGAAACCAAGAAACAATTTGTTGAATTTTAGCCCTTATCTCCATGCTTGTCTTACAACACTTTTGCTAGAAATTTTGACCTTTTTAGACAAGTGACATGTGTTATCACTTCCATATAACCATGCCCTTCCACCTGTTCAAAATTAAGCCCTTGAAGGATTATAAAGAGAGTTGATATGGCTGCGCTACGAAAATATTAGTTGTTTTCGTAGCGCATAATATATATCTTTGTAAACATCTCTTAAACCTCCAGTTTCTTTTGATTTGACACCTGGATCTTCATTTTTGAACCCTTTCCATCCTTTAGTAGCATCAACACTAAAAAAATATATGCTTTTATCTCTTGAAACCCTTATAATAGACTCAAAACTGCACCTACAACAGTTCCATAGCGCGCTACGAAACTGCTGTGCATGTCTTTTTACACAGCCTTTTTCAAAAATATTAGTTTTTAAAACTTCTTGCACTTTTTCCATGATTTCTACAGGATTTAATAATCAACATATGTCATCCTTGAAACGTTTTCAAAAAGTGAAGTCCTTCTCCACAACAAAACTGCATTAAGAAATTATCACTTACTTCACTGTTTCATTACCTGAAAAATAGGTGATGAGACAGAGCTTTTATCTCCTCATCCAAAAGGTATTTTGAAAAAGTGAAGGAGGCTTTTGGATTCCATGATGTCTTGAAAAAAAACCTATCTTGGTTTTTTGAAATACTTCTCCTACTGCCCATAAACTGTCTTTGAACAACCTATATAAAACTGGAAAATCCTAATTTCTGAAAATATGGCTTCAAAGAAAGCCTTGTATCTCCCAACTGGTAACACTTTTGAGCAAAGTGAGATAGGTTATTGTATCTAGAGATTTTATGAAGAAAAAAACTCCTTCATGATTCCAAAATACCTTTTCTTGTGGCCAGAAACTGATCATGAAGTTGACTACTAAAAATAGAAAACAAAGTTTTTCTCTCAATGAATTTCAGCTGTTTTCGTCGCACAAGTTGAGTCATCAATTTCTCCCAACTCATAATTAATTTGAAGAAACTGAAATAGGTTTTTGTAGTTCAGTATGTTAGGAAGAAAAAGCCTCTTTCATTTTTCAAAAATGAGTTTTCAGTTGCTCAGGAACCCCTCTGGAAAAAGACTACTAAAAGCAGAAAAACAGGGTTTTTGATGAAAAAAAGGTTGCTTCAGTGGTTTCGTAGCGCGCTACGAAAATAGAAGCATTTTCTTAGCACAAAACAGGTTTTTTACACTGTCTACGCTACAAAAATGTGGTTTTGTGGCTTAATCATTTTTTTTTTTTTTTAATATGGTTTTCAAAACGTGGTATGAGACTTATAAAGAGTAAAACAAGGTTTATGAACTTTATTTGGTGATGAAATGAGACTTGTAACCTATGTCTTAGACCCTATAAAACATAAAAATGACTCAAACCCTATCTAATAACATGACTTAGGAGCAAGTATAAACTGACCAAGTTTATAAAATTTTAATAGTGATAACACCATGTACCATGCCATCTTTCAAAATTTCATCTGTTAGCGCAGTTCCATACTTTGTTTCCTGCAAGCTTTATACCCCATAACAAATCATATATTTAATATAAAATATTTTTTTATTCTATTAATTATAGACGGAGCTAAGTAAAACAAGATCGATAGATGCTTACAAATTCCACAATTAATTTCTGATATGCCTACATATATTCACAACCCATATTTAACCCAATTTCAATCAATTCGTCTGATGGTTCTTCTTTGTATGTTAGCACCTGTTTGAAGGCATTCAATGATGATTTTTATAAAACAACTTAAAAAATACAAAAATGAAATCTACTTAAGTTGTTATAAGGAAGTAACAATTACTCACAAACTTAGATATCAACCCTTTTCTTCCTTGTCGTCCTGTTTTATGTGCTGAATGGGTCCCATTTTATTTTCTTTTCTGCAATAAAATACTTGAAAATTAGTAATTAATGCTAAATTGTTTTTTTATTGTACCTAATGATGGAAAAATTCAATGATTACATATTGCATTAGAAGCACCTTGTTGTTGAGATGGCTCCTCGTGCGATGCAATTTTATCCATTTCTTTGACCATCTCGTTGTACACCTTTTTGGACATTCCTATTGGCATATTTCTGATATCAGCTTGTTCATCTTTTGATATTTTCATAATCTTCCTGAAAATGTAACATGACAATAAACTATTTAAATTTTATATTGATATATGAAAATTAAATATAACAAAAGTGATATTTATAAATAATTCTAGATAAACATTTAAAGGAATATCGTTGTGAAACCAGCTCCAAAAATAGAAGAAAAGAGATATCAACGCCTTAGAAATAAGCCACTTCGAGGGGGAAACCTCCAATACATTACATGAATGAACAATTCTTGGATGATACAAATTAAAAAACCTCCTTTCTATATATAGGAGTCCATGGGGCCACAGTGTAATCCTAGCTAACCTAACAATAACAATTTAAGGGCACAATAATAACAATATGGGGGTTACAAGGGTATAATAATAACAATAAGGGGGTTACACTAACAACAATAAGGGACTATACTAGTAATATAGGTACCTAACATGCCCCTCTCCTTCAAAAAAGTGTTGTCCTCAATGCTTGAGTAGCTCTGGGTGCTTTTGTATAAAATTCTCATCCTCCCATGTAGAATCTTCAGTGGGTAAGTTCTTCCACTTGATGAGATACTCTGAAATTGATCGATTCCGTAGCTGTCAAGTTCTTGTTTCCATGACCGCTTCAGGTTCCAATATGATTTTTCCTTCCTCATCAAGTTCTGGCAATATTGTTTGAACTGGAAGATTTTCACCTATAACCTTCTTTAAGCATGAAACATGGAAAACTGGATGTACTCGCGAAGAAGCAGGAAGCTCCAATTTGTATGCCATAGTACCAATCTTTTGCAACACCTTGTAAAGACCATAGTACTTTGGCGATAATTTATTATCCTTCTTAGCTTGCTTGAGGGACATTTGTTTGTATGGTTGTAGCCGTAAAAATACCCAGTCTCCTACATCAAAACTTCTCTCACTGCGATGTTGATCTACCTGTTGTTTCATTAGATTTTGTGCCAAATTTAGGTTATCTTTAAGAGTTGGAGAACTTCTTGTTGATGCTCGATGTGATCTTCCACTGCTTGAACCTTCGAATTTTCTCTTAAAGATGATGTGATGGATGGTGGATGATATCCATAAAGTGCCATAAATGGGGTCATTTTTGCTGCAGTATGGAAGGAAGTGTTATACCACCATTCGGCGAGAGGTAACCACTTGACCCATTGTGTTTGTTTATCAGATACAAAACAACGAAGATATCCTTCCAAACATTTATTTACTATCTCAGTTTGACCATCAGAGTGAGGATGATAAGATGAGCTATGAGCTAATTGAGTACCCAAACAAGAAAATAACTCCGTCCAAAAATTTCCAGTAAAAATGGGATCTCTGTCACTCACAATAACCCTTGGGTTTCCATGTAGCTTTTGAATTGTGTCCATAAATGTAGTAGCAACTTTACTTGCTTTAAATGGATGAGATAATGCACAAAAATGTGCATACTTGGTAATTCTATCAACTACCACCATGATGACACTCTTTCCTTTGGACTTAGGTAAACCTATGATAAAATCCATTGAAATCTCCTCCAATCATTGACTTGGAATGGATAAAGGTTGTAGAAGACCCGAGGTCTTAATTGTCTCAACTTTATTCTGTTGGCAAACCAAACATTCCGCCACAAAATTTTGATTATCAGATTTAAGGCCATCCCAAAAAAATTCTTTCTTCACCCTGTGGTAAGTTTTTAAGAATCCTGAGTGTCCTCCTAAAGGAGAAGTGTGCAATTCCAAAAGAATCTTTTGCTTTATTTGGGAATTCTTACAAAGATATAAGCGATCTTTGTACCATAAGGAATCATTTTTCCAACTAAATGTATCAGATGTACTAGGATCTTGCTGCAACTTTTGAATGAGTGTCCACACTTCTTCATCCTTCTTCCATTCATTTCTTGCTTCAATTATCCAATCTGGTTGGATAATAGAAATGGCACAAAGAAATGCTTCCACCTCTTCATTCTTTCTTGAGAGTGCATCTGCAACAACATTTAGCTTCCCTTTTTTGTAGATTATTTCAAAGTCATAACCCAACATCTTTGTGACCCATTTTTTCTTCTCTTCTGAAGATAGTCTTTGTTCCAAAAAATATTTAAGACTATCATGATCAGTTTTTACCTTGAAGTGTCTTCCCATTAGGTAAGTTCTCCATTTCTTTAGTGCATGCAGTATTGCTAACATTTCCTTCTCATAAATAGGTTTCTGTAAATACTTTCGTTTGATTGGACGACTTTCAAAAGCAATGGGTCTTCCTTCCTGCATTAAAACTGCACCAATTCCATTTCCTGAGGCATCACATTCCACAATAAAGGTTTTTGTGAAGTCTGGTGTAGCTAAGACCGGTGCTAGGCACATTGCCTCTTTAAGACGTTCAAAGGCCTTAGTTGTTTCAGGAGTCCATGAAAATGCATCTTTCTTCAATAATGTTGTTAGAGGTGCTGCTATTCTCCCATAATTCTTAACAAATTTGCGATAATACCCTGTTAACCCGAGAAATCCTCGCAACTTCTTTATGGTTGTGGGGAATTTCCATTTCTTAATGGCTTTAATTTTGTTAGGGTCTACTTTAACACCCTCGTGAGATACAATATGACCCAGATATTCCACCTCTTGTACTCCAAAGAAACATTTGGATGTTTTTGCATATATTTGTTTCTCCTGCAATAGTTTGAGCACCCTGTCAACATGTTCAACATGATCCTTCCAAGACCTGCTGTAGATTAGTATATCATCAAAAAATACTAGCACAAATTTTCTAAGGAAGGGTTTGAAAATGGAATTCATCAACTCTTGAAATGTAGAAGGTGCATTGGTAAGGCCAAAAGGCATGACCAAAAATTCATAATGATCCTCATGAGTTTGAAATGCTGTTTTCGGAATATCTTCAGTCTTCATTCTAATTTGATGATATCCTGAACGAAGATCCAACTTGGTAAAATAAATTTCTCCATGTAATTCATTCATCCAATAATTCATCAATCACATGAATGGGAAATTTATCTTTAATGGTGAGCTTATTGAGCTCCCTATAATTGGGACACATGTGCCGTGATCCATCCTTCTTGTGTACCAATATTACAGGAGCAGAGAAATAACTTTGACTAGGTTGAATTATACCAGCCTCTAACATTTCTGCAATCATACGTTCAATTTCACTCTTTCGAACATAAGAATATCTTTAAGGTTGGATGTTTGGAGGAACACTTCCTGGAATCAAATGAATAGCATGATCATGATCACGAATAGGTGGGATTCCTTTGGTAGTATCAAAAACATTGGCATGATTGTCCAAGACTCTTTGGAGATCTGGAGAAATAGATAATTTTGATGTTGGAACTTCTAGTGAGCATAATTGTGCAATTATGCCTCGTTGTTGTTTCTTCAGAAGCTTTGTCATGAAATTAGAGCTTGTTATATTTCCTAGCTTCCTTGTGATATCCCGCAATTCAATTTCCTTTCCTTCCGAAAAAAAATTTCAAGAAAAGTTCTTGAAAATTAAAAGCTATCATCCCCAAAGATTGTAACCATTGTACTCCTAGTACGACATCAACACCTCCCATTGGGATGGAAAGCATTGGACTATTCAATACATATTCCCCCATGGATAGCTTGATATTATGGCATTTTCTAGAGCAAGTTATAGTTCCTCCATTTGCAACCATCACTTGACATTCTGGTGTTGGGTATAGCAAACAATTCAATTCCTTGGCTACCTTACAATGAATAAAATTATGGGTACTACCTGAATCAATCAACACTATTACCTTTTTCTTCTTGATATGTCCTTCTATCTTGAGAGTTTGAGGAGTGGTAATTCCTGCTAATGCATTACACGATATGGTCGGACTCATTTCTTCCTCTTCTTGGGTTGGTTCCTGGTGTATATCCTCTTCTTGTTCATTTTCTTCTTCCTCTTCATAATCTATGTAAAATAATTTCTTCTCAGCACACTTATGACCTTTAGTGTATTTTCTATCACAACTGTAGCAAAGCCCTTTTGCTCTTTTTTCTTCCAATTGTTGTGGTGTCAACCTTGTAGGTTGTGGAAATCTAGGAGTAGCAGCACTTCCCTCTTTATAGAAGTGAGTGGTAGGCTTCCTTGTCGCCATAATTTTACATTCAATTTTTCTTGCCAACCTGAATGCCTTCTCCAATGAATCGGGTTCCAAAACGCGAACTTCATGTTGGATGTTATCCTTTAAAGTACCTATGAAGAGATCAATCCTGTGTTCCTCTGGAATATCAGTTACCCTTATATTCAATTTTGGAAGTCCTCAATGTGCTCCCCCATTAAACCCTTTTGTTTGAGATTTATCAATTGGCTAAAGAAGGTGTTGCTCTTTGTATCCTCATAATGTGCTATCATTTCCTCCATAAAAATTGACCAAGTGACAATTTTTTTACGGGAGAAAAGCCATCGATACCATACAAATGTATTTTGTTCTAGATGTAAAGTTGCAATGCGTACCTTTTGTGTGTTTTGCACATTATTGAGATCAAAATATTTCTCCATCTGTAGTATCCATGTTACGGAATCCTTGCCATCAAACTTCCTCATATCCATCTTTGGAATATGGTGGTTCTTCCCGCCAACATTAGAGTTTATGAAATCACGATTAGCATTTATTTTGTTCTCATCATGAGTTTCCTCTACTATCTTTTCACCATTAGGAAACATTTGTTGTATCAACTTTGTCAAACCTTCCATGTCTGCTTTTAGGTCATTCTTCATGTTTTCCATTTTTTCATCGATCTTAGCTTCCATGTCATCCATCTTAGCTTCCATGCCAACTTCCATTCCATCCATCTTAGCTTCAATACCATTCATCTTAGCTTCCATGCCTTTCTTCAAACCATCCATTTCATTTTTTGTTGCTCTTTGCGATAGCGAAATTTGGTGCACTTGCTTATGGACTTTTGATATCTCATGTTGCATTTCTTCGTCTTCATGAGTCATAGTAGGGCCTTATGAAGGCTTAATGGGTGTTGAATTCTTTTTAGGAGGCATTTTAGAACCCAATACTAATATCTATGCTCAATAGGCCTTTGGAATCAACTAGAATTGATTTTTCAAACAAGAGTTATGCAATTTGAAAACAAAAATACACACCTTTTTCTTGATTTTGAGGAGCTCGATATTGAAACTGAATTATCTCTGTGATTTCAAATATTCAATATCTGAAATTTGGCCTCGAAGTAACCCACTGAATCTTCTTTCAAATGCCACAGGTCTGACCTGATTTGGGTTCTTCAAGGCAAAGTTATGTCCAATCTCCCACAATGACCCAATTATGGACTGGTTCAGTATAGCGCACTTGTATGAATTGCCACGTGACATTGTTTCCTCCTTTGGCTGTAAAATTGATAGAAAATAAACTACAGTCTGTGTGTTTTAACCACTTTTTACAACATTCCAATCCGATGCTCAGAGAGAGAGTTATGAAGATTTTCCCACAATAACCTCTTTGAGATGAAATTCAGGAGCCTGAAAAATACCTAGCTTCCAAAAATCACATCTCCGAAAATATTGCTAACCAAGCTCTGAAGTTTTGTGAAGGTTTTCCTCAAGATTTCAGATTCGCTCTCTAAAAATTTTATCTTCTGAAACTTCGTAGAAAATTTTTTATAGTGCAAATGCCGCGATGACTTGTTTAGGTTAAATTCAGGAGCCTACAAAAATCCCTAACTTCCACAGATCATATCTCCGAAAATATTACGAACCAAGCTCTGAAATTTTGTGATGATGTTCCTTAGGATTTTGGCTTTGCACTCGCAAAATTTTGGCTTCTGAGCCTTCGTAGAAAAAAAGTTATAGCGAAAATGCCATGATGACCTGTTTGGGGCAGCGAAACCCTAGAATCCAAAGCTCTGATACCAAATGTTGTGAAACCAGCTCCAAAAATAGAAGAAAAGAGATATCAACGCCTTAGAAATAAGCCACTTCAAGGGGGAAACCTCCAATACATTACATGAATGAACAATTCTTGGATGATACAAATTAAAAAACCTCCTTTCTATACATAGGAGTCCATGGGGCCATAATGTAATCCTAGACGACCTAACAATAATAATTTAAGGGCACAATAATAACAATATAGGGGTGACAAGGGTATAATAATAACAATAAGGGGGTTACACTAACAACAATAAGGGACTATACTAGTAATATAGGGACCTAACAAATATTACTTTTTCATTCTTTTTTTTATTTTTTTTGTACGTTTTTGCTATTAAAATTCTGACATGTCTCATTGACCAATTCTCTGGAAACTCTTCCTGTAGTTTAGATAAAATTTGGTTCTTGGAATCATTGGATTGGTTTTTGTATTGTAAATGGAACGAACTTCTATTCATTCGTTCCACTATATCCCTCAAACTTTTGTAAAAGTTTTTCCCCCTTTCATTAACCTCCAACACCACTCCAGATGAGCTAAGGAGCAATTCATTTTCATTTGCATGTTCTATTTTTTTCTTTCCTTAGAACAACATTCCTCTTTTGAGTTGTTGGTCCCTATAGAACATTAAACATATGTGAATTAATAGACTATTTGACACAAGTTATCTAATAATTTTAAATATATTATTAATGAAAATTAAAAAAAGAAACTCATATTGGATCGATAGTATTTTTTCATTCACCTGATTCATCCTTTTGCAATTTTTCCATCAAGGTTTTACGCTCTTTTGGTCCTAAATAAGAAATAACCTTATCAAGCTTCGCAATTTTGTGGCTCTACATGATACACAGTAAAAAATACATATTAGTTAAACTTACATATAGTTCAAAAATAATATTTTTTGTAAAGCATTTACAAATAACTTGCCTTTTGTGCTTTTTTTGATGTGTTATCAGTATTTTTGTTACTTGATCTCTTGTGAGTTATTTCTTTATCAATTTGAAACCTATACCATATCGCTCATTGATATATTTATAAATTAATTGTCAACTTTTTAGGTAAAAAATAAATCTCAAGAAACTGGTGCTCCTTCATGATGTACGTACCGACATCGGTGCGTGGGAGTATTATAAACGCACCGCTCAAAAAATATAATAGACCGTATGGTGCTATCCTCGTAACATAGCACACCGGTGCCCTATTTGAGATATGGCGCACTAATTAAAAAAAATTGTTTTTAAAGTTTTTATTACACGGAAGTTGCGCAGTGTGCCAGGTTACGCAGGGTGCACCGATAAAAAAAGATCCATTTTGTTCAAAAATTCACGCAAGGGCTGACATGGATTGGGATCCAACTATGCAAGTCATCCCATGGGTTGGATGTCAATCTAAAATGAAATGCCCTAATTCTGAAATCATAGAAATAGGAAAAAAGAAGAAGAAGAAGAAGAAGAAGAAGGGTTTTTTTTTTTTTTGTTACTTAAAATGAAAAACAAATTAAATTTTTTTTCTTACTTCATAAAAAAACAACAAAAAAGAAAAAAAATAATCAAATTTAATCACGAGATCGTTTGAAATTCTATGCTACAGGGTTTGAATCACCAGAGGTTTGGATTTTGATTGTTTGAATACTTTTGTTCGAACGTATTTCGCTACTCCATAGTGCTCTCGTGCTCCAGGTACGTCTCTTGCGAATCTTTGGCTGAAAATTTTAGCAAAAATAGTGAAATAATGAAAAGTGTTTAGTATTTAAAGAATTGTTTTATGAAATTAGATTTTCGCAAATATTTTTCTGCCCATTTTTCAATTTGTCTTTTTTTTTCACTTAAAGAAAATAGAGTTGCAATTTTTTTATTTGCGGTTATTTGTCACTGGTGTGCCACTTAATAGCACCACACTAGTGCATCCATTGGTAACACGACACTGGTGTGTAGTAACTAAAATGCACCGGTGCACAGTAACTAAAATGCACCGGTTCAGTTATCTGTATATTAGCACCAATTTGCGGTCAAGGCACCGAAATTAATTTTATGTGTGTACACCAAAATTAGACATGTTGAAAATGTACATTTCGCTGTGAAAATATTTGGGCCATTTCTTTGCAAAACTACACCTCTTCTTCTTTCAGAAAAAGAAACTTGAACCTTTCCGTAAACTGCAAAAAGAAAAGGTGCCCCATCATCTGCTTACTCATTTGTAAGTTCCTCCTCCATCTTGGCATCAAATTTCCTCTTTTCTCCTTTGTTCTTTCTATCTTGATCTTAAAATTTTTTATACAATCTCTATTTTATGAGAAACTGACCTTGAATGTTCTAGGAGAAATGACAAGGAGTCTTTCATTTTGCATTTGTTAGCAGAAGAAGACCGATTTTCGACTAGACGATGCAGTTATTACATGTGGAGGTAATGGGTTCCCATAGAAAATGAGTATAGGGTTGAGCAGAGGGAAAACATTGAAAAATGGGCTATTACATTAGTTTTTCCAATGGGAAACTGATTTGCAAGTGGAAATATAGTAGCTGCAGGTATCTACGCTTTTCTTCCCACAGAAATGGTCACTGGATTTCCATTTATAATACAAGCAGAGTTTTTACTGGTTTCAGCCAGAGAGAGAATCATTTTCAATAACAAATGAAACCAGGAAATCCTTAAGTGTATCACGTTCGCATTTTGTTCGGCATTTCATTCTTTGATAAGTGCTAATTCACCTATACTTTCAAAAATTTGGATTTTTGTGTACCTTCCATGTGATATTCCTCGTTATCCACATGACCACAACTTAGACAAGTTATATATGCCATTCAGGTTCAATTGAAAGTCGAAGATGTGATTTATGCGACATCGGCTTTGCCGGTAAAATTTTATGTAAGCCAACCGGAGCTCGGACAATATTCCCAACTTTTAAACGCATTCTGGAGAGAGCAAGTGAACATGGTCATCAAAGCGAACAAGCCCATCTGTTTGATCATAATGTACACATTGTGCCCTATTTTAGATATGCCGCACTGATTAATAGCCTTGATTTAGCTTTCGTTACTATCCCTATAGAAATGAGAATCTTTCCCTTCATGGGACCTACCAGCCCGATCAACAAAGTCAATTGATCTTTCTCTGTTGTCCTTAAGGGAATGAGAATCCTTCCCTTCATGGTGCCTCTTGGTTTTATCGACTGCCTCGATTGATCTTTTTCTACTGTCCAATCTTTCCCTGACATCCTTGTAAGAATGAGAATCATTACCTTCATGTGATCTCTTAGCCCATTCAAGAGACTCAATTGATCTCTCTGTGACATCCCTTAGCAAATATGACTCCTTGCTTTCGAAGGACCATTTCACCTTACTAGTCGCCAAAGCGTCGATAGGTATTTCTCTGCCATGAACTCTGCTCTCCCTTTCTCCATCATGGGACCTCTTAACCCTATCGCTAGCCTCAACCGAATGCTCTCTGCCATGATCAAGAAAATACTTACCCTCGTGACTAGGCCTCTTAACCCTATCGCCAGTCTCAACCGAGCTTTCTCAACAACCCTTCTCAAATTTTTCATAAATATTTTCTCCTTTTGTACTCTGTCGAGCTCTGTGGCCGTCTGCATCCCTGTAAGCATCTTTGTCCATCTTTCTATTTGAATCACTCATTTTCTCTGCTATAAACTTCTCAGCTGAAATTCAAACTCTCATGTTTTCAAACCCTCATCTCCTTAGAAAAATTATTGCCTGCGATTCGAACCCTTTGCTGCTCCAATACCGCACTTTACAGAATAAATTTTCCTTCTTAGAAAATATATTTCAATGAAATACCTGGTTCGCGTGAGATTTTATTTAACCCTGTTCCGGTATGCGGGGTTTTATAGGCGCACCAGTGCAGTTTCGTAAGACCGCAGTTTGTGTTTTGGCGCTGTGTTTTATGACACACCGGTGCGGAAGAGTTGTGAAGCACTGGTGCGCTACAATACTAAGATGCACCGATGCGGGTTATGATGATAAATGCACCGGACGAAAAACCAAGAACCTCTGCTGGAAATGGCGTATTGTATAAAGTTCTTTTTTTTGGTATGTAAATAATAAAATAATGATAATTCTAAAGTACATGAATTTATTTGCATTATTTTCTAAACATTATTTTGTTACAAATATTATTATTATTCCAGATTTATTATTTTAAAATTATTTACAAATTTACAAATTACAAATTCAAAATTTTTAATAAAATCATTTCACATTAATACAATTAAAATTTTACAAATATTTTACATACAATTACGATTAGAATTACAATTACAATTTTAGAATTTTACATACAATTACAATTACAATTAAAATTTTACAATTACAATCATTTCACAGTAATACAATTAAAATTTTACAAATATTTTACATACAATTAGAATTAGAATTAGAATTACATTTACAATTACAATTACAATTACAATTTTACAAATATTTTACATAAAATTACAAATACAATTACAATTTTAGAATTTTACATACAATTAGAATTACAATTACAATTACAATTTTACAATTTGTCATATGTACAATTACAATTAAAATTACAATTACAATCATTTCACAATAAATTAAATATTATAATTACAACAAAAAATTTACAAATATTTTTCATACAATTACAGTTAAAATTACAATTACAAATACAAATACAATTTTACAATTTTACAATTTTACATACAATTAAAATTAAAATTAAAATTACAATCACGACATAATATTTAATAAATATCACGGTCATTTAATATTTAATTAATTAATAAACATCACGATCATGATAACCATCGTACAAACATCATATTCGACTAAAAAACACATTCAACTTCGCTAACATCATCGTGATCATGATCATCTAACAAAACACAATTAGCATTGTATAACATCATCACAACACAAACATCAAATATACATCTCTTGTCAAATAACTCATGTTATCACATACACATCTATCTGCAAGCTGCACATTAAATGAACATATCTAACATGACCTAACAATATACATATCATGATGATCACCAACATGTAAATTAAGTACAACTGCAACACGAACATAAATACATGCACCATATATATATATATATATATATATATATATATATATATATATATATATATATATATATATATATTTGACTAATATGCGCCTGCAAATAACAAAAATGTCATGTAAATTTGTGACAATTTCAACCTCAATAGCAGTATTAATCGAGGCCTGCTCAGTCAATGGTCCAACCTGCTCATGATCATGAGTACTGCTGGATGCTGCAGGCTCCTGACTAGACGTGGCCGATGGTCCAACCTGATCTCCATGATGACTGCTGCTAGATGCTAGTGGAGGCTGATCATCTGGCGCGACGCGAGGTGAACGATCATGAGATGATGAGTCGTTGCTTGCGGACTGTCGATCACGTGTTGCGTCTCGACCACGCCTATAACATGCAACGGTCCTCCTCAGCCGCGTAACTAATGTCGTAGCTTCTACGACATACCGCATCAGGCTGTACATGTCATGCGGCATGCCTCTCCACATATGTAACACCCTACCATCGGCCTGTATGTCTCTCATATTAGCGGGCTTGATGCTCGCCTCAACAATCAATGCAGTGAGTTGGTCGTTCAACTCCATCCTGTATCTAGTATCAAGCCGACCACACCTAGCAAAAGGTGGTACCGGCGCACCAGCAGGAGCAAGTCTCTATGCGCTGGCCTCCTGATGATTCTCGGTATCTAGCCTGCCCTGATCATCATCAAGATCCACACCTGGATCATGTGGTGGTGCTGACATGTCCTCGCCATCAAAAGACCTAATGTATGCAAAATATATACAAGTACACAATGATAATTAGACAATTTCATTACACAATTTAATAAAAACAAGTTAAAGAACATGTTAGAATAAATTTAAATAAAACAGTAATATTACCTCTATCATCTGGCGGCTCATCATCTGTGAAGAGGATGTTGGCACACCCTCACCAATCCAATCCAACATAAGGACAGGGGACCATAATGAAGGGATGCAGCTCGTCAACACAGTCTCACCCCTCTTGGGCATCATCTGCCCCCACATGTGCATCCGTGCCTTGAACATCGGCCTACGAGGTTGTCGAACAAAAGTAGGCCTTGTCTCTGGAAACCTCTCAAAAAATGAACAAAAAAGCTCTGAAGAAAAAGGGAAGCTGACCCTCCTTTGTGCATGAGCACGACATCTATCTAAGGCTGTACAAAACTGCTGCAAAAAAATGGCAGACCACCTGACAAGTCCTGGCTCCTGTACTAAAGAATTAACATAATATAGAAGTGAGCAACTAATGCATTGCCCGTCACTAGTGTTGTGTGAAATGGTCGAAATCAAAAGTGATAGGCACCTCACCTCCTCACTACCAAATGCACAAATACGTAACTGACCTCCAGCAACCTGAAAATCTGAAGGACATAGTACATCTACTCCAATGTATCTCTGGGAGTACACTAACTGAATCCCTGCTACACATCCAGCTGGAACCTCTGGGAATGAGGGAAAATCCACCCCTCTCATCGATAGCCCTGTAATGAAATATATGTCCTCCTCAGTGGGTGTGTACCACTGGTTAGGACCAACCCGGAAAGCCTATCGGTGAGCATTCCACCTGTAGATAAGATGTCTCAAAAAAACACCGTGGCCCTTTAGGGAAGTAGCCTCCTCATAGAACTTGAGGAGGCCTACTTGCCTTAGAAGCCCCTGGGTAGCTGCTCTAATAGGGCGAGGGTACATATCTCTCTCCCTTTGTCGTGCCTCCCACAGGCGAACCATGTCATACTACTCCGCCTGTTGTTTCTGTTGTTCCCCCTCTTCTCTCTAAATGATTGACATATTAAATATTATTTATTTTATTTTATTTTATTAAATGAGACATGTATTTAGGAATATACATATATAATTTTTTTTGGAAAAAAAATAGTCGATGTGCCACAAAAAAAAGTCATGCACTGGTTTCGGTGCGTCTTTTGTTTGTCACGCACTGGTGGCGGTGCCCCAGATGATATTCAACGCACTGTAGGCAATGCACCTAAAAATTTTCAGAGCACCGTTGAATATGTACGGTGTCAAGAGTGCAGTGCGCTGACTAAAATCTACGCCCCAATACGTATAGTTGGGTCAACACAACAACCTCCTGGCTTCATTACATAGTCAACGGTGCAGTATTTTACGATGCCGCACTGTTGACCCTGTCGAAATGCCGAATGTGGTGCGCTGACAAACATACCCACCTTGGGGCGGATATTTCAGTCAACACACTGTGTTGTCGCTATTCCACATGGTCAACGTTGTGGCAGACTAGATGACCGCACCACACTTTTTTAAAATTTTAAAATAATGCAGTGCACCTTTCTGTACCGCCCTAGAAACGGTGCAGATACCTTTAGCACCGGTTGCGGTGCAACCTGTAAATTTTACAGGCAACATGGCTTACCGGTGCGAGCCGAACGGCTCGAGCGCATCGCGCGACAATTTTTTATTTATTTTATTTTATTTATTTATTATTATTTTCTTTTAAATGGTTAATTTTAAGGTTATTTGAAATTCTAATCCGCTAAAAAGCTTAATTATGGAAAAACAAGAAAAATACTTGTACATTTGGCTGTCAAGGAGGCATATTGGCTGTAAAATTTGTAGGAGAAAATTTGCGCACCGTTTTGAAAAATGCAAGCTGGAGATTGGTGGGCAATGCATAGCAGTAGTGCATGCAATGGGTGCAATGGGAGCACTGATGTCAGGGCAGCTTAGACAAGGATAAATTTCACCGGTGCTTGAGAGCTCTGGAGCACTGAGAAAAGTGAAAAATGCGGTTTTTTGGCCGTAATTTTTTTTTATTTAACCATGTTCCGGTGCGTGGGGTTTTATAGGCGCACCGGTGCGGTTTCTTAATACCGGACCGGGCAATTTCTGTTTTGGCGTGGTGTTTTACGACGCACCGGTGCTGAAGAGTTGTAAAGCACCGATGCTCTACAGTAATAAGATGCATTGGGTGGGTGTGTATGGAGCGCACAGTGTCTGGTGTGCCAATGTTTTGTGCGCACCGATGCTTTCTCTTGTTGAGCGCACTGGTGCGGTTTAGGATGATAAGCTCACCGAATGAAAAACATCTGCAAAAGCCTCTGCCCACCAACCTCCTCTAGTAACCTCTGCTAGAAATGAATGTCTGGGGTATTTTTATAAGGGGTTCCTCAGAAACATCCGCTAGAGGGTCTTTTCCCTGTAGTGACATGTTTTGGGTTTTCCTTGATCTAGTATTTCCCATATCTAGAATCCATTACCATATGTTCTCGTCAAATTACATTAGATAGGAATATTCTTTCCACTATGGCCTCATTTTGAGCATATCAATCTTCTCTATGGTTTCCATGGAGTTATTTTCAATATCTTGTTGCAGATGATTTTGCATGAACCTATGCTCTTGTGTGAGAAGATGCACCACTACCTTTGCTTCTATGTTGACTGTGAACAACTCCTTGACATGGAGTGATGGAAATGGTGGCAAAGGGTGAGGGTAAAAAAGTTGGAAAGGCAGGGGAGAGTGCATGAGGGGGTGACTGAAAGAGTAGGGAAACCTAAAACTGCTACCCTTCTTGAAATGACTTCATGCTACCTAGGAAGTGACCTATAAATGTATGTCCAAGGTTGAGAATATGAAACTGGAGGTTATGATTGGGAAAAGGGAAGAGCAAGAGTACAATTTAAGTGTTGAGACCAACACAGGGAGGGTGTGTTGCAATTTGTAACCAAGGGGATCTCGAACAAAAATCTTAATACCGTAGAGAAGTTGATATCTGATTAGTAATCATACCCAAAATAGAAGTTAAACATAATTAGTCGGAGTTGAGGCATTGATTTTTCCACAAGGCATGCTTTTGACCATTATTACAAGGCGAGATTTCCTTACATTTTTATAATCATAGGCCTAAGTTCCATGACCAAATTCGAATTCCACTCTATGTGAGGTGATGAGCACTAACATATCTCTTATCAAGTGAATTCTCCGGGTGACTTCAAACTCCCCTGTGGCAACAATACATGAGGGTGGGTGGTGGCACCATGTGGGAGATAATTTGTGCTTCAACTTTGTCTAAGCTAGTCATTGTAATCAAGAATGTAACCATTTAGATGTTGAATAATACATCGACTGTGCTTTAGACTATGTTTTTATTTTCTCTCTAAGAGTTTTTTTGTGTGTTTGTAGAAATAGTGTTGTTAATGACTCCTTATCTATTTCATTTGTTTGCAGTTATTGTTCTATTTTGGAGCACATTGTTCTATCATAGATTAGTGTTGAAAGTGCACTTTGCATTTTTGTTTTCATTCTTATCATCAAAATAAAATAAGTTGACTTCTATCTTAATGAGTTAGTATGTAGAAAATATCTTTTATATAACCAAAAAAGACCATCTATTAAATAAAATATTGTCTTAATGAATTAGTAAGTGGATTTTTTTTTAAAAGAAATATCTTTCATGAAGGAATAAACTGTTAAAATGGATTGCAAACATGTTACAAATATTAAATAACAAAAAGGAAATGTTGGATACAATAAATGTTGTTTAGAATATCAATATTATAATTATACGATATGGATAGGAATATAATTATGCCGAATAAACTGTTAGAATGGATTGCAAACATGTTACAAATATTAAATAACAAAAAGGAAATGTTGGATACAGTAAATGTTGTTTAGAATATCATAATTATAGCCATTCGATATGGATAGGGATATAAGTATGAAATATATATGAACAAATTTTGCATGAATTATTGGTATAAATAATAAAAAATTGTAAAATAATATTCATATATATCGATATAGGACGTAACAAATAAATAGGAAAAATAAAATATGCAAATTTAAATTAATTATAAATTATATTTATTTTTAAATTTAATATTATATAAATAACTCTAATTTAAAATATACATCATTTTTAAATCTATTTTTTATATGAATATTATTAAATTAAAAATAGATTTATAATTTTTATTTTTAGTTTATTAAACTAATAATTTTATTAATATATAATTTAATTGTTTATTAGGATTATTTTGAGTGGTTAAGTGGAATGATTGCTATCTTACCTACTTAACTTCAATGGTTAAGTGGAATGATTGCTATCTTACCTACCCAACTTCAAATTTACTAGTGACATGTTGAGTGTGTTAATGGATTAGAGCCAAAACACCTTTAAGTGAGTATGCAATCTCACTCTCGCATTCCCTAAGAGAGAGACTGATTTCTTCCCTAGAATATTGTGCTAATGGCTTCGAGCCAAAATACTCTTTAGCGAGTATAATTGTGGGCTAGGTTATGACTTCTTAAACACTCTTTAGCGAGTATAATTGTGGGTCGGGTTATGACTTCCCAAACTAGATGACTGATATCGACTTGACTTCCCAAACAGGATGATTGATATCGACTTGACTTCCCAAACTAGTTGACTGATATCGACTAGTTAAAAATGTATTTGGAACTGTATCTGGGTTATAACTTCCCAAACTAGATGAATGACATTGACTTGACTTCCCAAACTAGCTGACTGATATTGACTAGTTAAAAATGAAGTTGAATTGTAATTTTCAAGGTCTCGTCGTGGGACAAACGAGTTGTTGGCCCAATGGGATGTTATCCTCTCCATCTAGTTGCAAATCCCATAGGGACGGAGACATATTTGGCCCCTTGTGATAAGGATTAAGGAGTAGGTTCTCCCACCCTCTTGGAGTCTGAGTTACCCATTCACCATGGCGAAAAAAAAATGTGGGGTATCCCCACCTTCACAGAGTTCAAGTTGTTGATTCATGATGGTGAAATAGAAAATAAAGAATTGTAGGTTGGCTTGGTACCAATGATCCAGGGTAAAATCTTGATACCCTTATCCAAGACCTTTTAATTCGGCTGATAAATAGAATTGCATTTAATTAAAACGTTAAAGAACTTAAATTAACAACTGTAGCTGTAAATAAGAGGAACATAAATGAACAAGATCAGCAATCATAAGAACACGTTGTTTGATGACGGAGTTCATCCAGGAGGGACTACATCTCCGGGCCTCGGTGTCAAGATGGTGTAGGCCGCTGCATTATGTGTTGTAAGAAGAGATGTACATGGATGTGTTTCACTATGACATACAAGGAAAAATTGCCCTCACACAGGAGTGGCTTGACTTTTTTAAGAGATGTTCTACTACGGAACTCTCATACATAAAGAGAGACTCCTATCAGTATGAACATAGCTGACATATAAAAGAAGAGTATCCCACCATTCCTAGCAAACAAGGGATCTCAACAATACCCATATGAAAACGAGCATCCCGCTAATCTGGCATAAAAGGGACTCATTCATGACACAAATCCATAGCTGAAAGTACATCAAAAACAACACAAAGCAAGATCCCACAACTCATGTATCAACCGGGATCTGCAAGACATAATGCATCTCAACGAGAAATAAATAAAGAAGTACATGGAATCCACATCATATACCTCATGCTGCCATTTGCTGAAGGCTGAGCAACTCTGTGGTTGAATCTAAAAACACCATCAATCTTGTAGTGTCGAAAAAGGTGAAAATGACTGCTCAAATGCAGAAATTTGACACCGGCATAACCCACTTCCAAAAGTGGATGAAAAATCGAAAACTCGGATGCAGAAACCGAGCACGCCAACAGACTCGTGGCGTCGAGTAGTGTTGAAACAACATAAAATTTGTCCCATTTGGACAAAGTCAAAATTTCACCCCTCTTGAAAATTGAGCCTCAATCAGGTTTCCGCCTGCCTCTTTCTGGGCTCATGGTTCCACTGCACCTGCAATTAAAAAATAATAAATCTTGAATTCCGTGCGTGCTGCTCCATTCCCTGGGCGCACTGGTCTGCAATTAAAAAAAATACTAAACTCGAATTCCGTGCGCGCTCTCCCGCTCCTCCATGGCTTGGGCGCACTTATGAAAATTCTGGGTTTAAATAAAAATTGTGGGCAGAATTAACAAAGCATCTTTGTTGGCCTAGCGGTTAGGATCCATATTATGAGGGCGGAGGTTGGGTGGTCAAATCCCGACCCCTCCAAAAAAAGGCGGAAAGTTTTTAACCGCATTACATTTTAAAAATTCGTTTGAACCGTTGTATAAATTTAAACCATCGTTGGGGGTCGGACCCATGTTGGGCGGCCCGCCCATGTGGAACTGTGCCAAATATGTGGGGGCGGCGGCGGTGGGGTTAACAACCCCCGCCCCGTTTTAAAATGCGTGGCTGTTATGGTGGTGCTGCCCGCTTGGGGGTCGGCTCACGTGGCCGGGCAGGTTCGACCCCTGCCGGCACCGAAATATGTTATATTTAAACATAAATATGGTTGACGGGTGCATGGGGTCCGGCGGGGGTCATGGCCCACCGGCCCATTTTTTAATATATTTTTGTTTATATAAAATAAATTACGTCTTTTGAAAAATTCGGTTTGGGACCGAAGGGGTCATTTTAAACAGGCCACAATTTCACTCGGAATCTGGCCTGAGCTTGCCGGAATCCGGTGGCCAGAAAAAGTCCAATTCGTGTCTTCCTTAAGGTTGTCCAATCACCAAGTCAACCCAAAACTTTGACCGCTTATAACTTCTTCATACGGACTCGGAATTGAGTGCCGTCTGCGCCATTGGAATCAGAAAGACGGGATCTACAACATGAACCTGGTTCGAGAATCTTTCAAACACTTTTATTTTTGAGCATTTTACTCAAGCCACTTGTACCTGTACTTGATTAATCCACCTGGATCAACCAACAACCTCACTCTTACCTTCAAACTTAGAGAGGGAAATTTCTTTCCTCTTAATATAATTTAATTATTACTTTATCAAAAAATTAAAAAAATATATATTAAAAAATATTAGATATTATACATAGAAGTTCTGAAAATAACACATGCATAAAATATTGTATTAATGATTTCGAGCCAAAACAATTTTGAGTATAATTGTTGAGCCAAAACACATTTAAGTGTATAATTGTAGGTTGGTTAGCAATTTCACCTTTACTTTCATGCTTAAAAAACTGATTTCTTTTTTCAAAATATAATTTAATAATTGCATTATTAAAAAATATAAAACACCATACATACTCATTCTCAAAACAAAACAAACAAATTATAACAAGGCCGCATAGCTAGCATTCCCCACAACTTAGTTTAATTATTGAGCTTTGAAATGTATGAACCAATTGCCACATTTTAACAAGGGTTACATTGTAGATACTCTTGCTTAGTTTAAATATAGTTACAAAAACAAAACATTCATTGGGGGTGATTGAGAGAGATGTAATCATGATGATGGGCAAAGTATAAGTCTTAGTTTTAAATTTTATGTGCGTAAAGTGTTGAATTTGATTGTATTAACCTTCAATTAATCATTTTTTTTTAGTTCATTATTTTATAGCTAATATTCTTTTGACCAAATCGTTTTACAAAATTGCAATTTTTTTTGAAGTAGAACAATCATAATGTAAATTTATGTTAAGAAACCAACTCACAAAACAATAGAAATAGTAGATAAACAACTTTAAAAATATCCTATTCGAGGGGGAAACCTCCTTTACATTACATAAATGAACAATTCTTGGATGATTCAAATGAAAAAACCTCCTTTCTATATATAGGAGTATAAGGGGTAACAATATAATCAGAGCCGACATAACAATAATAATGTAAGAGAACAACAATAACAATAATAGGCTTCTATGGGGCACAATAATAATAATACGGGGACTACATAGGCACAACAATAAAAATAAGGGGGCTACACTAACAATAATAATAAGGGGCTGCACTAGTATTATAGGGACTTGACATGCCAATTTCCTTCAAAAGAGTGTTGTCTTCAATGCTTGAGTAGTTCTAGATGCGTTTGTATAAAATTCTCATCCTCTCATGTTGAATCTTCAACATGTAAGTTCTTCCAATTGATGAGATACTCTGAAATTGATCGATTTCGTAGATGTCGAGCTCTTGTTTCCATGACGGCTTCAGGTTCCAATATTATTTTTCCTTCCTCATCAATTTCTGGCAATATTGTTTGAACTGGAATCTTGTCACCTATAACCTTCTTTAAGCATGAAACATGGAAAAATGGGTGCACTCGAGAAGATGCAGGAAGCTCCAATTTGTATGCCATATTACCAATCTTTTGCAACACCTTGTAAGGACCACAATATTTTGGTGATAATTTTATGTAGGATCATTAAGGTAGAGCCAGCAATGTGACAAGCTGGTCACATGTTTTGGCTTGGGAAGAGGACTAGCAATCCAAATAATTTGAAGTCTTTATTTTTTAAAGTATTTTGTTAAGTTAATTTGGGCTAACACAGCCATTGTAATTTGCAGATTAAAAGAATAGTTAAATTAGGATTAGTTAAGTTTTTAGTTTAATAAATTGTTTTGAAACTGAATGAAAAATTTTCAACCATATGGGGAATTTGGAAAGACATAAAGCCAGAACAAATCCACCATTGTGGGGTTCTGCCATTTGTAGAGAGAGAGAGAGAATAGGAGGAAAATAGGTGTGTGAGAGAGGGGTAAACAGAGAGCAGAAGCAAATGTAAAAACTAGCCATCCAAGGGCTTGACTCTTTTTATTTCATTTTTAAATTAATTCCAAGTGTTTTGTATCTTGATCGGTCTCTCTATTTTAACCCGTTTGTTTTATTTCTCTGTCAAAATTAAGTATTTCATTTAATCGTACAACATGACGGTTAATCTGGTTTTTGTTTGTATCTGTGTGTTATTACATATATGTTTTATTTATGTTAATGATAGACTGATTGAGCGAGAGGGAGAAGTTCCTATGAACTTCACATAGAAAAATGTATGGAAAAGATCAAGAGATGATGAGACGAAGAAGAAGCTCAAGAGAAATATCATTAAATAAAACAGAAACAAGCTCTAGAGGAGTAGAGTGGAGGAAACGGTGTTGCGGAGCGGAAAGAGTATAAAGAACAGAGATCGAATAAAGAAATAACACTTAGAAGAATTATTAAGGAGGAATCGACGGTGAGGAATAGATTACAGAATCAAGGTTTTAAGATTTGACGGTAGAGATCAGTGCGAGTAGAAGAGGCGAAGAAGAGCTGCTTGAAGTTGAACGGATGGTTGTAATTAGATCGCAGATCCGAGGGTGAAAGACGAACGGTCGCGATGACTTCACAAGTCGAACAATATAATATGTGATGAGTTGGAGAAGACAGATGCGGGCCGTTGGATCGTGCTGCAGATCAACGGCGGGTGGTGAATCACCTTTTTTGCATTTCACACATGTTAGCAGATACCATTAAGCGTTTTCAAGATATGTTAAATTGGTTGTGATGTAGTAAGATTTGAAGGATGTGATGCGATGAGGGAGAGCCACGTGCCAGCACTGCGCAATCGCGCACTTCGCAAGGTTTTATGGTTTAACATATTTGGTAAAGAGTTAAAAGTTGCGGGCAAGAGACTGCGATGTGCTGTGATTGGTTATCGAGATGTGGGACCCTCAGAGCTCTGGTTCCACGTATATGTAAAGTGATATGGGTATATGTGATCTGTTTAAGGTGATCATTGTTTGATTGCCCATGTATGTATGTTAAACAAAATCTGATATATTTAAATCTGTTGTGTATAAAAGGGTTTATGTGACCCATAACCCACAAGTCCACGATATTTGTGTAAATTGCAGTTATGACTACATCAATAGGTTTCAGAGCATACAAGATCTGAGAGGCAGTGTGAAGGACTTTGAACTAAGAAAAGTTGAGAAATATTTCTCATTGATTCAAATCAAGTGAACCTTAAGAGGTGAGACTGTGGACTGAAGGCTTATGAAAAATCATAAGAGCTACACCAACATGGATGAAGTAGTAGCACAAAAAATAAGTAGCAGCAGGAGTGAAAACATATCAGCAAGAATATCACAACATTTAAGGGAATTGATGAAGGAAGCTAGCAAGGGTTTCTAGGAGGAAAAAGAAGTGTGGTCAGAACCTAGTATTTCAGCTGAGGTTGAAATATAAGAGGAAAATAATGTTCTCAAGTGCAGATGAGTTGTGAGGGTGAGCCTAAAAGGAGGATAAAGGAGTGCTCAAGGTTCTAGATTGAGGACCAATACTTGCCAAAAGACCAAGCACATAGGAATTTTCGTGAGGTAAGTTGTAGCAGGAGGAAATGTTACTGTAGGGGTTAGTGCAACTCATAGAGGGTGAAAGAACCCAAGAAGATGACTATTGAAATTCATAGCAAAGGTTTAGGAGGCAACCAAAAAGTGAAGAAGGAAGATTCCAAGACAAATGACATATGGAAGTAGATGACTGATGAAGAACATAAGGGAGAAATAGCTGAGATGAGACCCATATTGATCTATTTATGGAGTTGCTATAGAGGAGTGATGAAGACCAGAGGTGTGGATGGATTATGAGGAAGAAATTGAAGTGGCATGGGCTGCAGATGAAGACAGAGCATGGGTTGAATGCTCAAGAAGAAGAAGCAATACTCAGAGCAGCAGAGAATTAAAGAAAAGTTCTTGCATATGAGTTGGAACATGAATTATTTTTTGAAGAAAATGATAATAATACTAACAGGAGGTCTATTGAAGAAATTACAGGTATGGAGGAGGAAGGACAACAATTAGGAATTGTTATGGAAGATGGAGGGAAACATGAATATGCAATGATCATAAAATGTGATGAAGAAATGGAGTTCCCAAAAGATATGACCACCTATGGTTATCTGAAAGGCTCAAGGAGGAGTCACAATCAAAAGAAAGAAATCAACAGAGATGCCAGTAAAAGACTAACTTGCATGGAAAATCTTGGTGTGGTATCTACAGACAGGTTGATGAAGTCATCTTGTAGAGATGGATTGTTTGTAGTCCATGATGAACAAGGAGGAGTTCATAAAGGAAAGAAGACTATGGCTATTGATAGTCATAGTAAAGGTTCTAAGGAAGATTATGAAAGATCAAGTAAGAATAAAATTGATAGAGAATTAGTTGAGATAAAAGTACAGCTAGGAGTGTTGAGAGAATCCATACAAGGGAATATGGAATACCAAAGGTATGGTTGGGTTCTTCATAAGAAAAGAGTCAAGTGGAGTCAGTTATAGAGTAGGCTGAGATCTGACACAAGAATTCAGCTAGAAGAAGAACTCAGAGGAGCTGAGTTGTAGCATAGGATGTGTGCTGAGGAAGATGTTTCCTTATGTGAAATTTAGCAAGGTTCCATTCTTGGTGATAGTAGTAATGAGGATGAAGACATGAGACTAGCTGATGATTTCATGGATCCTTGGAAGGATGAGAACCATTTGAACGAGCTGATGTTTGAAACAATAAGAGAGGGTATGGATCCTTACGGTTTTGAAACAAATGATTATTGTACGTTTGTAGGTTGTATAAACTCCGACTATGGTAGACAGTCATTTGGAACTGTCACACGAATAAGGGAGAAGATGATAGACTGTGTTCAGGTAGATTAATCAGGCATTGGAAATAAAAGACAATGTCTTGATACTGTCAAGAAGTTAGGAAGGACAATGACTATTCATAGTCATAAGAGAAATAGGGAGAAGGACTACAATCAGATGAAGAAAGATGTTCAGTTGAAGGACATTCAAAAGACAGGTCAAAAGGAATGTGACAAAGAATTTGTTGAATTCAAAGAAAGGTTTAGTAAACTAGAGAAGTTGATTCAAGAGAGTAATGGAGATGAATATCATGGTTGGGTGATGAAATGGTTGGCATTGTAGTAGAAACAATGACTACATTCACTAGTTTTGAGGAAGGATAGATTTCTCAAGAAAGTCTAGTTTGAGTAGGGATTGATGAAACAGAAAGAGGTTTGCCCATGTGAATATGGTGCAGATAGTTTTATGGGAAACACTAATGAAGTGGATATGGAATTCAAGAAGAATTTTATGGAATATGTTGACAATGAAATTCAGCTAAAAGGATTGATGATGAAACCATCTAGAGAGATCTTAGAATCCCATGATTTTAAAACTAATGTTTTATGTGTGAATGCAAGAAATACCAAAGTAGGACAACTATCTCATGTTGTAACAGAAGAAGAGGGAAGCCGAATTCTGTCTTTTCAAGAGATGAAAGAAGGTTCATATAACCTTACGATGAAGGAGGAAGAGTAGTTGTTGAATACTACTGTGAAATATCTTATAAATATTGAACAGTTATTGCAGGGGGATGTCAAAGAAGAGCAGCTACTGAGTGTTGCTGTAGATGATCATCAATTACTAAAGGATGTTAAACTTGAAAACAACCAAGATAAGGAAAGTTGGTTGATAATTGATGCAGAGGAAGAAGATGGGGAAGATTGTAAAGAGCTTGCAACAGAAATTCCAAGTGAGATGGTAGGTTTGTGGTATGAGATAAATCTTTTGGAAGAGAGGCTAAAAAACCATAGGATGAGTATTCAGACTGTAAAATATGAGCTGAATAAGAAAGAGGGAGTTGTCATCAATGACAAATATGAAGATAAGGCTACTAGAAACGTTAAATTTACAAGAAAACAGACCAGGGTAGAAGCGCTGGAAAATTTACATAATTCTGATAATAATATGTGTGTAGAAACAGGGAAATTTGAAATGAGTTCAAATCAGTAATTTGGTTTTGATGATCAAGCTGAAATGGAGAGAAATGAGGCTTTGATGTCTCACAATGATGATGGAATTATGTTGCTGCAGTATAGTGATGATGAATAGAAAGTTGTATTAAGGGACAATGAAGAAAAATAAGTTGTGAAATATAGTTTGAAAGCTGAAATGATAAATGCAGCAGAGAAGGTAGATGATCTCAATAAATACAGTTTTGCTGAGATATAAGGTGAAATTAGTATGCAATAGGAATGATATGATTGGCATTATGATGAAGAATGTGAAATTTGTCAAAGGGAAGCTGAATTGCTAAAATATTTTCCGAAGGAGTTTGCATATGGAAGTAAAATTAACGTTCAGGAATAGAAGATGGATATTGCTGAAGGATAAAGAAGTCAACAACTTAAAGGTGGATATGTAGATTTTGATGGAGAACTAGAGGAGTTATGGAAGCTTAAGATGAAACATTCCAGGAAGATGTGTAGCAAGTAGAAGAAAGAGGTGAATTGTTTCAATTCATTGATTGAAGAGGAAGTGATGAGTGAAAGCAATAACAGATTGCAACATAAAGTATGGAAGCCTGGTAATTTGAGACCAGAACTGAAATGTGATAAAAATGAAGGTAGTGGAGAGTTGTCATATAAATTTTGGAAGCCAGGTTCATGGACATTGGGTACATATGACTGGGAGGTCTTAATTTTCCTACCTTGGGAGTCTAATGCAAGAGCATTAAGGTAGAGCCATCAATGTGACAAGCTGGTCACATGTTGTGGCTTGGGAAGAGGACTAGTAGTCCAAAGAATTTGAAGACTTTAATTTTTAAAGTATTTTGTTAAGTTAATTTGGGTAATACAACCATTGTAATTTGCAGATTAAAGAATAGTTAAATTAGGATTAGTTGAATAAACTGTTTTGAAATAGAATGACAGTTTCTCAACCATATGGGGAATTTGGAAAGACATAAAGCCAAACCAAATCCACGATTATGGGGTTCTACCATCCGTAGAGAGAGAGAGAGAGAGAGAGAGAGAGAATACGGGGAAAATAGGTGTGTGAGAGGGGGGTGAACATAGAGAAGAAGAAAATGTAAAAACCACCCATCCAAGGGCTTGAATCTGTGTTTTTCATTTCTAAATTAATTCCAAGTGTTTTGTATCTTGATTAGGCTCTTTGTTTTAACCGGTTTGTTTTATTTCTCTGTAGAAATCGAGTATTGAATTTAATCGTACAACAGGAAGGTTAATATGGTTTTAGTTTGTATCTGTGTGTTATTACATATGTGTGTTATTTCTGTTAATGAATAGATTGATTGAGCTAGAGGGAGAAGTTCCCATGCACTTCACATAGAAAAATCTATGGCAGAGATTGAGGGATGACGAGACGAAGAAGAAGCTCAGGAGAGATAGCATTAAAGAAAACACAAAAAATCTCTGGAGGAGTAGTGTGGAGGAAACGGTGTTGTGGAGCGACAATAATATAAAGAACAGAGATCGAATAAAGACAAATCACTTAGAAGAATTCTTAAGGAGGAATCGACAACGAGGATAAGATCTCATAATCGAGGTTTTAAGATTTGACGGTAGAGATCAGTGCAGGCAGAAGAGGTGAAGAAGAGTTGCATGAAGGTGAGCGGACGACTGTGATTAAATCGAAGATCTGAGGGTGAAAGATGAATGGTTGCAATGACTTCGCAAGTCAAACAATATAGGATGCGATGAGTTGGCGGAGATAGATGTAGGCCATTGGATCGTGTAGTAGATCAACAGTGGACGATGAATCGCATTTTTTCATTTCGCAGATGTTAGCAGATATCGTTAAGCGTTCGTAATATATGTTAAATTGGTTGCGATGTGGTAAGATTTGAAGGATGCGATGTGACGAGGGAGAGCCACGTGCTAGCACTGTGCAATCGAGCACTTCACAAGATTTTGTGGTTTAGCGTATTCGGTAAATATTTAAAAGTTGTGGGCAAGAGACTACGATTTTGTTACACAACATTTTGTCACCGTCCTTGCAATCCCTCGCCTCGCATATTGGACGGTCTTTCTTGTGACCTGTGAGCAATGTCATACTCTGGAAATACCTTCTTTGCATCCTTCTTCATAAGGACATCATTTCTCCTATTGAACATTTCCTCAAAAATCACACAAAAACCTATGTTTTGGGATTGGCATGGGTAGCCAGTTCAGCCCTCGCGCCAATAGGAAAGATTTGCACTAGAGCTTGCGCCACTTGGTGCTCTGTCTTTGTGTATTGCCCACGCCAGCTGTTTTAGGAATGTTTTTTAATAAATAGAGGTGGAAGTTTCCTTCTAACTACCTCAGGGATGACTCATTAGAAGTGGTTAAATTCGATAAGCCATGGATCTCTCTCTTTAGGTAGTGGTTTTTACCTCCCATGGAACACTCTTTGAAGATAGGACTCCCCTCCATGATTATAGGGATCCTAACATCTCCCTCTCCCTCTATATAAACAGACCTTCTCCCTTTATGAAAGCTAGCTAAACATATAGCCAAGAAGCTGAACTTGGAGAAGAGATACTATAGCTGAGTAATTGCTATAGAGAAGGTAGAACCAAGGATAATCCCATAGAGAGAGCCCCGTCTGAATTCCCGACGAGCCTTTGTGAGATGCGCTCCGCTGGAACCCTATTGGAGGAGACTGCAACGTCGAAGCTTGGTTGTACTCTTCCTTTCTTCCATTAATATACTCGACTATGGTATTGGTTCCATCATTGTGTTATGTTGATTATTTAATGTAATTGATTTAGTCTTATTTGATTGATTGATAGTTACGAATGTGAAATAACATGTTGTATACCATCATTGTTTCTTATGTGTGTGTAGGTATCTAAGCGTGAAGGCAAGCGGATCGTGATCTGTCAAACCAAGAGTGAGAGGCAGCCACTCTTTCTGACGACAACAACAGCGTAGGACCTCCGGTAAGTCATCTATCGAATCTCCATCCATTCGTTAACTAGGAATCAATGTTATAGCTTGTCTCATTTGTGGCTAGACCCACTCTAGGGCTAGTGGGATTGCCTTTGTCCGCAAAGGGGATTTACCTCACCAACAAATCGGCGACTCCGCTGGGGATTAGTGTGAGTTTGTCTTTCATCCATTAGGTCTTCTTCTTAGTCTTTGCTTGCTTAGCTTGCCTTTTCTGATTATTTTTGCTAAGTCTAAGACCCCTGTTCAGCCCTAGAGGATTAGATCTAACCTCTATTTTTCCAAAATTATCCTTTTACTAGAGTTGACTTGATTGGCGCGGTTTCTGGTCTGATAGTCGCGCCCACTGGCACTTGTTGCTAATTCATCACCCGCGCCATCCCCTGTTTGGCGCTGATTACAGCCAAACAGTCGCGCCAATTCCTGTAGGTGCTAGGGTTTTCTAGATTTTGGAGTTTTTGTTCAGTCCTTGTGCTTCTGGGTGATTTATTGACATGTTTTGAGTGCTTTGGGATTGTTTGTGATTGTGAACAACCTCCTTCCTTCAGTTGTTTGTCTCTTTCCTGTCAGCATCATAACCTTAGGGTTTTCTAGTGCTTTGGTATGCTGAGCCTCCTGTGGGAGTCAGGGTTTTTGTTTCACAATCAACTTCATTCCTTGTATGATTGCATTCGGCTCCCTTGATCCGTTTGAGTGATTGCATTTGGTGAAATGAGTCTTGCCTCTTTCATTCAGTTGTGCTTCTTGTCACTCCAAGCATAGATTACACTGCTTGTATGGGTCTGTTTCTACATCTTTCTTCGATTTGAGAGATTGCAACATTGGTTTGAGTTTTGTTTTGTTTGCTTTTGAGTTGATTGAATTGTTTCGCTATGACTCTCGCGTTAACGTTTTCGAATTAGTGTGTTGGTTTGTTTTTCATGTCATTTAGTGAATTGTTGCCCTATTACATTGAAAAATCAAAATAATTTTTTTCTTGCATTCTTGTTTGCATTGTGGAATTGAAAATATTTTGTATAACTAGCATTGGACATTCTAGGAAATATTTCTCATTTTCATTGGCTTGCATCAGATACTGTAGTGGATGCTTCTGTGTGTTCTCATCATTTTCTATCGCTTGAAAACTCCTAAACTTTCTCTTAGATATCTTTTCATCGAACGAAATGGTATTTTATGGCATGTAGCTTGCATTTAGGGATTTGTGAGATTCAACATTCGGTAGGACCTTGGAATTGAAAAATAAATACAAGATCAACTTAAAATTTATTCAATTAACCTAAGGCAACATTGAAACCTAAGGAAACATTTAGTGGTCTAAGTTAGAGACGTGTTTCAGTGTCTTTAAACCTAGCAGTTGTCGCTCGCCATCTAGCTTCAGACAACACTAGTACGGACTTGTGCTCCCCGTACCATCGAGTATATAAAGGGAGACCCCTCTAGGTTGCAATCCTTTTATCCGTAGGAAGCTGAGTCTGTCGCTTTGTAACCATGATACACCAAACACAACATTTGGGGAGACTACCTGCACGTACGTCAAGTCCTTGGTTAATTCTTCTTTCATTTTATTACCAAGGTGTATATGGTAGTTCACGAAAACCTGGTACACCCTTCTACCTAGACTACCTGAGCAGTCATTTTCGATGTTTATTGACTCCATAAATTTGAAAAGATCATTGAGAACTTGTCCTTTCATGCTCGCTTAAAACTGAAAGAGACTAGAGTCATCTTTGAGTGTTTCTTGACTCTTAAAACATGAAACAACAAATTTTTGGTTTTAATGTGGTAAAATAAACTACCTACGATTACACGCCCATTAAAGTTTGATTACTTGGCCTGTCTTTGTTTGCCTTGGTTTTGATCCTAGAGTCTTATTTTTCGATCTATTTTCCTCTTCTAGTGTGCTACAGTCACAGTGGAAGAACCATCGGTTTCGTCTACTAGTAGTCCTTTTTCAGACGATTCATCTGAAACTTCACAAACCTCTAGGTCTGCCGAGATTCTGCAGCTTATCATCCCATCATAGTACCCATTTGGAGAACCAGTTGAGTTCCATTGGCCTCTTTAAAATGCTTGGTTTGGGTTTGGGGTCAAGGAACATTTTCCCCCTCTCACGTCGGGATCACCATTTTTGGCTGCTATCATACCTCCTAGCCCCCGTTGTCTTTTACAAGATCTCATAGTGGATTCAGACATGGACTCATCTAGTCCTAATGGCAGTGAAGGCATTCCAATTTCTGATGAAGAATACCAACTTTTTCCGGAAGACATCCATCAAGGGCCTGCTCAATCTTCACCATCGGTGTCACTTCCAGCTAGATATAGGTCTTTGGGTCAGATTATAGCCGGTATTGCCTCCATGGCAACATCAACTCCGTCGAGGGGGCCATTTCTCCCATCATTAGGGATGTCGCCAACGACCCCTGTCTCATCGACGCCTTTTGTTACATTCGTCTCGACTAGGCCTACTATATGTGTGGCTGCATCGACACTGGTCGTCACCACTCAGTCGTCAGGAGTTTCAACTTCGGTAGAGAATTCAATTGCCATGGAAATCCCTGATGGCCTTTCTTTTGAGGAGTATCTGCTGGCTTTTCAGCAGCAGAGCTCCCAGACTGATCAGTCCCCTCAGGATCCTAATCCTCCCTATTTTTCTCATTATGGTGCGGATGGAACCCTGATTTATTCACTTCCGTTTCAATATGATGAGCAAGGCAACCCCATCTATTTGCCTGCTCCTGAGGCTTATCAGTTTATTAACGGTTTTATACCTACCTTGCCTGGGCAACCTTCTAACCAACAAGGACAAACCTTTCAGGGACAACCTTGGTTTCAACAAGGGTATGCTTTCGGCCCACAAGGACAACCCTTTCAGGGACAACCTTCGGTGCAGTAGGGATTATTTTAGAGCCCGCAAGGGCAGCCTTACAATCCTTAAGGTCAACCTTTACAAACTCAGCCCATGGTCTAACCAGGGCAACCTCAAGGAACATTTGGGCAACCGATATATCAACCTGGACCTTTATACTGTCTTGGGGGAAAATACATCCATCTCAACCTTTGGTGCAACCACAACAACCATATTTTCCAATTGGTCCAAATGTTGCACAACCAGGGCCATCTTATGGTCCTGCTCCAAGTCAACCTGGCCATCAGGTACAACCTGGCCCATTACAGCCAGGGCCATCTTATGGTCCTGTACCAGGTCAACCTGGTTATCAGGCACAACCTGGCCCACCATAGCCATCAGGCCAACCTGCTCAGCAGGGGCAACCTGGTGGCCCTCATCAGTCAGGTCAACCTATTCAGCCAGGACAACCTCCACAGAAAATTCACCCTGCTCAACCACCGCTTTACTCTATGCCGCAGTCGAATCAACCTCTGTGCCCGAACTATCCATCTCAACAGGGCCCTACTTATCAGCAACCCATTTGACCCCAAGGTGGTTATTACCCTCAAGGTCAATATCGACCAGTATACAATGTGCCTCAAAATCCTGCTTATTACCCTCAACCGCCAGGCCATACTTATATTCCGCAGCAAAATCCTTATGCTGCTCAATCAGGACCCTCGTATACTCAGAATCAGTATCGTGGTCTTCAACCCTCGTATCCTAGTCCTCAGCCACCATATCAACCAAATTATTCGGCCTATACCCCTTATGGTCTGAATCCTCCGAGACAGAACCAATGGGGGCAGAATTATACTCAACCAGGATTGAGTATGGGTGCGGGTCCTTAACGAGGACCTACTATGCCTTTTAACCCTCAATTACCTTTTCTCGCCACATTTGAGTTACCGGATGTGTCCAAACTGACAAATGGTCCAATTATTCAAATCCATATTAGCCTCTGGTTCCAACAAAGGTTCCTGGTTATTGTCCCAAGTTTGAGGGCAAATCTGGAGAAGACCCCCAAGCATACGTCATGACATACCATTTATGGTGTTGTTCCAATTCTTGGGTGGATGACTTTGTTCGACTTCGTATTTTCCATCACACTCTCACTGGGGTTGATGCTAAGTGGTATATCGAACTGCCTCGTGGTATCTTTCAAGATTTCAACACTTTCGCTATGGCATTCCTTACTCATTTCCTGTTGCCAGTTCGTTATGAAGTCGGGACGCATCTCCTAAAATCCTTGAAACAGGACTGGACTACCCATATCTTGGACCACATTCATGAATGGAGACGGCGTCATCGCCTGATCAAGTTCAAGATTCCGGATCAGCTTCTTACTCATTGGTTCACTACCTATTTTATCAATCAGATAGCAAAATACATCGCAATGGGGGCATGTGTAACCGAGGAACAAGCCATTGCTCGTGCCCAGTACCTTGATTTAGTGTACTCTAAATCTGGAATATTGTACGACATCTTGACTGAGGCTCCACGACCTAGGACCTATAAAGCACCGATTACCCCATCAGTCAACAGGGTTATTAGTTCCGTATCTCAGACTTCACGCAAGTCTTCCAATGGGAAGTAGAAATCAAGTTCTTCCAATCCTTCTACTCCTCAGCCTACCCCGGATTCTGGTAAAACCTCATAGGTCAATGCCATTGAAGCTAAACCTGCAGACAAGACTTCCAAGGGGAGAAAGAAGGGAAAATGCAAGGCCAAAGTTGATGTCCCAAAACCAGAATCTTCTAAACCTCGTGTTGATGATGGTTCACAACACAAGCCGAAGTATCCCTGTCTGATTTGTGATGAGGAACACTATACTAAGGATTTTCCTAGATGTGCCGAAGTTAGTAAATTTCTCAAAGGCACTAAGGGAACTCCGACTGTCCTTAAGGAACCTTTTTCGTCTCAACAAACTCAGATGGTCAATCAACCTTCGTCGTCAGCACCGTTTGGCTCCCAGGTGTTCATGATGAACGGTTCTGCACCCATTTCCATCGCTACTTGGTCGATATATTATGCTGGATCACTACAAGCAGCCGGGAAAGAGATCGTTGATGGTCCTCCTCCCCCACCTGCCTCCGGTCCTCTTGAGATTGAAAGGCCCAGTGCTGAACCCGTTGTATGGCCACCTTCTAAAGGTGTTCTCCGGAAATATTCTTATAATCCTAATGCCCGTGCTGCTCAACATTACAGTATTGTTGAAGATTTAGCACATGCACCATCTACGCTATCTGCATTGGAAGTACTCCATAGTTTTCCATCTCAACAGAAAGCATTGTTATCTGCGATCGTCAGAATTGATCCTGTTGATTCTAGCCTTCTGTCTTTCGATTTAGAGAATTTCGTCCCCAGACTTCCGCACCAAATTGCGCTTGTCATACAAGTGGGCATTAATGGTCTCAACATCCATAGAGTTGTTGTAGACAAAGGTGCATCCACTTGTGTCATGTCATCTGCCTGTTGGAAGGCTATTGGCTCTCCAGCCCTAACTTCATCACCCAATGCCCTTGGGGCATTCAATGGAAGCGAATCAAAACCCTTGGGTGTTCTCACCAACTTGCCGATCACGTTACAGGGAAAGACGGTGAACATCGAAGTGGAAGTAGTTGATGCTAAACTCAATTACAATCTTCTAATTGGTCGCAGTTGGACTCACGCTATGTTGTGCATTCCATCCACCCTCTTTAATCTTCTAAAGTTTCCTCATGAGGGAAAAATCATTATTTTCGATTAGTTGTTATTCTTTACCTCGTCTTCTGAGAAAAATGTTCCATATGTGGATCAAATTCCTTCTCTCGACAGCATAGGGCCGGGTCTTTTCAAAGACCCCACCCTCATGGGTATCTTTCCCCTTCCACCACCAAATACCATTCAAGTCAATATGATCTCTCGGTCAGATGACCCATGGATCGTCCCTTTACCTGAACATGCTGATTCATTTGGGGATTCGATGCCGCTTAGTCCAATTGAAATCAATTATTGTGAGCTTACATCTGCATCTGATTCTCCCCCTTCTGAATGTTCTCCTTCGAGCATAGCTCTTGAAGTTTATTCTCAATCCCCTTGGCTCGGCAACGCGGATTCGCCTAATCCTTTGAAAGAAGTGTTTTCATCCGATGAAGCTATAATGGAAACCATGTCCCTCGAATATCTACCATGGAGCGATGGGCATCACCATTCCTCGTTTATGCCTGGCCTCAGGAAAATGTCTAACTGTCTTGAGCATTTTGCATCTCAAGTTCCTTCTCCGCCACTTGAAATGCCTATTTTGACTCATGAAGTCTTCGCTAAAGGTAACCTGGGTAACATCGCTCAGACGATTCCTATCGACATTTCCATGGAACTAGGAATTGTCGAGAACATTTATGTCAAAGTCACTTGTTCTTCTGATGAAGTCCAAGTGTACACTAATCTCTTTCACAAATTTCGTGATGTTTTCACCTGGTCTTATGAAGAGATGCCTGGAATCGACCCTAGTATTGTGGTGCATGAGATTCCCACCTACCCAGGTGCGAAGCCTGTTCACCAACGTCTGTGTCTAGTGCATCCTCGGAAAGCTGCCGCCATAAAAGACGAAGTTGAAAAACTTCTTAAAGCGGGTTTCATTTATCCGATTCCTCTAACAGAGTGGGTTTCTAACATTGTTCTTGTAGATAAGAAGCAGGGAGCAATTCACGTCTGTGTTGACTATTGCGATATTAATCGGGCCTGTCCTAAGGATAACTATCCCACCCCTTTCATCGATCAGATCATTGACGATTGTGAAAGGAGTGATATTTTTTCCCTTATGGACGGTTTTCTGGCTATAATCAGATCAACATTCTCCCGTCCGATCAACATAAGACCACTTTTATCTATCCTTGGGGAACATTCATGTATAAGAAACTCCCTTTCGGTTTGAAAAATGTTGGAGCTATGCTCCAGTGCGTGATGTCTTATGCCTTTCATGATATTCGTCATATTGTTCAACCATACCTGGATGACCTTCCGGCTTATTCAGCTACGTGAAAAGACCATCCGGACCATCTCCGCCAGATCTTTCTTCGTTTTAGACGCTACAACATCTGGCTCAATCCGCATAAATGCGCCTTCTGCGTCAATTCCGGTAGAATTTTAGGGTTTATCATATCTAAAGACGGAATTCGCCTTGACCCGCTTAAGATTGAGGCTATTGTTAATCTCCCCTCTCCATCCTCGTTACACCAGCTCCAGAGGCTCCAAGGGAAAGCAAATTTCTTCCGTCGTTTTATCTCGAACTATGCCAAAGTAGCCAAAGGATTCACACGACTTTTAAAGTAGGATGTCCCTTTCTGTTGGGATGATATTGCTCAGCAATCTTTTGATACGCTTAAGACGTTGCTTGTCAATGCTCCTCTATTATTTCCTCCGAATTATCATTGTGATTTCACCCTCTATATAGCTGCCGCCTTTAGTACGATCGCCATGGTTTTGGTTCCAGATGATGATGACGGTAACGAGCATGTCATTTATTACTTCTCTCAGAACCTTCTTGACCCTGAAATGCATTACGCACACATCAAGAAGTTAGCGTTGGATGCGGTCTGGGCCATCTAGCGTTTTTGTCATTATATCCTTTTACGCACAGTGACTGTGATTTCTGATTGTAACCCCATGACCTATATTCTGTCTCGACAGTTGCTGGGGGGAAAATAATCGAAGTGGATCATTATCCTCCAAGAGTTTGATTTGGAGTTTACTATAGCCAAATCAAAGAAATCACTTGTTTTCGCTAATTTGATTTGTTCTCTCCCTGTCGACTCTGCTCCTTCTCATTCCGAGGATCATATTCCGGATGAAACTCTTTTCTTGATTAGCACCCTCGATCGCTGGTACGGTGATATCATCGTGTATCTCAAAACTTCTACTTTTAGGTCTGAGTTAACGAAAGATGTCCGACGCCGCATTTGGCATCAGTTACAACATTATTGTATTATCGGAGATACCCTCTATTGTGTTGGAGTCAGTTCTGTACTCTGCCGATGTCTGACCCTCGAGGAAATCAAGAAAGTTTTAAATGACTGCCACAGTGGTGCCTGTGGTGGTCACATGTCTGGTTATGCCACCGCATAGAATATCCTTCGTGCTGGCTATTTCTGGCTGTCCATTTTTAAAGACTGCATTGTTGTAGTACACAAATGTCATGTGTGCTGGATATATCAATGCAAGATGCGCATGCCACCTGTCATTATCGTTGGTCCTTTTGCAAAATGGGGCATCGATTTCATGATGCGTAACCCTCACTTGGCCGGGGGGCATGCTTATATCATCGTCGTCGTCAATTATTTTACAAAATGGGTCGAAGAAATGCCTACAATGGTTGCGGATGGTAAGACATCATCACAATTCATATTCAATCATGTTATTGCTCGGTTTGGTGTTCCTCAAGCCATCATTACTGATCACGGTTCTCATTTTCGGGACTATATGATGGTGGAGCTGACATTTAAGTTGGGTCTGCGCCACGACAGCTCAACGCCATATTACCCTCAAGCTAACAGCCAGGTTGAAGCCATAAATAAAGTTCTTGTTACAATGCTTCAACGAAAAATCGGGATCCATAAATCAAATTGGAATCTCATGTTGTTTTCAGCTCTTTGGGCTTACCGAACGTCGAACTAGATTTACCTTGTTTTAGTTGGTGTATGGTTTGGAAGCTACTCTTCCGATTGAATGTGAAATCCCTTCACTCAAACTAGCTGTGGAATTACTGCCTAATGCTTCGCCTGAAGAAGAGCATCTCCTCTACTTAGAGAGATTGGATGAAACTCGTCGCTTAGCTGCCTTGGTCATCGAAGCACAGAAGAAGCGATTCAAAGCTTATTTTGACCAAATAGTTTCCCCTCGTTCTTTTATCGAAGGCGACCTCGTTCTCTTATACGACCAAGCTCATGATAAGCTGGGGGCAGGTAAATTCCAACCCATGTGGCATGGGCCCTACATCGTTAAACGTGTGTGTTACACAGTAATTTTTCACCGTCCCTACCATTCCCCGTCCCGCACATTGGAGGGCCCATTATGTGACCTGTGAGCAATGTCATGCCTTGAAACCATTATCATTGCATTCCTCTAAACATGAGCTTCAATTGCCCTGAAGACATCTCCTTGCAAAAAACCATAAAACATCCCTTTTTGCATTGGCGCGGGTAGCCAGTTCATAACTCGCGCCAATGAGGAAAATCCTACAAAGAGGCCGCACCAACTGGCGCTCTGTCCCAGAGTCGCAGTCGCGCCAGCCAATTTAAGGAGTGTTTTTTAAAATAAGATGGCGGAAGTTTCATCCTAACAAATTCCTGGACTGATTTCTATCTTGAGTTGGGAGGTTTGGCTGCGGATTTCCATAGAGAGGAAGTGGTTTGCCACCTCTCATGGAAGCTTCCTTGATGATAGGGCCAATCCCACAATTATAGGGATCCCAACTCCCCTTCCTCCATCTATAAAAGCTTGCCCATTGCAATTGCAAGCTAGTCTTGAAGTGCCTAAGCTTTGAATCTCCAAATTCCTAAGAGCCTTCATGCTGCAAGAGCCCTCATTTTCCCCTTAAGGCCAAACTCGAGCAAGGAGACTATCGTCGAGAGACTCTAAGAGAGGCTTGTCCCATCCTTGGCAGGCTTTGCAAGACGTGCACGAATGGAGACCCCTCCGAAGGAGACCTCAGCATCAGAACATTGGTTGTACTCTCTTTCGATTGCTTATTAATGAATGACTACTAGTTATGGTTCCACTCTGTTTTTCACTTATGATAATGATGAGTTATATCCTTTCTGACTGATATATATTTGCGTATTCTAGATTTTATGCTTGTATTCGTGTTGTTTCTTGCATGTGAAGGTGTCCATCCACGGAGATCGCGGGGATCATGATCTGCCGAGGCTGAGGAACGGGAACGCTGTCTCTTCTACGAATCATAGCACTGGACTACAGGTAGGCCTCCATCGTTGGTCTGTTTATTCGCAATTAGGAACTTGCGCTGTAGTATTTGATGATTGTTGCTAGACCTGTGCTGGGCTAGTAGGGATCGCCTCTGTTCACAGAGGGGATTTACCTCCTCAACAGTGTGTTACAGAATGGGGCTTATGAGCTTATTGATTATGAAGGTTATCCCTTAGCACAACCCATAAATGGGTTGTACCTGAAAAAGTATTATGCTTGAGTCATTCATGCATGATATGTTTACATAGGTGATTTTTTTCATTTTGTGTGCATGCTTTGGTTTGATGTGCTTTGTGAGATTTTTTCTTCTTATTGGGTCTTGTTTGTTATGCAAATGTCCATTTCCCCTTATGTCAGTTTCGTGGATGGTGCTTCCCACAGTACCAGGAACTTGTCTTTGGCAGCTTGGGTAATTTATGATCCTGTTGGTGAGATGATTAACTTAAAAGGTATTTGTCTAGGACCGACTACAAACAATGTCGCTAAATATAGTGATGTTTTGGAACTATTAACCGAGGCAATTAACCTCGACATACACGCATTTCTTGTGAATCTGGATTCGTAACTTGTTGTTTTTCAACTTAACGGTCATTATTCGGTTTGAAACCCATGCATTTTGAGATTGTATTTGCGTATTCTTTTACTTGAAAGACATTTTGATTTCATTACATATCAACATATACCAATATGAATGAATACATTAACTGATGCAATAACTAACATTGTGCTAGATAGACATTTGTGCAATTTATAAAACAACATCATACATAAATAGACCCATGTAGAAAATAGATGTATATATATATATATATATATATATATATATATATATATATATTGATTGTTTGCAACATGTGCATCATAAAAATGAAAAAAATATATATGTATGTTTTAGTTACAAAAATGTTCGGAAATAAAAATCCTAAGTGCCTAATTGGCATGGTGCTCATGATAGCACATCACTGCCCATACCAACTGCCTAAGTAAGCAGTGGATATGATTCGGCACCCCTACAGTGTGCCTTTGATAGGCCTGAGGCACATCATCCAAGCGAGCATAGTCTGGGATCCCACAGGCGATCCCCTCCATGTTCTGTACTATCTCCTCCTCGCCACCCTCATCATGAGGATCGAAATCGTGAGGAACTCGCCTCGCTATTGGCGACATACCTGCAGGTCACTCTGGTCCAACATCTGCATACATCTAAAATTAACTATCAGAACATGCATATATACCCAAGAAAAATAATAAACTCATGAAAATAAAAAATGAGTCTCACCTAGCTCTTCATCCCAATCCTCTCCCTCTGGGAGCGAGAGGTCTGGATCGTCGGTGAAGTCTGTACCAGAGTAAGGCCAATCCTCCATGAAAATCAGTTGTCATCGGAGCCAATCAAAAAAATCTGGCCTCTAGGACATCTGTTGGCCACCCCTTGCTCTAGGCATCAGTGCGGCCCATCGGGCCATCCATGGCTCTCTGAGTGGTGGCATCGGGACAATGACCTCCTGAAATTGGAATATGGGTAGTCGTTCCAATAAGAACGATACCAAAATGGATCCATACCCAAACTGTTTCAGTTTGGTCTTCTTGCACTTGGTGAGCTGTCGCTTGATGTTAATGGTCACGACCTCGGCCCAGTTGAAGAGAGTCAGGTTCATGCACTCTGAAGCAAGAAGCAGCTGTGTCTTCGTGGCCTCATGCAGTGCTTGCAATCCTGCAGCCTGCATGATAGTGTGCAACACTACTTTTAGTTCCAGATCAGGAATGGTTTGGATGTCAAATTTTCCACTCCTTGTTCCTTTTCGTGCCCCTTGCCACACCCTGTCAATCACCATTCCCATGCTTTCCCTGGAAGGGCAGGTACCAGTCAAGATAGGGACTGCACCCCTACGCGACAATATAGTGATGAAATACACATCAGAGACTTTGAGTTTGAGTTCTTGATCCCGAAGCACAAACTTTTCTTGATCTTTGTCCCAAATGCTTATCAGATATTGAAGCAATTCGGGCTGAACCCAGAGACATGGTGTCAGAAATAATTTCTTTAGCCCACAGTTTCTGAGGGCATTCATGCACTGTTCATTTTCCATGGCCAGTTCATCCTCCTCAGTGTGGTCTCTCTCTTTCCACTCGATTACTATCTTTTTTTCTTGGTACCTGCATACATTGTTCACATGAGCATTGTAAGTATCTTTAAGCATCGAAATTTGCAAGTAAATGGTTGCATTTTCTTTAAATTTAGGCAGATTTTGAGTTGCACAATTGGCGTGAATGTTTCGCTAACAGTCGCGCCAATGTGCACGACCCCTGTGTAAAAAAGGGGCGACTGGCGTGGGTCCGTGCTCGAAACCCGCACCAACCGCGATGCCCTAATTTTGACAAATCCTCCCCTAAAGGATTCAAAATGACAAATCAATATAAAAATTAGCTTAAAAGATGGCAAATGGTGTTGGCTCTTACCTGAAACTGACAGAATCAAGATTGGTTTACTGGATTGCTCGCAATCGCTGCCACAAGATTGCAAGGTAAATGGACCACTGTTGCTCCACAAAGAGGTAATTGTGAAAAGTAAATAATTTTTTACCACTTATGGTATTTTATACTTTTCAAAATCTTAAATTAGGTTTTCAAACATATTTTTTGATTATTTTATCATATTGGTTTCGAGAAATACCTTTTACATGCGTGTTTTTGTGTAGCAACAGGTTTTCACATGGTTATGACGAAGAACGAGTTGTATTTTATACTTTTTCAGACTCGGTAAAAATATGAAAAAGTCACTACTGGAGTCATCTTTCAGCTCTTTTCTGAATCTCTAAAACTGAAAATATTGGCGAGATGCTTGTCGTTTTGAACTCGTTAAATTGGCTGCAAAACGATATCTACCCAGTATACGTTTACCCCTTTTTCGGGCTAGAATAGATTAATTACAAAAAAGGAATACCTTAGCCTATTGCGACTAAGAGGTTCTCTTAGACATAGTTTTCTACCTTTTCGAATCTGTGAGACTATTTATGAAAAGGGACTGATGGAGTTTTCTTTTCTGCTTTCTTTTCAAACTCTCTAAATATGAAAAGATGCCAAGTTCTCCCTTTTCCAGACTTATTAAAAAATGATGACATCGGACTCCATCGTTATGACGATACTCGAGTCCCTCCTTCCTAGGGCTCGTAAAATGTACTAGGTTGGATTTGTCTGAAGGAAAAAATTACATCGCAAGCACATGCTATCCCCTTCAAGCTTGTTTTCAAAAATAATTGGGGTGCTCACTAGAAATGGTGGGGGAAAATAGAACTGAATTGTAGTTGTAATTGGCAGTATGTCGTTATTGAACATGGCACTTGTTTGCATTCGTGTTAGGTTGGGGAAATATCATCTCTTTATTTGTTTGCCTCCATGGGTTTGGGTAATCTCTTTTGACTGCTCATCTTCTCTTTTCCATGTCACCATGACCTTAAATCCCTTGATGTCAAATACTGCCAAATCCAGTGTCGTGCCGCCGATATGTTCAAGAGAAGTTTTCCTCTGAAGTTTTCAACCTCCCTCTGATTCTCTGTTGGTCTTGATTCACAAACATGACATTCTTCTGTCTCGTATCGATGATGTGGGAAGCATTATGGCCCACCTTCGATTAGGTCACTTCTTGTCGACTCCAGCTCACTATCCAGGAAGTTGATCTAGAGACTCCCTTCAGGTACCTTAGAGCCTGCATGCCTCAATGGCAGGTTCTTCGCATTCGACGCGAGGTCCACGTCATTGGCCTTCAATCGACTGACTTTGTGGGTGTTCGACATTAGATCACTATTCACATTCCGTGGATTGTACCTTTAGTACCCTGAGAGCCATTGCCACCATTGGTGGTTTCTCTCGCGTCCGTTAACGAATTTCATCATTGGTTGGTAATCATACAATTTTCTTGCATGTTCAACTTCAGCTCACATATTCACATGCTCGAATTTGTACTTTGTTCGGGTTGAGATGGAGCGCAAGACCCTGGGTTTTGTCTAATGAAACCCAGGCTGCGGGTTCTTTGTGGATTACTATGAATTATTGCATGACTCTTCTGATTAGATGGCTGCGACCATACCCGAGTCTATTTTTTGATCCTTATTACTGGATGGTTGTGTCCATACCTCGGATCTTACTTTTTATGTACTCTATTATGGATGGCTGCACCCATGCCACATGTCATGTATCAAAAGTATCAGTTGTACTTGTACTTGCAGGTCTTCTTACAACAGTGTTTGGGTCGAATGTGTTCTCATAAAGCATTTCATCCTTCCCTCTCTCTCGGACCTCATGCTTTAGGGGGCATCTGTTACAGAAAATTCTGTCACCGTCCCTGCAACCCCTCGCCTCGCATATTGGAGGGTCTTTCCCGTGACCTGTGAGCAATGTCATACTCTGCAAATACCTTCTTTGCATCCTTCTGCATAAGGACATCATTTCTCCTATTGAACATTTCCTCAAAAAGCACACAAAAACCTATGTTTTGGCATTGGCGTGGGTAGCTAGTTCACCCCTCGTGCCAATAGGAAATATTTTCACTAGAGCCTGCGCCACCTAGCGCTCTATCTATATGTATTTCCCGCGCAACCTGGCACTCTGTCTCTGTTATTGCCCGCGCCAGCTATTTTAGGAATTTTTTTTAATAAATAGAGGCAGAAGTTTCCTTCTAACTACCTCAGGGATGACTCATTAGAAGTGATTAAAGTCGATAAGCCATGGATCTCTCTCTTTAGGTAGTGGTTTTTACCTCCCATGGAACACTCTTTGAAGATAGGACTCCCCTCCATGATTATAGGGATCCTAACCTCTCCCTCTCCCTCTATATAAACATGCCTTCTCCCTTTATGAAAGCTAGCTGAACATATAGCCTAGAAGCCGAACTTGGAGAAGAGATACTATAACTGAGTAATTGCTATAGAGAAGGTAGAACCAAGGAGAATCCTGTAGAGAGAGCCCCGTCTGAATTCCCAACGAGCCTTTGTGAGACGCGCTCTGCTGGAACCCTGTTGGAGGAGACCACAACGTTGAAGCTTGGTTGTACTCTTCCTTTCTTTCATTAATATACTCGACTATGGTATTGGTTCCATCATTGTGTTATGTTGAATATTTAATGCAATTTATTTAGTCTTCTTCGACTGATTGATAGTTACGAATGTGAAATAGCATGCCGTATACCATCGTTGTTTCTTGTGTGTGTGCAGGTATCCGAGCGTGAAGGCGAGCAGATTGTGATTTGTCAAACCAGGAGCGAGAGGCAGCCACTCTTTCTGACGACAACAACAACATAGGACCTCCAGTAAGTCATCTATCGAATCTCCGTCCATTCGTTAACTAGGAATCAATGTTATAGCTTGTCTCGTTTGTGGCTAGATCCACTCTAGGGCTAGTGGGATCGCCTCTGTTTGAAGAGGGGATTTACCTCACCAACAGATGTGTTGTGATTGGTTATCGAGATGTGGGACCCTGAGAGCTCTGGTTCCGCCTATATGTAAAGTGATATGGGAATATGTGATCTGTTTAAGGTGGCCGCTGTTTGATTGTGCATGTATGTATGTTAAACAAAATTCGATATATTTAAATCCGCTTTGTATAAAAGGGTTTATGTGACCCATAACCCACAAGTCCACCTTATTTGTGTAAATTGCAGTTACGACTGCATCATAATTTAATATCCTTCTTATCTTGCTTGAGGGGCATTTGTTTGTATGGTTGTAGACATAAAAATACCTAGTCGCCTACTCAAAAATTATTTTGCTGTGATGTTAATATGCCTATTGTTTCATTCGATTCTGAGCCCAAGTGAGGTTATCCTTTAAGAGTTGGAATTTTTTTTGTTGATGCTCGATGTGATCTTCCACTACTTGAAATCTGTAATTTTCTATTAAATATGATGTGATGGATGGTGGATGATATCCATAAATTTCCATAAATGGGTTCATTTTTGTTGCAATATGGAAGGAAGTGTGTTTTCTTATCAGATACAAAGAAACAAAGATATCCTTCCAAACATTTGTTCACTATCTCTGTTTTCCCATCAGTTTGATGATGATAATATGAGCTATGAGCTAATTGTGTACCCAAACAAGAAAATAATTCCGTCCAAAAATTTCCAATGAAAATGGGATATCTATCGCTTATAATAATCTTTGGGTTTCCATGTAGATTTTGAATTGTTTCCATAAATGTAGTAGCAGTTGTACTGGATTTAAATGGAAGATATAATGCACAAAAGTATGCATACTAGATAAGTCTATCAACTACCACCATGATGACACTCTTTCCTTTGGACTTGGGTAAACCTGTGATACAATCCATTGAAATCTCCTCCCAACATTTACTTGGAATGAATAAAGGTTGTAACAAACTTGGGGTCTTAATTTTTTGAACTTTGTTTTGTTGGAAAACCAAACATTCTGCCACAAACTTTTGAATATCAAATTTAAGGCCATCCCCAAAAAAATCCCTCTTGACCCTGTGGTAAGTTTTTAAAAATCGTGAGTGCCCTACTAAAGGAGAGTTTTGCAATTCCAAAAGAATATTTTGTTTGAGTTGGGAATTATTACAAAGATATAATAGATCTTTTTACCATAATGAATCATTTTTCCATCTAAATGTATCTAATGTACTGGGATATTGCTGCAAATTTTGAATTAGTGTCCACACTTCTTCGTCATTCTTCCATTCATCCCTTGCTTTGGTTGTCCAATCTAGTTGGATAATAGAAATGACACAAAGAAATGTTTCCATATCCTCTTCCTTTCTTGAGAATGCATTTGCAAAAACATTTGCTTCCCTTTTTTGTAGATGATTTCAAAGTCATAACCCAACATTTTTGTGACTCATTTTTTCTTCTCTTCTGAAGATAATATTTGTTCAAAAATGATTTAAGACTATCATGATCTGTTTTTACCTTGAAGTGTCTTCCCATTAGGTAAGGTCACAATTTCTTTAGTGCATGAAGTATTGTCAACATTTCCTTCTCATAAATGGGTTTGTGTAAATACTTTCCTTTGATTGGACGACTTTCAAAAGCAACGGGTCTTCCTTCTTGAGTTAAAACAACACCAATTCCTTTTACTGAGGCATCACATTCTATAATAAAGGTTTTTGTGAAGTCCGACATAGATAAGACTGGTGCTTGGCACATTGCCTCTTTAAGATGTTCAAAGGCCTTAGTTGCTTTTGGAGTCCAAGAAAATGCATATTTCTTCACTAATGTTGTTAGAGGTGCTGCTATTCTCCCATAATTCTTAACAAACTTGTGATAACACCTTGTCAACCTGAGAAATCCTCGTAGATGCTTTATGGTTGTGGGGATTTTCCATTCCTTAATGGCTTTAATTTTGTTAGGGTCTACCTTAATGCCCTCATGAGATACAATATGTCATTTATCTTTGACCTCCTATACTCCAAAGAAACATTTGGAGGTTTTTGCATATAATTGTTTCTCCTCTAATAGTTTGAGTACCCTCTTAACATGTTGAACAAGATCCTTACAAGACTTGTTGTAGATTATTATATCATCAAAAAATACTAACACAAATTTTCTAAGGAAGGGTATGAAAATGGAATTCATCAAACCTTGAAATGTAGAAGGTGCATTGACAAGGCCAAAATGCATGACCAAAATTTCATAGTGACGCTCACGAGTTCTAAATGCTTTTTTTGGAATGTCTTCATTCTAAATTGCTCCATGTAATTCATCCAATAATTGATCAATGACGGTAATGAGAAATTTATCTTTAATAGTGAGCTTGTAATTGATCAATGACGGTAATGAGAAATTTATCTTTAATAGTGAGCTTGTTTATCTCGCTATAATCCAGACACATGTGCCATGATTCATCCTTCTTCTACACCAATACTACTGGATCCAAAAAAGAACTTTGACTAGGTTGAATTAGATCGACCTATAACATTTTTGGAACCATACGTTCAATTTCACTCTTTTTGGCATAAGGATATTTGTAAGGCCTAATGTTTGGAGGAACAATTCCTGGAATCAAATGAATAACATGATAATGATCATGAATACCTTTGGGAGTCTTAAATACCTTGGAATGATTGTCCAAGGCTTTTTGGAGATATGAAGAAATAGATGATTTCGATGTTTAAACCTCTAGTGTGCATAATTGTGAAATTATGCCACGTGGTTGTTTATTTATAATATTTTTCATGCCATTAGAGCTAATTATATTTCATGGTTTCCCTACAATACGCCTTAATTCAATTTCCTTTCCTTCACAAAAAAAATTCAAGAAAAGTTCTTGAAAATTAAAAGCTATCGTACCCAAATATTGTAACCATTGGGCTCGTAGTACAACATCAACACCACCCATTAGCATGGAGAGCATTGGACTATTCAATACATATTCCACAATGGTTAGCTTGATATTATGGCACTTTCCAGAGCAATTTATACTTCCTCCATTTGCAACCATCACTTGACACTCTGGTGCTCGGTATAGGAAGCAATTCAATTCTTTGGCTACCTTACAATGAATAAAATTATGGGTACTACTCGAATCAATCAACACTATTACCTTTTTATTATTGATATGTCCTTCTAGCTTGAGGGTTTGAGGAGTGGTAATTCTTGCCAATGCATTACAAGATATGGTAGGATTCATTTCTTCTTCTGTAGGGTTAGCTCCATGTGTATATCCTCTTCTTTTGAATTTTCTTGTTCCTTTTCTTCCTTCTCTTCACAATCTACGTAAAATAATTTATTCTCAGCACACTTATGACCATTAGTGTATTTTATATCATAGATATAACAAAGCCACTTTTCTCTTTTTTCTTCCAATTTTTGTGGTGTTAACCTTGTAGGCTGTGGAAGGCTAGGAGCGGAAACACTTCAATCTTTATAGTTGTGAGTGCTAGGCTTCCTTGTTTCCATAATTTTTCTTGCCAACCTGAATGCCTTCTCCAATGAATGAGGTTCCCAAAGGCGAACCTCATGTTGGATGTTATCCTTTAAATTAACTATGAATACATCAATCTTATGCTCTTTTGGAATATCATTTACCCTTATATTCAATTTTTGGAAGTCCTCAATGTGCTCTACCATTGATCTCTTTTGTTTGATATTTATTAATTGGCTAAAGAAGGTGTTGCTCTTTGTATCCTCATAATGTGCCATCATTTATTCTGTAAAAATTGACCAAGTGACAAGTGATTTACAAGAACAAAGCCGTCAATACCATACAAACTAATTGGGTTCTAAATACAAAGTTTCAATGCGTACCTTTTGTATCTGTTTCACATTATGGAGATCAAAATATTGCTTCATTTGTAATATCCATGTCACCGGATTCCTGCCATCAAACTTCCTCATATCGATCTTTGGAATATGGTGGGTCTTTAATCCAATGTTAGAGTCGATGAAATCATGATTAACATTTCTTTTGTTCTCATCATGAGTTTCATCTAATAAATTTTCGCTATTAGGAAGAATTTCTTGTAGCAACTTTGTCAAATCTTCTTTCAAACCATTCGTCAAATCCTCGTGGTTTCCTTTCATTTTTGCTTCTATACCATCCATATTAGCTTTCAGTCATCCTTCAAACCTTCCATGTTTTATTTTAAACTATTCATGTTGCATTTTAAACTATCCATGTCCCCTTTTAGTTCATCTTTTGTTGTTCTTTGTGAGAGCGAAATTTGTTTCCCTTGGTCCTGTAATTTTGAGATATCATGCTGCAATTCTTCCTCTTCATGCGCCATAGTAGAGATTTATGAGGGCTTAATGGATGTGGAAATATTTTGTTTGGGAGGAATGTTATAACCCAATACTGATATCTATGCTTCAATATGCCTTTAGAATCACTTCAAACTGATTTTTCAAACAAAAGTTATGCAATTGAAAAATAAAATAATACAAACCCTTTTCTTGCTTTTAGAAGCCCGATATTGAAACAGTGGTAAATCCGTAATTTCCGATCTCCAAGGTACAAAATTAGATCTTGTTGTAGCCCTTTGAATCTAATTTCCAACCCCACAAGTCAGGCCTAGATTGGAGTCTTGAACAAAGAGTTATGCCCAATCTCCCACGATGGCTTGATTATAGAATGTTTTGGTAGAGCGAACTTGTACGGAGTGCCACGTGTCACTGTTTCTACCTTCGGTCCTGAAATTGATACAAAAATAACTACATTCTTGGAAATTTAAACCACTTTTCACATAATTCAAATCCGATGCCGAAAACGAAATTTATGATGATTTTCCCTAGGTTACCTATTTGAGACTGAATTTTGGAGCCTGCAAAAAGCCTAACTTCCCTGGATCATATATCCGAAAATATAGATAACCAATATCTAAATTTTTACACGAAGTTCACCAAGATTTTGGCTCCACATGGTCAAAATTTAATCTTCTGAAGCCTCGTATAAAAAAATTTATAGCTAAAATTCCAAGATGACGTATTTTAAGAAGTGAAACCCTAGAATCCAAAGCTCTAATACCAAATGTTATGTAACCAACTCACAAAACAATAGAAATAGTAGATCAACGACTTAAAAAATATCCTCTTCGAGGGGGAAACCTCCTTTACATTACATAAATGAACAATTCTTAGCTGATTCAAATGAAAAAACCTCTTTTCTATATATAGGAGTGTAAGGGGTCACAATATAACGGGAGATGACATAACAATAATAATGTAAGGGCACAACAATAACAATTGTGGGCTTGTATGGGGAATAATAATAATAATAATATGGGGACTACATGGGAACAAAAATAATAATAAGGGGGCTACACTAACAGTAACAATAAGGGGCTACACTAATATTATAGGGACCTAACAAGTTATTATGTTGTTGAATTGAAACATTTCCATACTTGTATTTAATGCGGTAAAACCAAGTGTCTTGCACAGTGACAAAATGTCTAAGTTGGAACATCCAAATGTTATTTATAATGTATGAATACACTTGTCAAATTATTTTTTCATATTTTATTATAATTTAATTTATATAATTATAAAAAATAATAAAAATTAAATCAATAATTGCTTTAAAACTTGAATCAATAATTGTTTTCATTAATAATCGTTCAAAAAACACTTGAATCTAAGTAACTAATTTTTCTCGTTATCAATGTTAAAAATTATTTTTAATTATATTTATCGATGGTTTGAGGTCCCTTGCAAACACATCCAATTATATACATATATTTCTTTCGTAGCCCCCTCGCTAGAAGCAAGTCGAAGGTTAACTCGACTATGAGGTCGGAAGTCAAAACAAATTTGGTCGCACACCAGTCACTTATGCACCATGACTCGAATTTTGACTATTTGGTTGGTCGGGAGTCGGTACCATTATAGTGGGTTTCACACAAATTTTGTTCCGCTTTTCTGACCTTGAAAGAACTCACATTTGAGCCCTCTAGGCCTTGAACGCACCCATGCTTCGACTCTCAAATCCTTATTACAAATTGGATGTTACCCAAATAATCTGCTCAACCTCGACTCTCTCGCTTGCCAATTGAGTCCACAAAATACATATATAATGTTATGAGATTCCAGTGGCCTTTGTATGTTGTTCCTTCTCTGATCTACCTACTACACCAAATGTCATTGTCAACTTCCTCTTCAATTTTTAACAGTTTTTACAAATAATAAGTAATAATTACTATTTATACAGTTTATTAATAATTAAGTTATATTTAAAATTTTAATTCTATATAATAATAATTACTATTTATAATATCGATTAATAATTAAATTATATCAAAGTTTTTCATCATATATAATATTAATTATTATATGACTTTAAAAATATCTTTAAAATTTAAGGTATTGATATTTGAAATACAATATATTCATGAGTAAAAAAAATAACATATGGCATAATGTTTTAAAAATGGAAGCTCTATTATTTTTAAAAGTTTCTCAGTTTTTCATTCAAAAAAGGTACTAAATACATTATTGAAAACTCTAAATTTTGTAACCTTTCTCAATTGCATATCTGAAGTATGCATTGGTCAAATTAAATTGACGTAGTTGTAATTAAAAAAAAATTTGCAAAGGGATGCCTGTTGTGGAGGCATCTAATCGGAAGTCGACTCCAAAGTAGCAATCGAATTATCGTTTACAAAAGAATGTGAGGGACCCGACCCCGAATAGTTAGAGGTTGGCCATTGGAGCAATGTCGCGGGGTGAGGATTCCCAAATCCCGACTTGGAGTGGGTCCCGGGGTATGTACACATGGAATAAGCTGAGCTGTAAAGGGTGTACGATTGTAATATGTGCCTGTCATTTGTAATTTATTTTTAAAAATTGCTCATCTCTTTAGATAAGTTTTAAGAATGAATATCCTGCCGACTATTTGAGGGACCTTAATCATGCCTAAATTATGTTTAATAATAGAAATAATGTTTTAATACTTTTCAAAAAATCATTAATAAATTATTAATATATTAATCAATTAAATATTTAAAATAAAATTTAAAAATATTTTATATTTATTATTATGAAATTATAAATTAATATTGCTCATTTATAAAAAGAAATCTAACATCTAAAAATTAGCGCGATAACAAAGTGCAATTTTTATATTGATTATTTATATTATTAAAATAAATTAAACTGCAAAATCAACTAGTTGGTGTCGTGAAACATTCCATAAAACATTAGCCATCATAATGTATTCAGATTCTCCTTTTCTTTCTCGTAATTGCTAATCTTCTTCAACTTCCATAAAAAAAACCTTAAACATATTTATAAAAGCATCACATGTATTTTCAGAATGATTATCATTATGTGCTCTGTAGAAATGATGATGTGCATAATCATCAATATTGGATTCTTCAACATTAGTTTGATTGGAATTTGGTGGTTGGTTTCTCTTAAAAAGTTTCCATGTTTTTTTTAAAGTAGGTGTTTCATGTTTTTTTTTAAAGTAGGTGTTTCAGAAACAACATTCTTAACATCAGTTATTTCATTAAACATTTTCTTGGTTACCTTTTTATAGATTCTAAGTTAAGAACTTTTTATCTTTTTGCAATCACTAGTTTTACTAGTTGAAGCCTTATTTTTGGCAATTGTTTTGGTTTACACTGACCAAAAAGTTGCTTGGATGCTATTTTAAGAATTTGTTTTTCGACATATAAAGCTTTTTCCATATTTAAGGCTGATGTTGCTTTATTTGCTGTAATAATGGCAAAAGCCGTATTTGAGGGAAGGTTGGTAGTATAAACCTTAGTTAACACATCATCTCCTGGCCTTCAATTTGTAGGTATCCCATTAAGAATGGAATGAAATATTTAGTTGAAATATTCAATTGATTCACCACAATTCATTCTAATATTTGAGATTTCCATAATTAAGGATCGCTTTGTTTTATTTTCACCAAATTTCTTGATAAACTGATTTTAATAAATATCTCAACTGTTGACACCTAATCCTAAGGGATTGGGAGAAATTGTATATTAGTGTAAAATAGGAAATAAGGAAGACTAAGAGACATTGGGAAATGAATCCCAACAATCTCACTTCCATGTATATATTCATGAGCACCCTCTATCAAATTCACGGTTCATTTTGTGGAGTTACCTCCTCGTCTGACATGGTATCAGAGGCAACTCTTTTTTTGGCCTTCCTCCCCTTGTAACTCCCTCCATTATGCAAAAATATCTCTGTTTTGCATTTTTTGCGGACTTCCACCTGTGTCATATTCCTGCAAATATTGTTTGATTTCTTTATTTATTTTTGCATTCAAAGTATGTTTTTCAACCGTCTTGGCCTGCATTCCAACAATGCTCCCATCCATTCAAAATTATTTCGGGGATCACAGCTACTCTCGTCAGCTCCCTCACTCCGGCTCCTCCTCACAGCCCTCCTCCGCGCAGTGCACAACCCTGCTACCCCACGCAGTTGCTACCTCCACAGCTCACAACCCTCCTCTGCGCAATGCACAACCCTGCTACCTCCACGCAGCTGCTACCTCCTGCAACTTACCCCTTCACTCCCCTCCCTCCTTCCTCTGCTCTTCTTGCTCTCCCCTCCGCGAGCTCCCCACTCCCTTTCTCCACCCTCCCGCTCTCATCACCGCGGGCTCCCCTCCCCACTCCCCACTCCCTCCTCCGCCCTCCTTCCTCCACCCTCCAGCTCTCCCCTCCCCGCTCCCCAATCCCTCCTCCGCCCTTCTCCCTCTGCCCTACCTCCAACCTCACCTCCCCATATTACACCTCCCCAAGTGCAACCTTCCCGAGGTCTAACCTCCCCCAAGTCCCACCTCCCCCAGGTCGGACCTCCCCTCCACAGTTTTTTTTTTTAATACCAAAATTGAGTTTTTACAACAGAGTGCATATTTCACACCAAAATTGAGTTTTTGTAGCAGAATACTTTTTTTACACCAAAATTGTGTCTTTTTCCAACATACTACTTTTTTTTCAAAAGTACATATTTACAATGCATTCTCTCATATCTATTGTGGGAGTAGTTCTCTCTGGCAAGGAGAACTATCCTGAGTGGTTTCGGAAAATCAAGCACACTCTCATTTTTAATGAGTTGTGGAGAGGAATTTGTGAAGGAGAAGGAGAAAATCCACCTACAAAGCCCACCCTAGACAAGGAGATCTCCATTTTGGAAAACAAGAATTGCAAGGCCTATGCCTTGATTGCAACTTCTGTAAATGAAGAGGTGAATCACCATATTACACCATTTTCAAATTCCTATGAAGCCTTGAGGAAATTAAAAGAACTCTATGACTCACATTCAGAACTTGAAATTGTTCAATTAATGATTAAGCTGTTCAGCCTTGAATTGAAAAGTGATGACCCTCTTGCTTTAGCATCAGAAGTAAGATCTATAATTCATGACATTAAAAATAATGGTGTAGAAGTTGACATACCTCTCATAGATTATGTTCAGGCATTGTATTCCACTTACTCACATTACCTTGAGTCATTACTAGCAAGTGGAAACCTCATGAAGATCACCTTTGATTCCCTCGAGAAAAAAATTGCAGAAAGAGAGAAGGCTTTTGGAAAGAAGACAATCCCTCTGTCTTCTGAAGAAGCTGTATGTTTCGCACATAGAGAGAAAAATCATGCTCAAGATTATTCCAAAGGAAGAGGTGGCCGAAGAGGAAGAGGAAGAATAAATTTCAGAGGAAGGGTGGGTAGATAAGCTCAAAGTGGAATTTTTTTTTCTTCATTACATACACTGCAATAAATATTGGCATGATGCATCTACATGTAAGTTGCCTTGGGACATAATTGAGCAGCAAAGATATCAAGAAAAAGGTAAAACTCATGAAAGAGACAAAGGTAAAGCACCTGAATCCTCTCATTATGTTGTAGCACATTGTAACATTGGAGTAACTGAAGACTTGTTTGATGCTTCACTTACTTCTTGAAGAAATGATTGGTTGCTAGATTCAAGAGCAATATGTCACGTGACTTTTAGAAAATATTTTTTTGAAGAATTTACTGACAAGGTTTATGGAGCATTATAATTTGCAGACAAATTTAAACTCAAGCCATTAGGGCTTGGCATAATCAACCTTAAGTTACCTAGTCTTCCAGACCATCTTCTACATGAGGTTCTATACCTCCCCGAGTTGAGGAGAAACATGTTGTCCTTGGTCCACATCCACCAGCAAGGACACTCCATTCACATGTTTGATGGCAAGGTTGAGGTCAGAAAATCATCATATCGCTCACTTGTCATGAGAGGAATAGAAGAAGGAAGACTCTTAAAGCTGCAAGGTACCTCTGCTCATGCAAAAAACTTTGCATTCAGTTCTCATCATGATGAAGGTATATTTCCATCAAGTCTTTTATGACATGCTATATTTGGACACTTAAACTATGACAACCTTCGATTATTGAAGAAAAATGGTGTTACTAGATTGCCTACAATTCCTAGGAAACGTAAGCAATGTGATGCTTGTATTCCAGGAAAGCATAGCAAACAATCCTTTCATGATTCACATTCTAGAGCACATAGAAAACTTGAGCTTATTCATTCAGATTTATGTGGCCCCATGCATGTTTCTTCTGCAAATGGAAATAAATATATGATGAAATTTATTGATAATTACACTAGAATGTGTTGGGTTTACTTATTGAAGAAAAAATACGATTCTTTTCAAACATTCAAGAATTTTCATGCATGGATTGAAAATGATGCACAAACTCATATTGGATCTTTGCTCATTGATAATGTAAAAGAATACACTTCAAGCGAATTTTAAAACTATCTTTGTCAACATGGGATCAAACATCAAACAATTGTGCCCTATAATCCCCAATAAAACTATGTAGCTGAAAGAATAAACATGACAATTTTAAATATGATTCACTCCATGATGTTTTTCAAGAATGTAAAATTGATGTTTTGGGTTGATGTAGTTCTATGTGCTATGTACATAAAGAATAGGTGTCCTTTTGATACAATCAGAAATAAAATTCCTTATGAAATGTGGCATGGCCACACCTTCGGTAAAGCATTTCAGGGTCTTTGGTTCCACCTATTATGCCTTGATACAAAAGGTAAAAAGAAATAAAATTAGTGCTAGAAGTCAAAAACGTATCTTCTTGGTGTATTCCAATACCTCCAAAGGATATCGTCTCTATGATGAAGTCAATAAGACGTTTGTAGTATCTAGAGATGTCATATTGCTTGAATCTTCCAAGACTAACGATGTTGTTGAGCGACAACTTGATCGCTTGGATAGATTCACACATGCAAAGTCATTTCAAGAATTTGATAATCAGATTCCACATCTTGAAGGGGGGATTCCTATACTGAATCAATATGTGGAATCGTCTTCCGAAGCATTCTCTCCCCCACATGAAGAACAAACCACGGATGACACCTTGAATGATGTGATTGATAGAATTGGGAGATTGAATCTTGATTCAATCTCAACTCAGTCAAATGAGCAGCCTGGGCCATCTCATAAAGGTCCCCCAAAATGGTTGACAAAGACATTGGAAAATGTTCGTCCCGATGAGGTTGGAAAGACTGGAACAAGAAGTTCCACTAGGAAAAATGGAGGTGATGTAGATGATTCTGATTCACCTATTGATATGGATGTTGCTTATAATTGTGAATTGAATTTGTCTACAGACATTGAACCAAATTCCTTCAAAGAAGCCGCTTCTCATGATGAATGGAATGAAGCGATGCAAAAGGAGTATGTTGCCTTGATAAAGAATGGCACTTGGAAGCTGGTTGATCCTCCATTGGGAACCAAACCAATTGGCTGCCAGTGGGTCTACAAGAACAAGTACAAAGCGGATGGCTCACTTGACAAGCACAAAGCTAGGCTCGTGGCAAAATTTTTTTCATAGAAAGAAGGGGTCGATTATGAGGAAAATTTTTCCCCCACAGAAAAATGGGCCACCATCCAGACACTCTTTGCCTTAGCAACTCAGAATGTTTGGAAAGTCCATCAGATGGATGTCAAAACCGCCTTTTTGAATGGATATTTAAAGGAGAAGGTTTTTATGTCCCAGCCAGAAGGATTTGTTGTGAAGGGCCAATAAAACAAAGTATGCAAGCTTATAAAATCCTTGTATGGCCTCAAGTAAGAACCACGAGCCTGGTATGAGAAATTAACTGAGAATTTTCTGAATCTTAAATTCAAACATTTTGATCTTGATGACGCAACTTTGTTTGTTAAGAAAGTTGGAAAAACAATTGTATATCTTGTGGTGTATGTAGATGATATTTTGATGACAGGGAATTATGATGCTTATGTTATCTGTTGTGGATGATTTTGTACCCCCCCTAGAGGTGAGTCTAGAGTTGCCATAGACCGGTGCCTGGGACATCTTAATATAGCAAGGAGCCCTTTATATAGTTTGGGTTGTCGGTCCAAAGACTCACTTACTATCTCTTGTTTGCACGAGGAAATTAGTTTTAGATGGGGACCGTCTCTCTGGAAAGTGCCATTTTAAAATTGAAACAGGTGTAGGGACATGTGTAAAAAATCCAATGCAAGGCATCGGACGTTAAGAGACCGCTTGCGTAAGAAGACAGGTTCAAATAATACATCAATCCAAGTATCAAGAGTGGTATGAGGTAGAGACATAAAAGAAGATATTTAACTAACATGTAATTTGGGCCTGAATACACAAACGAGAACCCGCAAGGGCATGCAATCTACACGGATCACTTATATGACAATGGCGTTTCAAAAGCACCCTCCTCATGCAACTAATATATGTGAGAAAATATGGAAGAGATGATCATGGAACAATATGTCATGACTAGGCCTATTTAAAACGCTAAGCTAATTTAGAAAGGAGCACCAACGAAGATGAATCATACTGTGAACTAGTGAGCCACTCGCATTCTAGAACATGATGCAAGAAGATAAATAGCATGAAAGAATGTTTTATTAACACAAAGAAGTCCATGCGCGAGATACCAAGGAACCGGAATCCTCATTTGATTTATGTCTCGGAGCCCTACGAGCTGAACCTTCATACAAACATACACCAAAATGTATACAAAAGCCTTTTCTTTGCAGTTTGTGATAGAAATTTGGAACCCTTACAATGTACCTTTTCCCTTTCGCTTTTATAAAGTGAATGAGAATTCTGAGAGGTAGATAAGAAAGCATTTAATAACTTATTTTTGAATCAAATGGCGGAAAACATTCACTTTGTGGCAAAAACGATTGAACACTCAGTGTTGTACTTTGTGTTTATTTAGGAAATAAAAATCACGAAAATGAAAATGCAACATATACAAAGACATAAATAATAAAATATGAAAACATTCGACCTTTTAAGGAGAGGAAGATGCAGCCAATAAAACCTTGAAGCCTTGGGTTCCGATTTTGTAGGTACTTTCGTCCTTTTAGTTCTTAGATTTAGGTGAAACCTTTTGTTGGACCACGAATTCATTGCTTCTTCATTAATAATCTTGTTGTTGCATTAATGTTTTCCATCACTTAAATGCGCCCCTTTGATTTTTCTCCCCAGAGATTTCCATGGATTGAAGTACCCTTCTTTAATGGAGGTCACATCATAGTGACTTGGGATCCTTTCACATGGTCTTGTTCCCCTGCAAGTTCTACTTGAAAACAAAGCTTGTTGAATAAAGCTAGTCACGGAGATAGAGGACAAAGTGGGGCTAGCAGACGGTGACATAGATAGCAGAGGATGATGGAATGACGCGGGGGAGAAGACTTCAGCGAAGCTTATTTGGTGTGGCACATAAGCAAGAATATGTAAACAATGGAGGAACGATGGATGACATGTAGGCCAACAACGAAAAATGGGCGAATAACGGTGGTGCGAAAACTTCGAAGATTAACTTTTGAGGAAGTTACGAGAAAGACATAACAAAACAACGGAGCAAGAGGAGAAACGAGAAGTTGGGACTCGGACGCATGTCGCAAAAATGTGAGAGAAAATGCGATGGAGGGAAAAAATGGAATATCCAGGCACGCTGCGCTGTGCGATGGGCGTGGTCGGTTGGCGCGGATCGCGGCGAAAAGTGCGATGGCGGGGGATGGCGTGAACGGGGAAGCTGGCTTTTGCGATAGAGTGAACATGCGATGGCGATCATGCGACACACGTTAGTGATATCTGTGGGCGACACTTGGTTATGTGGGAAGAAAGGAGCGCGGAGCTAGAAGAAAAGGCTAGGTATATAGCAACACAGCGGACTTTACTTACTTTTCTCGTGTATTTACCGGTGCGGGAAAGGTCAGCGGTAAAGGAGAAAAGAGAGACTTTAGCCAAAGTTTGGATGGAGGGGCTGACTTGTACAACATCGGCTCAGCGGGAACGGCATGTTCGTCCTCGGGCATGCGGGAGAACCCATGGAACCTCAGAGAGACCCTCTTGTGCGTGGAGTGCTCTACAAACCACTTTGCATTTTCTTCAAAACTTATCGACTTATTATATTATTTACATTTCAAAATTGTGATCACACTTGCATACATTATATACATAAAATACATCGAGCACAGTGCTGAGGTAAGTCTTTGAAAGTAGTGTTTAAAAAGGTGTCCATTCATGAGGGGTGTCAGTGATTACACTGTGAATTTTCTAACATGAAAGTGTTGTTTCTCCCTAGGTTCACTATTTTGAATGGACCAAACCACATCGGGTCAAGCTTGGCATGCTTGCCCTTTTACGCACGACATCACGAGAACCGAGTCTCCTACTTGGAAATTCTATCTTTTTTTACTTACTGGCAGTCAAAAATATCCTTCATTTTTTCTGATACTCTATCGATCTCTCATTCACACAGTTGCGCGTTTCTTCCAATTCTACCGGTACGATTGTTCTTCGATCATGTCATGCGGATTCCCCTGATCTCTCCTTGGCAGTACCCTTTGGGAATGCCAATTACGGAGGAAACACGACTCGCCCTTTTTGACTCATAGGGTGACTTCCTGTTTCTCTTTTCTTTGATTTATCTGTTACTTACATCGGCAAACTTCAATTGAGAGTCCACCAGAATTTCACAGTTTTCATATTGTTTTCTTGGATCCCTTACAGGGGTTTTGTTAGAGGACTCTTGCTAAACCATTCCTATATGGATAGTATCTTATTGAGTGAGTCAATGTAATGTTATACCTTTGACAAAACTTTACCAACTTGGAGACTTGAAAACTGTGGTATGGAGTTACAATTACGGTTGGGCAATGAACCTAGATATGATATTTTCCTCTATAAACCTCATTATCACAACATCTATAACATTTCTTGTGGGTATTGCTTCCACCATTTTGTGAAATAGTCTGTGGTACATTAATATCCATCTCTCTTTGGCCACTTGATGGGAGATGTATTTCTCTATAAAGAATGTGAGTCCCATTTATGAAATGGTTCTATTTACATGGATGGGAATCAGGAACAAAATTTCTTCAATTTCATCTCATGATATTTGTGCTTGTCGCATGCTCGACTTAGTGAGAGTATGCAAGTACGGTTGTGGGTAGAAAAGCAGCCTCAGATTCTATGTGTTGTGGCCCTCAAGCACTTAATGTCCTCCCACAAATCCCTTCCTTGGTCTTGTTAATGCTTTGCCTTCATTTCTGTGAGGCATAACAATAATATACCTAGAGGGTCTCTCGATAAGTACATCCGTGTGAATTTTATGTTTAAGCAGTTTTCATTCTCACATTCATGTTCTTTTATCGCAATATTAGAGACGGTGAGTATTTAAATATATTCAACTGTTCTTTATACCAAGACTGGTGGAATATTTCATGTATCTTTTGAGTAGCCATTTCTAGTCCTTGCACACCGCTCCTCTTCTTTTTACGATTCTTGAAAATTCGCTATCATGAATGAATTATTGACTTGATGATTTGATTGAGATAACATCTTATGAAGTCTGTCCTTTGAAACCCGACTTAAGCATTTATATCCAAATCATACTCCTGGTTGCAATCCATCTTCCTCTTCTTCCTTCCCCATTCTCCCCGAACCAAAATGTCTTTGTGTGTTGTGGGGCATGTACGATATTATGATATTACAAAACATATATATAAGAGCTTTGAGTTTCACAGGCATATGCACAACTTCTCCAACCTGTTATATTTAATTAGGCATCATGGCTTGTAGTGAAGAAAGCTATGGAGTTGTTTATATCCTCCTCATTTTACTGTGATGTCTCAGCTGGTGTGTGGGGTGAAACAAATGAGAATATGTAAATGGCTTTTGTGTCCAGTCCGAAGCTAACCACGGGAGCTTCGGCAAATACCATTTTATCCATAGCTAGATATGCTAGACTCTGAGACCATTTAACTTCATTCTCCTTCTTCAACATATTGAGTTATATACCTAAATATCTAGGCATAGTTAGGAATGAACTAACCAGGAAATTAATTACATTAGAAAACACCTTCACTTCCTTTTTATTCTGAGCGAGGAAAAGTCTGCATTGTCCCTTCAACTCTTTTGGGGTCTGACCTCACACCATCCTTTGTTACAATGTGCCATAAAAGTTTTCCTCAACTAATGCAAATAAGGACTTTGAGGTTGAGGGATAAACCATACCTTGCATTTCTCAAGGTTATTCTTAAATGCTCAATATGTTCATCATCATTCTTTGAAAACACGGTGATATCATCAAGATACACCACCAAAAACTTGTCTGTTCTCCCACAAAGGCTATATCCATTGCCCTTTTGAAAAATAGCCTCACCAGGTAATTAAACAAGACAGCATCTTGGCATATGAGTTCCCATGGAGTAGTAAGTAGGTCTTGCCCAAATATGCAGGAGACAGCCACCAGGTATGAGAAAAACCATCCATCGTTGACGATACATGTGCTCCTACTTCTGCCCGAATGTGGTCCATCTTGAGCGGTGGATAATTATCTTTAGAAGATGCTACCATTCCAAATTCACAAAAATCACACACGGCCATATTTCTCCGTTCTTTATTTCGAGAAACGAAGCAGGGACCAATATCCATTAAAGGTATCTCATTGTACACGATTATCTTGGCCTTCGATAATTTCTTGATTTTCTTTTTCAACCAAGAGCTGTGGAAGGTTGGTAAATATAACAACATAAGGCACCATCACCTCGGTGGAATCTTGTGCGCAATATTTACATCAAAAGTTTTTGAGATCTTACATTAGGACTGACCAGCTGTCTTTATAAGATTGAAATAATTTCAAATATTTTCTTTTATAATCTTCTAGGACCTACGATAATTTGACAATTTTGGGATCGATGAAACACTGATTCCAAATCTCTCCTTGATGTTATTACACAGTATTCTTTGTGGTACATAATGGAATATCATCCTTGATGTAAATAATCTTTCTGGGGCACAGAAGCCCTACGAGTCATGACATTTCCTTTGAGGTACCTTTTCTGTTCTGCTATCTTTTCTTCCCATTTATTTTACACCAATATTTTCCCTTCTTCCTCCTCGTTATCATCCCAATTTCTATATTTGTGAGTCTCCTTTGTCTCCATGAATCTCTTCATACATTCATCATCTTGGTCTGCCGGTGCTTTACGTTGTCTGGAATGGATGGTGTCTAGTACCTCTCTTCCATATCTTAAAAGTGGATTCTAAGGAGGACGGAATGTCTTGTGACTACTGACAAGAGAATACACCGCTATACATTTTTTTCTCACTGGAGACGTAGGCACATATATTCCGTCCTTTGAAGAAATTTTCTATCATCACATACTTAAGTTCTATGTCACGAGGGCAGGGATGCTTGGTTTGGCATGGGATTTTTGATCATCCTGCTCTGACTGAATCTCCAAGACTTTTAAACATTGGATGCCCATGTTTAAGTGCATTTGTAATCCCAATAATAACATTCCTGTAATCCATTGGTACAGCAGCCTCATACTCCAATTTGAAAGATAGCGGCACCCATTTTCTGTGGAAGAGATCAACAATACCCGACTCCATTACCTTCCTCTTAAGTTTGCTCCATAAATGAGGTCAAGTTACGACCTCCATGATCTCACTTTAAGGCTGCTCAACAAGGTTTGACCAAAGAGGGGCTCATAGGCATAATTTTGATTTTCTTCCCTGTATCAAGCATAAATCTCCCTCTTTGACATAAGGCGGGAGAGGTCTGCGGCGGTCAGCCTTAGTTACCATTTTAACAATCCAATCCCACCTTGTAACCTCACTTTCTTCGGCCCCCAAGGCGGGACAGCGCACTGTGTTAAATCCAATTTAATTGATCCCCAATCTTTGCCCCGAGGACCTCGTGACATGCCAAAGCGGGAGTTGGGATGTCGGCGACCATAATGTCATGACCTTAACACTCTTTTAAAATTTGGGGCCAAATCAGCCCACTAAATCACTTTAATCATCCCAAGCATAACCCTTTTTGGAATCAACGATAAATCTTTATATGGTCTTGCATTTGACTAGTTGTTCCATGATTTGAAGCATAAGGTTATGGAAGCCCCGAGTCTGCCTTTAATTAATGTGATGGGTCATGGATGACTAGGGACAAGCAAGGAGGTAAGAGGTCTATCTCCTCGACATGTGGGCCAAAGACTACCATGGGTCTTTCTTTAACGATTTAAACTATTAGGTGTAATTGGTGTTTCGGGGCCCGAAGCATAAAGTGACTTGAGGGCGATATACGAGGTTGTTTCAATAATTCGGTCGGTGGGGCAAAAAGTCTTAATTTTCTCGGAAGTTCTTTTTGCAAATTGAAAGCATATGGGGCTTTTCTTACACAGCTTCTTTTGACTCCCCTTATTTTCAGCTGAAGACTTAAACTTCCTTTTGTTGACAACGACTCAACATTAAGGCCCGACTATTTTGAAGAAAGAGAATCGAATATTAAGATGTGAGGGAACATAAGAGGGTTCTTACCTTTTTCCCATACTTTTCTTTGTGGTTTGATTCCTTCCCAAAGCGGATACTTCTTCTTGAGGTGGATTTCTTCTTCTTGCTCTTGAGTTTTGGGTCCTCTTTCTTGAAGATGCGAGATCATATTTTACGTTGAATTGTGCTTCAACAAATCGACACGGTACTTACGGTAATGGTCAATCTCCTTCACCAGTCTTCGTCTTCTGACGAGCGATCCATATCATCATTGTTGAAAAGCCGGTTACGATCTTCTAATCCATAAGCCACATGCTCCCGATTAGATAGCCTGTTGGTCTTGGATATAAGGGATAGTGCACACCGGGCCTTGTGGTTCCTTTGTCTCTCGGCGATATACGGAAGGTGGTCTTCTATCACCAGGGATTATATCCTCTGTTTGGAGCATTATAGAAATTCTTGAGGGCCCTTGTTTTGCTTCCGGTTCAAGCATGACCATCTTCTTTATCATCTTCCCTTATTCATCCAATTTCTACGGATCTTTCTTGACTTGGCAGAAACCTCTTCTTTTTTCTCTCCTAATATCTTGTTCGGTTTTTTCCCCTTGATTTCCCGGTGGAGGCAATTTGCTTTTGAAACCAGGCTTTCCGGATTTATTCATCATCTAAAGTGGCGGGTTCACCCCTCAATGACCAAATCAAATCAAGGGCATGAAAATTATCTTCAGCGTGACTTCATAGGGCCATTTGAGCGAGCTCGGATATAACTAACCAGATCTTTTGATGAACTACGATGCTCCTTCGATACATTTCTTCTTCATGGTATTAAGTCTGAGTGAGACATTGACGGCAGTCTTTCTTTTCTCCCACTTTCTAAGAAAAGTATTCTCCATTTCAGTCCCGGTGATCACGGTGTTTAATGTCTTCATGACATTTGCACTTCCACCTTCCAAATCTTGCTAAATAATCCTAGACCACATAGGATGTTCAACATTTAAGTTTTAAAAGGGCGAAGGTAGAATGTTTGCGAACCTCGGCTCCATTTTCACCATTAAATCTCGGCGGAATATTTAGATAATCACTGGCAGCATATCATTTAACACTTGGGGCAAAGGCAGGGGCATATTTGTTCCGGCAAGCAGAACGTTAGCCATTGGAGGAGGTGGGGGTTACTCGCAGTCCCAGGGGGAGTACAAATGAGAGGGAGGGTAGGAGAGAGTGGAGTGAATAACGATGGGAATATATTGCACGGGGCTTTGAGGTGTGGATGGGAATAACTCACGGTTAACAACAACCTTACTTTGACCTGTTTAATTTCTTGACCTGCGACGGGATAAATTCTTCTTAATCCGGAAGCACTTCCTCTCGTGGAGTCCTCAAGGAGTAAAACTCAAGGATTTTCTGTTCTAACTTCTTGAGAAGAAAGAGGGCGGATAATCTTCAATGGAATAATCGGGGGTTTCGGCCTGGGGGTGACACCCACTCTCCTTCAAACTCTTTTATGAATGATCTTCTACGGGTCGGTTCGTAAAGACGCTTTCGGTAGGGATGTATGTCGACCTCAAATGGCTACGAGGGCAGGATTATGACAGAATTTCAAGACGAACCCGGTGGGTCGCCCGGGGTGAGAGGATAATACAGCTCTTCCAGCTCTCTGTGCTCCGCCAGTTGGTGGCTGTAGGTGGCAGAGACCCGGAAACTCATATTCTTGAATTAAGTCCCCGTGTGGCAGCGCCCGAAAGATGTTGTGGATGATTTTGTGCCCCACAAGGCAGTCCCAAAGTTGCCATAAGACTGGTGCCTGGGACATCTTAACAGCAAGGAGCCAACATATGGTTGGGTTGTCGATCCGAAAGGAACTCACTTACTGTCTACTTGTTTGCACGAGGAAATTAGGGTTTTGAATGGGACCAATCTCTCTCGGAAAATTTAGTACAAAGATAAGAACAATGTCGGGGAAATCTGTAAAACTCCAATACAAAGGCATCCAGAAAGCAGGACTGAAGACCGCTGCCCAGCAAAGAGGGCTGGTTTAAATAATACATCACAATCAATGTCAGAGTGAGTGCGGTGAGGAGACATAAAGAAGACAATGGCTAACATGGACGTGCAGATACCTGGCAAGAACCACCACGGGCATGCCAAATCACAGATCATGTATGTAACAATGGCGTTTAAGCACACTCCTCATGCAATAATATGGTAAAAATATGGAAGAGATGATCATGAACGGGTATGTCATGACTAGACCTGTTTAAAGCGGCAATTGAGAACCCGGAAAGGGCATAACGAAGATGAATCCTTACGCAAAACTACAGTGAAATACACTGCATTCCACAGAACATGTATTTACAAGAAGATAAATAACACATGAAAAGATATTGTATTAACACATAAGAGAAAGTACATATTTGTAAGGAATACAAAGACAGAATCCTCATTGAGTTATAACTCCTCTCTGCAGGAACTACGGGCTGATACTATAAGAAGTATTACAAAATGTATACAAAAAGCCTTTTCAACACCTTTTGATTCTTTTGATGGAAATCGGAACCCTTACAATGCCCCCTTTTCCTTTGTTTTTATAGATGAATGAAATTCTAGAGGAGGAGTGAATGAGAAAATTTAATATTTATTTTGAATCAAATAGCGGAAAAAAATTAACCCTGTTGCTTAATGACATTTGAACATAATTACATTTAATATACCACAATTTATTTAAAATGAATGCTGAAAAATAGCGTCTTGCTTATGTACAAGACATAAATAATAAAATAATAAACAGTCGGCCTTTCTGGAGGAGGAAGATATGAGCAATAAAACCTTGAGGTGCCGGTTCCGGTACATGGTACTTTACGATCTTCGGTTCTTGAATTTAAATTTGAAACCTTTTTCGGCGTGGACCACAATTCATTTAGCCTTCATTGTTAATAATGCAGTATTTGCATGTGTTTTCATCACTTAAATGCGCGCACGTTCTCTGGAGATTTCACTTGGATCGAAGTACTTGCTAATGGAGGTCACCTCATAGTGACTTACGGATCCTTTCACTTGAAATCTTGTTCCCACCACAAGTTCTGCCAAAAACAAAGCTTGTTGAATAAACTAGTCATAGAGATGAGGAGACAAAGTGAGGCTAACATGGAGCGGTGAGCATGGTGCAGGGAGGATGGCAGTGGAATGGCAGGGAGAGACTTCAAACAGAAAACGAGTGTGACACATAACCAGAATATATAACAATGGAAGAGAACGTTACTGGATGACATGCTGCACCAGCCAACAACGAAAAAAATGGCGGGAAGAAGCATTGATGATGAAAACTTAGAAAGATTAACTTTTGGGGAAGTTAGAAGGCATAACAAAACAGCGAGCCAGGCTTGGGTGGGACCGGGCGCATATCACAAAATCGCGGGAGGAGAAAATGTGATGGAAGAAAAAAATGGGGAATAACCAAAATTCCGCGCTGCGCTATGCGATGAGCGTGGTCGATTCGACGCGGATCGCGCGTGCGATGGCGGGGATAGCGAGCAGGAAAGCACGCTGCCGGAGGCAAACATGCGATCGGCGCGATCATCGACTACGTTAAACACTCTATGGGGCAGCACTTGGTTATATGGAAGAAAGAGGCCCCATGGAAACTAGAGAAGAAAAAGTGGGCATATATGTAACCTTTTAAAAAGCGGACTTTAGCCCTTTTGATATGACTGCAATGTCGGGAAGAATTAGAGCGGTAAAGGAAAAGAGAGCTTTAGCCAGGATTTGGATGGAGGGGGTAGAAAGCTTGTACCATGACATCCATAAAGAAGGAATTGAAAAGGGTTTTGAAATAGGCGGTTGGGCTGTATTCTTCTATATTGAGCCAGTGAAGTAACTCAACATCTTAAATTTATATTCCTTTCTCAAAAGAAGTACATTGGATATCTATTGAACAAGTTTGGCATGGCTGAATGTAATCCTTTGACAACTCCAATGGAACAAAACTTGAAGCTCACATCCATCGAAGGGAAGGAATTTGAGGATGCAATGAAGTATAGACAACTTGTAGGAAGTCTCATCTACCTGACTACTACCAGACCAAACATCTCATTTGTTATTGGAATCCTCTCCAGGTTTATGCAAAAACCTTGTGAAGGACATTGTTCTGTTGCAAAAAGAGTTCGAAAGTACTTGAAGGGACTTGAGACTTTGGACTCAAATATACAAAGGTGGGTGACTTCAGCTTGATTTGATACTCCAATTCAGACTTTGATGGAGACAAAGAAACTAGGGTATCTACTTCATGTTATACTATGAGTCTTGGATCATGTGATGTCTCCTGGAGATCACACAATCAATCAGTTCCAACAAATTCCACAGCTGAGGGAGAATATGTGGTAGCAACTGAAGTGACAAAGGAAATTGTGTGGCTTAGGAAAATCCTTGAAGATTTGCAGATGAAACAAATGCATTCAACTCCACTCATGATTGACAACACTTCTGCAGTAAAGTTGGTAAAGAACCCAAAGTTCCATGATCAAATGAAGCACATCAATACATAATACCATCTGATTTGACATCACATTGAGTCCAAAACTATCCATCTACGTCATTGTTCCACAAATGAGCAGACTACATACATCTTCACCAAAGCGCTTGGAAGAGAAAAGTTTGAAAAATACAGAACGATGCTTGGACTCACCAACATCCCTTCATATTAAGGGGGACAATGTTGACACCTAATCCTAAGGGATTGGGAGAAATTGTATACTAGTGTAAAATAGGAAATAAGGAAGTCTAAGAGACATTGGAAAATGAATCCCAACTATCTCACCTCCATGTATATATTCATGAGCACCTTCTATAAAATTTACGGTTCTTTTTGTGGAGTTATTTCCTGGCCTGACACCAACTAGTAATAGAACCATTATAACATTTGATGAAGCTCTTGAATCTAAAAGAAAATTGTGAACATTTCGATTGAAAATTTCAAAAGTCAAGAGAAATTTAGTTTGTACAACATTAAATTCTTCTCATTGCCTAAGGGTTAACTCATCTTCTTTAGGGATAGAGAGAAGATATGAAAACTACTCAAGGTTTTGTTACGTGGATGCTTTTTTACTTTTAGGAAACCTACAATACATTTTCATAACCTTTGAAATAAATCACCCATTGCTTAATTTCCATTGTTATGTATTCTATTAAATTCAATATTCTTCATAATCATACTTTACTAGATCAATGATAAAGAGTTCCATGAATTATTTCCAACTATGAGCTGATTTGGCTAATAATGTCCTATACTTACAATGTGTTGGTAATCAATTGGCATATTTCATTTTCCTAAACAATTTTTAAATTCTAAGGTGTAACATTAGAATTGAATAAGATGCCTAAATTCAAAGACTTCACTTCACCATCAAACCTCAAGTTCGACAAGAGATTAATTTAAATGTCTAGAATGTCACCTAAGGGTCTGAAAAAAAAACTCAAAGGGTAATCTCATATAGAAATATGAAGAGGAGTTATTGGTTTATTACAATAATTTCTTGAAATGACTCCATGTCGATTGGCTTGTCTTTATTTGATGGGTCAAAATAACCTTGGCCAATAGCATGGGTTACGCCTAGTGAAAACGTACAATTAGATCTCATACCATTTAGAATAGGAAAACCCTCAAGAATGTAGCTTTGTAGCCATTACTGGCTTGTGGTTTTACCAACCATGGTCAAGGTCAACCATCGATGGTTTTCTAAACTAAATATTTAAATGTAGCTAATCGAAGATGCAAATGCATTTGTCTAGATCTTGACTAAAGCAAAATGAAAACATATAACCATACATGATCCTATAAATGACCCATTGATTTAGATTCCTAAGAGTAAATAAAAGAACATGAGTAACTAACCACAAACCTATAATAATCTTGCATTAAAACAACCATCGATAGACCTATGCTCACAGATTTTGACAAACATTTTTAGAGGGTAGAAATAAGAATGCAATAGTTATACACATAAGAATAGTTTATAGTGTGAGATATATTATGACACAAATCCAATGCTGAGTAAAATCAATAGAATAACTCTCAACATATACAACAAAGAATTGATCTTCATGTTATACTGCTCCTAGTTTCAGAGATAACATAAACTGTTTAACGTGCTCCTCAATAGTGATGAGTCCATATGGATTAAACTTAGGAAGCCATCCGTCAAAATATTTTTCTTAAATGGCTATATACTCTATGAAATGAATGGTTGATTGCCTATTCTAACTTAAACTATAATTAAACTAAAAAACTAAATGATAGAATTAAACTGAAAAAATAGGGAAAATATATCACATATGTTTGTACTTATAATTATCTACACAAAAATATACAAACTCTTGTTTACACACAGTAATTTTGACTTGATGGAATATAGATAAATGAAGGTGGTAGGGTGAGGGATTCATTCAAACATAATATTTAATCGAAAATATTATGCATTTGAATATGGCTAGAATTTGGCTCCAGCTAGCCACACAAGATGTTTTTGAAGAAGGTCTTAAACTTATAGTGCAATGATTTGTTTATTTATTTATTTTAAGTTTCACCATAAAAAAAACATAAACAACAAACAATTCATAATCTTTGTATGACAGTAAAAAAACACTGCAACATATCTTAAGAAATGTTAACATAATATCCAAATATTTAATCAAATTTTAACATGAAAAAAGTTAGAAAATGAGTACCGCATGCATCCATTAACTAATTAAAATGATGACAAGACATTAGACACATAACTCATAAACAAATTCAACTCTAAATTTGGTAGAAATAAGAATGCAATAGTTATACACATAAGAATAGTCTATAGTGTGAGACATAGTATGACACAAATCCAATGTTGAGTAAAAGCAATAGAATAAATCTAAACATAAACAACAAATAATTGATCTTCATTTTATATTGCTCCTAGTTTCAGAGATAACATAAATTGTTTAACATGCTCCTTAACAGTGATGAGTCCATCTGGATTAAACTTAGGAAGCCATCCCTCAGAATCTTCTGATTAAGTTGCTATGTACTCTACAGAATCAACACCCGTTGCCTATTCTAACTTAAACTATAACTAAACTAAAAAATATAAATGATAGAATTAAACTGAAAAAAAAGGGGAAAATATATCACACATGTTTGTACTTACAATTATCTACAAAAATATACAAACTCTTGTTTACATGCAATAATTTTGACTTGATGGAATAACTAACAATGAAGGTGGTAGGATGAGGGATTGATTCAAACATGATATTTAAGAGAAAATATTATGCGTGTTTGAATATGGCTAGAATCTGGCTCCAGCTAGCCACACAAGATGTTTTTGAAGGTGGTCTTAAAATAAAAGTGCAATGATTTTATTTATTTATTTTATTTTAAGTTTCACCATAAAATAAAAACATAAACACCAAACAATTCATAATATTTGTATGACAGTAAAAGTACACTGCAACATATCTTAAGAAATTTTAACAGAATATCCCAATATTTAATGAAAGTTGAATATGAATAAAGTTAGAAAATGAGTACCACATGCATCCATTAACTAATTAAAACGATGACAAGACATTAGACGCATAAATCATAAAAAAATTCAATTCTTGAATTTGGTCTTCAGAAAAACTTAGCCTAAAAAAATTGATTATAGAATGCAGGTCTTCAGTTCCACAACTCATCGACCCTTACACTAATGTAACATGCCATATAAACACTAAAACAATTAGAAAATATTCAAGATTTTCTTTAATCAAAGATGACGATAAAAATGAAATATTATCCTTATCTAAGGATAATTTTCCAGAAAAAGGTGGTAAGCTCTTTCAAACTTTCTCTTCGTCTTCAGAGTCTTTATATTCAATGTTGAGAAAATGTGAAACTTTTGTTTGCATAAAGCTTACCCAATTTGTATACACCTAAGAAATTGCAAAAAAATGAATTAGATGGAAATGAACAATGTTGGCTTGGCACATTGACACCAAATTCTGAATAAAACTTTTCTTTTTACTATACTTAACAACAAATTTTGAAATTAATTTGATCTATTCAAAAGGAAATTGTAGAAACTTTTGGAAAGTTTGTTGCATCCAAATTTCGGTTTCAATCATCACTCTTAGATCTTCTATTGTGTTATCTTTTTTGTTTTTTTTTGTTTTTGTTTTATGTTTTTGATTCAAAGATCCAGGGACTGCCTTCCTTATTGGTTTGGATCTAGGAAGATCAAATTCTTCAATGAAGCCTGTCCCAATCTCCCATACCTTGATGCAATGTTTGAATGGCTTTCTTGGTCCACACTTGGACTTCCTTTAATTATGATTCTCTGCGATTTAATTAAGAATACATGAGTCTCTTTTCCTTCTTAGTGGTTTTAGGAATGTGCTCAAGTTCTAATTGATTTTCCCATTTGAGAATTGACGAAAATATTGCTTTAAAATTTTATCTTCTTCAACCAAATATTTAATACTTTCATTGAGATTCAAAATGTTATCATAAAGTCTATAATTTTTATCTATTCTTCTATAGAATTTAGCTTGATATTTTTTCTGTATTTAATTAACTTGCATTACTTGTTCTTTGAATACATTTAGACTCTGCTTAGCATCATGACCCTGTATCAGTTGAGACTGTAGAGTTTCAATTTGTTCTTTTAGTGTTTTAGTCATAACATCAATGTTGCTTTCAACTTATTCTTTCAATATCCAATTTTGTTCTTCATATTCCTTTCTCATTTTCTCAACTTGTTGGGAATGCTTGATTTCTAATTCATTCAATTTAATTTCAAACTAACTTTGTAAGTTGGCTCTTTCAATAGTAATTCCTCCAACCAGGTCCGTAGAATGAGCTTGCTAATTCTCTTCACTAAATTCTTTGGTCTTTTAGATTTTCAATTCTAACTCTTTAATTCTTTGAAACTTACTTCAATAAGTTGTTCCAAGCTCACTGACATGATATTGTTGATTGTTAACAAACACTCCAAGGGCCTATCAATATTCTTCAACTTTATCTCTCACATCTCTAGTTAGATGCCAACTATGTTCAAACATTGTTTCAAGAGTGTATATATTCCTCTTCTTAGTCCTTATTACAATGGATTTTGTGTGCGTGTTGAAATAATATTTATTTAATGATGGAACAGTTTAAGATACTGGTTCCATTTCATTAATAGACTTAAAAATAAATGAACTTAAAGGAGTTTTTGTGGAGATGGGATTCATGGAAGCTGTGAGGGATGTTTCTGGTACTGAAAATTTAGTGGTTTTACTGTGATGTTTAATTAATTATCTCTCTTTATTAATACTCTCTATAACTTTCGAATGGAAAATTTATTTTTCATGATTTTTATAAATCTCCATCTCTTCAGTTTGTTCAACATCTTTTTTAGACCGTAAGTCTTCTTGGGTGGTTTCCCCAGGAGAACCAATGATAACAATGTATTTGGGGAAGAGACTCTACTTGGTTAATTTCTCGTTTGCTTCTTGTTTCTAGTCTTTAACCTCTATTATTATGATGTTTTATTCAGTCATATTTCCTTGTTGTTGCCACTCTTTAACATTAATATCTTTGCTAGCCTCTGGAATCACTGATCACTACATTGTAACAGAAACATCAAACATATTTTCAATTTGAATTTATTGAAACTGCTAAGAAGACGTTGTTTCTAAAAGGAGTTGAGTAAAATTAACTTTCAAACACTTAATGTATTTCAAATATTCAAATGGAATAGAAGACATGAAAATTTTCTGTTTAAGAAACTATTCCTAAGTGTTTTCTCTAAATTCCTGAAGTTTTTCACTGTCCTCAACACTCATTAGTTTTCCCCTTTCAATCACCTGATCAAAAATATCAATGTTTATGAAAACATCATTTAAAGGAGGCTTTTGATTTGTAAAAGTTTTAATATAACTTACAACCCTATAATGATAATTTATTATTCCACTAGGTTCATAATAAAAAATGGGTAATGAGTGAAACCCGAATTTTTTAAGTTCTCCAGCTTCCTTGAATGCATGACATCTATCCTTTAATTTTATTCTTCCAAACATAATTGGAAAATTTGGCTAAATCTTCTTTTGAAGTTTACTCATCTTTCGTGCTTGACCATTTAATGTTGTTTGATTTGTTACTTCTCTAAGAGAAATTATTTTAGGAATGTACCTTGACAAGACATGTGGACCAACCTCACTCCCATATATTCTTATATAGGAAAAAAACTCTTCAACGAACCAGTCTCATATTTGATGAAGTGTCCCTTTCAGCTTTTGGCTAATCCTTGGAGGAGCACTCCCAAATATGACCTCATGTATATGGATCATTACATAGCTGCAAATGTCATAAAAATAAAACTTATATATACTTTCCCATAACATTGAAACATAATTTTGAATGGGTAGCTGATGGTCAATGGAATAATTCCACATCATGAGAGGAAAGGGGCAGAGGCAATGTCCAAAAGATAAGCATACATACAAAAAATGTTTTGATAGCCCGGAGGGCATGAAAATGCCAACTTCAAAGCTTTTGTCAAATTTTGAGAGAAAATTTCAGTCGACTTGAGACATTTTGAATCATGGTGGATACTGTGAATCAACGATATCCATTGAATTTTGCAATGCTCAGGGTCCATTTCCCAATATAATATGGCAAAAATTTCGTCGATGAACCTAAAAGGCCTTTTGAAAATAACAACAAGGTAATCCTTAGATGATTTGAGTTTGAAGCCCTCTTTCTCTACTCGCAACCAGTCTTTAATCATTTTATAATAATTTTTTCCACTTTGTTTAAAAATTGTATTGTTGAAATTATCAAGAAACTGAGAAGTAAAGGAGAGTTCAGGAGAATTGAGCTTATAAATTGTTGAAAGTGTGTTTGACCTCTAGGATGATATCACATTTCTATTATAATTTGTAACTGTAAGTGTACGAATGCCAACATGACCCAAAATCCATTGTATCATGTCATAATAAGGAAATATTTTAGCCCTAGCAACAACCTTGTGTAATTTTGTCTTTCTAGTGTTCTCAAACTGTATATTTTTCTCCTTACTATAACTTTTTTACTTTAGCCACTCCCTATTCTTAAATAAATTATAAATTTCCTCCCATTTCATTGTACATGCATCTTGGGTTTTGAAAGTGGTGTAAAAAATTAAAGTTGAGTTCAAATCATAATTTCTTGGTTCTATACCTTCAACCTCTTTTACTCTTTCTTTAATATGTTGAACTCCTTGCCTTGAAGCAAGTGATTTTCTCTTTTTTCCTATTTTTTGGCTTGTATGTCCAATGAAACAAATAATTAAGATTTTTTTATGAAGGCCACACTAATTCAATAAAAAAAACCTTTTGAAATATCACCGCTTACCAGAAATTGCAGGTCATAGATAAAACTATCACAATCTAGGTTGAAGTTTAGGTTTTCGGGTTGTGGTTTCAGAGAACAATTGACACTGGAGGTTTAACAAAAAAACACTTCATGATTTTGATTAAATCTTGGACTTCAAGTTGTTTAATTCACATAACAAGCAATGAATTTCAAATTAATGTGAAAATACCTCTCTACCATTTTTTGAAAAGCTAGGCACTATCGACGTCGAAGTTGGAAAAAACTCTATTTAAAGCCTACAACCAAATGTGACTATGAACTCCTTTTATTATAAAAAAACAAGAACAAATTAATAATAATGAAAGGTGCTTAAGTAGAGAAAAATCATTGTTTTATTCACAGATTGAGGACCCACAAGTTGGGTAGTTAGACATTTGGAGGTACTTCGAAAAACTTAAATAGATTTACTGGTTCCGATTCCAACTTAAAATCGAGTCGGGGAGAGGTACAAGTAGGGGGGTTGAAGAAATTTTCAAATTCGAAGGTTGGAGGTCAGGAGATGAAATGTTTTAAAAAATAATAGTTTTAGGTCCGACCTCTGAATTCAAGGTAAGAAGTCAGAGGTCGAGTTTTATATTATTGTTTTGAAAGTTTTACTATGTCTGACTTCTCAGTTTCATCAGTTTATTGAGTATATTTGATTGATTTTTATAGTTTTTAATGTTTTTTTTTCAATTTCTTGAAAACTATTTATTTACAAAAGAAAAAAAAATTAAGATAGGGTCCGTTTTTCCTTCTTCTATGCAAACAAAATAATGAAACAAGTTGGGGCTGACCTATCAGTTTTTGTTCAGGCACGACCAACCTATCAGTTTTGGTTCAGTTGGGGCTAATTGAATAGTCGGTCTCGACGGCGATTGAGGTGCGCTAACGGAAAACAGACCCTAGTAAACCTTGACTCCCGACTTGTTTCCCTTGGGACCCACAAGTAATTTCCACATGGAATAACTTGAGTTGTAAAGGGTGTAAGCTCATCATATGTGGCTCGTTTTATTAGAAAAAAAACAAGAATAATTTAAGAATTATGAAGGGCACTCAAGTCGAGAAAAAAAATTATTTTATTCGCAAATGGAGGACCCACAAGTTGGGTGGTCGGAAAGTCGAAGGTACTTTGAAAAAATTAAACTAATTTACTGGTTCCAACACCGACTTAAAACCAAGTCAGGGCAAGGTCCAGGTCGGGGGGTCGGAGCAATTGTGAGGTCAGGAGCTCAAAGGTCGGGAGATGATTTTTTTTTTTTAAATAATCGTTTTTGGTCCGACCTTTGACTTTAAGGTAAGAAGTCGGAGATCATGTTTTCTATTATTGATTTTAAATTTTTACTAGATCTGACTTCTCAGCGCCATCATTTTATTAAGTATCTTTGATTGATTTTTGTAGTTGTTTATGTTTATTTTTCAATTTCTTGGAAAATGTTTATTTATAATAGACAAAAAAATTAAGATAGGGTCATTTTTTCCTTCTTCTATGCAAACAAAATAATGAAAAAATTCAGGGCCGACCTATCAATTTTGGTTTATTTGGGGTTGATTATAGTCAGGCTCTATGACGATTGAGGTGTGTTAAGGGAAAGAAAACCCCTAATAAACCCCGATTCCCAAATTGTTTCCCTTGGGACCCACAAGTATTGTCCACATGGAATAACCCGAGTTTATGGGAGGTTGACCTGTCCTCCTTAAATGTCCACATTACACACTCCGACTTCTTTACCCAGACTTCACCAAGCCATGTACAAAAATATGGAAACATCCAAATAAAGGTAATAATAAAGATGATACTAAATAAATAATGCATGATCCTACAAATGTATGATCCAACTGTAACCATAAAAAATTTCCACATGGAGGTAATAAATAAATACATGACAGACATATTATGATTGGTGTATTGATTAAGGAATAAATTTTGGATTAATAAGCGAATTGCATTTTAAACTTGGTTCATTATCCTTTCAAACCTGTAGTCTATCTTCTCAGCAACAGGCGAATTGGACTTACTGAGTCTCTTCTTGTCTTTCTTCTTTCAAAATTCCTTATGTGAACCCATACACGAACCTACTTCCACTGTCTCGCAACTTTCAGCCTTCACACGGCTTCCCTTTGCCTTTCAACGGCCTTTGGCGTCCCTAGGTGGTTTGGCGAACCTCTGGCGAACTTTCAGTGAATTTGAAAGAGACAATACTACCTCAGTAGACAATAAAATAGCTCAGAGTGACAAGTACTCAAATGTGGAACATCAAAACTTCTCTCTTTATTAATATGATAATATGATATTACATTCGATCTCAAGACTCAATATTTCCTTCCAGAGATTGATTGCAGTAGCATTTACCAGACTTTGCTACTCAATATATGAGATAGCTTAAGTGAGGCTTCCTGGCTGGTTGTAGGCTTTGTCTTAGAAATATGACATAAACACACAAGTATTCACAGACTCAATCCTAAAGATCCCGCCACTTTAGATTCTCACCAGTGCTGAGCACATTGATGCGCAGGCTAGCTAGATCAGACTCTAATACTTGGCTTCTGATCTTTGTGATGCAAGCAGATCGAGAATTACCTCGCAGTTGTAGAGCAGGAATAGGTCATACTTTGACTCAAATAAAACCAAAAATGACTCTAAGATTCACTGACTCTGAATGCCGAATGAATGAGCCTTACCCTCTTTTTATAGGAAATGAGGGGGGGCAAGCAATCAAATCGGATTGTCCTATGTCTATGACGTGGAGGAGGAATCATTGTTTTCGGGAAACACCGAAGTGACATCCGCACAGAGATTCCTTTCGCCGGACTCAAACATGTGAAAGTGTGTGTAGTACATTGTGGATGCCTTTTAGTACAAAGGCCCACGAGGAAACCGGCCCACGAGGAAACCAATATGATTATGTACACTGGGGATGCTTTTTAACCGGGAAAAGCCCTCGGGAAAATCCGGTCACTATGATCCTGTGACTAGGAATCATTACATGGTGGAGGCTTTTCGTCAGTGGTGCCCACGAGAACCACTAGCACTACTTTCTGCTAGATCTTCTAAGATTTTAATACCAAGGAATTTATACCTTTGAAAAGTGGTATCGTTCCATGCTTTGGTATAAATTCTTCTTACAATCATGGGTTTGTTAAGTATAATCTGGTGCTTAATTTTGGTCATGATCAACCATTGATGGTGTGTTTTCATATACATTTCTAGGATTGGATCATCACCCATATAAATGGTTACAAACTGGTTGAATTCTCGAACATTTTGGAATGGCATATGAAAACATGCACATTTTCCAACTTCAACACACAAATTACACTTGTTTTGGAAGAAAGACTCGTATACAACTGGATCCATTGTAGTTGAATTCAAACCGTAATCTTTCCACCATTCTTGAAACCACTGGGATCGCTGACATGATTGCATTACGCCAATGGCTCCAAATTTGATTTTTGTATAGTGGGTATCATTTGGACCATCTCTGTTTATGAGATCCCACCATAATCTTTTGTACCCTGCAAAATTATATACAGTGTCAAGGAAAATAAAATTTGGATTATTACCTGGCCATTGGTTGAAGCAGGTCCAGGTCCAAACTGGATCTCTTGTCCTGCTGATGACAAAATGTTCATAATAGACCTTCTGTCTATTGTTTCCACTAGTGCATGTAGCAGTGATATCACAAAAGTCTTGCGATAAATATTCTTTAGCTTCCCATGCAGCTCTCATGCTTCGAGTGTACACCATATCATGTATCCAATGACTACTTTTTGGGTACACACGCCTTTCTGGTACAAGATGCTATATGTCAATGTGTTTCTGGAGATGAGAATCTAATACTTTTGTGTTACAGAGCTGCCATGTTGGCTTCCATTCATATTTATAGCTGGCCCATTTCTTGTCATCAGGGACAGTTCTCAGGACTTCTCTTTGGTTTTCTTGGTCCCATTACATTGCCGAGTTACTCTTTCTGGTATTCTGAACTTCATAGATGTTCTTGAAATGCTGAGATGAATTCTTTCTTTGGGTAAATGCAGCGGGGAAATTGTCTACTCCTTTGACATTGTCAACCTTGAAATCAAAATTTGTAAACAACGCCTGCCACCTTGCAAACTTGGCCTCTCCTGGCTTTTTAATGTTCTTGGATAAAAACTTTTCCAAGAGCCTGGGCGTCAGTTCTCAACAGAAAAAATTTATTAACTAGATATATTGAAAATTTTTCTATACAATTCCATGCAGCTTTAACTTCCTTTTCAATGGTGGAATAATTCTTTTCGGACTTACTCCAAGTTCCTGAAGCAAACTGCACGACTTGTTCTTTATCTTTTCTATCCTTTTCGTCTGGTTTTTGTTTTAAAACACCTCCCCAACCAATATCACTGGCATCTGATTCTACAATCTTAAAAGAATCATCATCAGCAACATATAATATATGGAGATTTTTTACCTTGTCCTTTATTTTTCTTACTGCTTCTGTGTGCTCCTTGGTCCAAGGCTTCAGATTATTTCTTAGTCTATGATTTAACAGAGATCTATCAGCAACACAATCTGCATAGAAATTTCTCACATAATTCAGGCATCCGAGGAACCTTTGCAGCTGTGTTTTATCTAGAATAACATATGGAAATTTGTCTGCAAACTCCATTGCATGGTTTTGGAGAGCAATTTGGCCGTTTTGGATTGTGTGCCCAAGAAATTTGATCTTGGTCTGGAAAAGCTCCATCTTCTTTTTACTAAGGACCAGACCATTTCTCTTGACCAGCTTCATGAAGATCTTCACATGTTTGAAGTGGTCCTGCAAATTCTTTGAAAACATTAGAATGTCATCTATATACACCAGTAACCATTCAGCATAGGGTTTGAAAATATAGTCCATGACTCTCTGGAATTTTGAAGGTGCATGGTTCAGTCCGAATGGCATGACATTCCATTCATAGTGGCCAGCAGGGATACTGAATGCAGTTTTGAACTTATCTTTCTCTGAGATAGCTACCTGCCAGAAACCAGATTTTAAATCAAACTTGGAAAAAATCTTTGCACCAGATATCCTTCCCAATTTATCTCCTATATGCGGGATAGGATAGGTGTCATCTGCTAAGACATAATTAAGAGGTTTGTAATTTATCACAAGTCTAGGAATTCCTCTTATCTGCTCAGACCTTTTGTTTACATAGAAACCATAGCAGTTCCAAGGGCTGCTAATTCCCTGATCAGCTTTCTATCCAAAAGCTGAGTGATTTCTTTCTCACAGAGCTGTCTATATTATTTGTTCATTGGTATAGCTTTGGACTTGCAAGGTATGCCTATATATCCTTCTTTGTATGGCAGATCAACATAATGCTGTTTTCTGTGCCAAAAGGCATTCGACTCTTCTGAGCAACATTCTTCTTCTAATTTCTTCTGAATTTCAGAGATATTTCTTTGAACTTCTGATGAGCTCAGCTGTTCTTCAATGTGAATGGTAGACTTTAAGTCTTTGAGCTTTGTAAGCTTATTTTCTGCTTTATTGAGTTCCTGCATTGCTTGTACCATTGTAGACACTCTTTGATTAGAAATATATGGCAATTCAATTCTTTTACCATTACCATCAGATGTAGGTACAGTAATGAAATACCCCGCTTTGTTTCCCTTCAATCTGACTGATCCATGGGGTTCTACAGCTGCTAAAAAGACATTCCCTAGTATACAATCAACAGGGATGTCTCCTACTGCAAATTTTAATTTGATGCAGTGGGTATCAAAACACACAACTGCTTGAGGAACTTCATATTCTAGGGTTTTCTTTTCTAACCCTACTATTTTTCTAGTAGCAGAAACCCATAATTTTGAGGGAATTGCTTTCTTAGCAAAAATGTTAACATCTGCTCCAGAGTCTAATAATGCAGTTAAAGAAAACATTTCACCTTTAATGCATACATTTATTTTTACATGATGCTGTTGATACTGAATAACGAGTATCCGCATTTCTCTGAACCCTAAAGTTGGATCCTTCTGTCCTTCTGCAATTTCAACATTTGTTTCAGCAGAAAGAATAGGAGCAGTATGTAGAGTATAATTTGTATGTCGGCCTAAAACAGGTTGTGCCTCTTCCTGTTTCTCTTTTTCAAGTCTTGAAACTTGAGATTTCAGAGCAGAAATTTCAGATTTCAACAGATGTATTTCTTTACTCACCTCCCCCAAAGTGAGTGGTGCCCATGAGAACCACTAGCACTATTTTTTGCTGGATCTTCTAAGATTTTAATACTAGGGAATCTATACCTTTGAAAAGTGGTATCATTCCATGCTTTGGTATAAATTCTTCTTACAATCATGGGTTTGTTAAGTATAATTTGGTGCTTAATTGACCACTGACCACTGACGACGGAAATCATAATTGCTAAACAAGACTCCAACCCTCTGAACTAATCACAAACTAAATAAATAGAATTCAAAAATTCAAAAAAAAATATTTTTCTTCCCCGATGTTGACTTTACACATTGTGGGTTTACTTTTTGGTCAACAAGGGATTAATGAAAGGTTAACAAATTATCGAATGCGTATCCTGCTAACAGTAAGGATAATAAAAAAAAAACTAGAAAGTTAAAATATATTAACGAGAAAATTGTTTGAGTAATTAAAAAAGTTAAAAATTTAACTACACATACACATATATAACAATTTTAAATTGGGACGATTCTCAGAATGCAGGCTTCTGTGATTTGTGATTTATAGAAATATTTTTCCGAAGAAATCACATACAAATTTACCGTGTTTCGAGGTACTTATTGTGGTTCATCATTAGGACAAAGATGTATAACTTCAACCAAAAAACTAATAAATAGTAAAGATGCAACAATTAACTCTTAAAAGTCAAAATTTATTCACTTATTTATTTAATTATTTAATTATATTTATTTTAGGAATTTGGCTTCTGTGATCCATAAATTGTGAGAAAATCTTTTGGTAAAAATCACATCAGAATAATTTTGGTCCCAGTGTGATTCATCATCAGGATATTTATTTACTAATTTTTATTTTTATTAATATTATTTATTACTATATTATTATTTTTAATAATATTTAAAATTAAATATTCAAAGAAATAACAATAAAATAACTAATATTTGCAAATACAAATAAAAACATAAAAATTAAATAAATTTAAAAATACTAAAATACTAAAAAAAATATAATAATAATATGATAGAGAAGAAAACAAAAACTAACTAATTAATAGATATAGAATGATTCTAATTATTATTAAATTTATCACAATTATTATTTAATTGATGATTATATCTTTTATTTTTTTTAATAACAAAATTAACAAATAATGTTATAATATATACGTAACATAAATTATAATGTTATAATATATAAGTAATATAAATTATAACTAATATAAAGAGGCTATAACCCAAATTAGTAATAATAAATATGATTTAAAAAAATTGATAAAATAATAATGAAAAGAATAAAAATAGAAATAAATAAATAAATAAGTTAAATGTTAGTAAGATAAAAAAGAAAAGGGTAAAGAAATGAGGAAGGGACAAAAAGAAAAGGAAACTAAGAATAGAGAGTGAAAATTTAGGAATAAATAGAAGGGATTCAACAACAATTTATCTTCCAACCATCATCCCTATTAATTGAATTAGATATTTTTTCAATCTCAATAGCCTCATTAAACTTATGGTGATGGAAATGATCAAATTTGGAAAAAGAATCCACAATATTGATGTGGTGCTTCGTCTTCTCAGCATGCTCGACCAAAACTGAGGAGTGAGTCCTACAATGTTTTATGTAAGCTGCAACCAACATGCTCTTGAATTCTTTGATTAATAGAATGACCAGTTTCTTTCTTCTTCTTTTTTTTTTTTTTTAGAAGAAGAAAAAAACCATTGTATATTTATGAAAATAAGCAGTACGTAATCGAAACATTGAGATTTGTATGTATGATGAGAAGCCATAAGGAAGCTTCATACACATACAAGTCGAACATATGGCTTCATAGAACAGAAAATTACATGTGAGATGAGTCCACATCGTCATAAAATATTATGTCTCATAGTAGCCCATATATAGCATCCAGGACAACTAATAAACAAATGTGCATGTAAGCAAACATCTGTCAAATTCCCATTGATAAAAGCACATGATTATGTGATATCAGATCTCCGTAAGCCTGGAAGTGTCTATAATCAGATAAAATGAAACCTGTAATTAAGCCTCTAGACCCTCCGTGGGAGAGCTAACAAACATATGTTAGGCAGAAATTCCACTGTGCAGATAGTCAGAGGAGTCAACATCCGGCATTTGCTTGTATTGACCAGTTTCTCCAATGTAGAGAATCCCACAAGAACATGGGATCAAATACACCCCTTTTATGTCTTTAGGATTAATTGGATCTTTGAGTGATTTATTCATCATTATAATTAGAATTGTATTATGATAACATAGTTTATTGCAAATGAGAATGTCTTTCAGATTAATCACATCATTAAGATTTGGTCAATTTTTCAAATCAACTAATGTTGTGCATTCTCAAGACAAAGATGGAAAATTCAATCAATCCTAAAGAATAAATAGCAAGGGTGCATCAGAGTAGAGTGTTAACCATTAATAATTAGTTATTAAATTAATTAAAACAATATTTAAATATAAACTAGCGATTAAGAATTAACCCCCCACACATATATAAATATAATAATAATAATAATATTATAAAAATCAATTAAATAAATCAATAATATCATATTATAAAAAGTTAAATTGTATTATAAAATTTGTTTCGAAATGATTTTTTTATTATTATTATTTATTTATAAATTTTATATAAATTAATTAATTTACATGAAAAATTTAAATTATATATAAAAAAAAAAAACAAAATTCCCAACAAAATTTCAGACTGATAAGGTTTTCAATAATATATTTTTATTATATAATTGTAAACTTATAAATTAAAATTTTATTAATATTAAATGGCAACCAACTTTTAAAGTGAAAAAGTTTTCATATATATAATTTAAATTTATAATTAATTTTTTACTAATACTATGTTTTTAAATGTATATATATTTTAAAATTTATCATTTTATATATATTTATTTTTTCAATTATTTAAAATATATTTAACTTAAAAAATGTTCTAACCTTTTTTATCCATACAAATTCCATGTAAGTATTTCAATTAAAAGAAAGGCTATTTCAAATAAAATACCTCAAAGGTTTTAAGGAGAAATGCCTTTTTAATAAGTAGAGATTCAATATTTGTGTTAATAAGTAATCATAGGAATTGAATTTCTAATTATTTGTGTTAATAAATAATTATAGACTTTATCTTTGCCGAGTCATAAATTTTTTATATAGGCTCTTGCTAAATTATAAATTTTTGGTATATTTTGTTGTTATTGGATATACTCTTGATATTATAGTGATAGTTACTAAGTTTGATCTTGAGCCTCATCCAAATTACTGCAACAAATTAATTTGGAATATCGATTAATAATTTAAGGAAAAAGTAATCACCTTTATAATATTAGAAATATGTTAAAGTTAAGTAATCAAAATACATATGGCAATGATTAATAATAAATTGGCAATGATGACTAAAATGATTTGAAGAAAGTAAGAGATTCCTTATAATTCTTTAGAATTTTATTTACATGCTTGAAAAGTATTAAAAAAAACATTTTAAGATCATCATAGTTTTGTAAACTTAAAAAGTAAAAAAAAATAGTAAACTAAATTAAATATAACTATAACTAATTTAAGGAAAATATTTTCATCTTCTATCCTTTTAAATGTTAAAAAAATAAAAAAATAATAATATATATATATATATATATATATATATATATATATATATATATATAATTAATTAATTAATAAAAAAAAAAAATTCCATAGGTTGCGACAGCAAAAACCACCGTCATCTTTATATTTGTCCCCAAAACATATAAAATACCAAATTTAGATTTATAAAAAGGAAACCTTAACACATAATATAATATAGCTGAAATCCATATACACTCGCAAAACTTTATCCATACTTAAAAAAAATACCATCATATAACCAATATGATAAGAAACATAGGACTTAACGAAATTATATATTATATTATTAAAAAAAAATACCATCATATAAAAAAATATGATAATAAACATAGGACTTAACGAAATTATATATTATATTATTAAAAAAAAAATACCATCATATAACAAATATGATAATAAATATAGGACTTAACGAGATTATATATTATATTATCAAAATTGGTTGTGAATAATCAATTCCCAGTTAAATTCAGTGGCGTGCACTCTAGAGTGTTAGAAGAATATTAAACAAAATTAAATTGGCCAAGTCAAGAACTACAACCTTTCAAAGTAGGGTATCTAGACTATAGATATAATAAATGTTTGCCTCGAATATAGGGGAGCCGATGTCAAAGGACATAAAGAATATTTGGGAAATTTACATAGATTCTCTGGATTAGGTTCTAAGATCCTATGGTTTTGATTATTTTTTTTCGCTCAAGTGAAATACCATAGGATCTTACAACCTAATCCAAAGAAATGTAAGATCCTACCTAATCCAAAGAAATCTATGTAAATTTCCCAAGTATTCTTTATGTCCTTTGACGTCGGCTCCCCTATTTCGAGGCAAACATTTTATATTCTATAGTCTAGATACAGTACTCTAATAATATATATATATATATATTTTATAAATGATATATAATATATATATAAAATGGGTAGTTCACCTAGATTGGAGATTGATGTTAGTTATGTTTATGGAAATTATTTTAGTAGATTCCTTTAAAGGGATTATTTTTGGTAGGTTTATTAGCAAAGTTTAACTCTGAGAATGTCAAGAAGAACTGACTCTGTGATCTCTCATTAACAAGGTGTTTTTAATGACAAAAACTCGACCAATTAAACTAATCCGAGTGAAAATGAGTAAATATTTTATAATATTACATTAACCATATATAATAATTAACAAAACTTTTATAATATTACATTTTTAGATTGTATTTTGAAATATATATTATTTAATATACATATTTAAAAAATTTTATATATATATAAACTTTAAAAATAAATAATATATTTCAAAATATATTTTGAAAGGTGTAGTCTAACTCCTTTATGTTTTGATTTGAAAACCTTACTATGGGCTTGAAAATAATTATGGAAATCTATCCATATCTATCAGTTAATTTTCCAGGAAATACTCGATATTGTGTATCCTTTGAGATTGTCTAGTCCAATGCTATGACAACATTCCTTTGGCACCTTCTCACAACAAGATAATAAACTCAAGCATCTCAACGCTTACAAGATTCAACTTTCATTTTTTATTTGCATCGTTCTACTTATGATTTGTGATATGACGACTCCTTCACGAGTAGTTAGGTATGATAACACCCCATGTATATAATAATGATGACGATGATTAACATCCAGTAAGGCCTATATGGTATAACAAACCCTAAGAAGGTAAGAGATTAATTGGAATTATTCAACAATTTGCTTCTATGCTAAAAAATAAGTGAGAGAAGCATTCTGAAATCACCATAGTTTTTTTTACTTAAAAGGTAAAGAAGGTTGGTAGAGTGACAAATATTTTGAAAATTCGATTGAATGCTAGTATCAGATGAACAATCTAAGAGAGAGTGTTTTTCATATTTAACCCCCTTAGGATCACACATGTGACAAACTCTTTCATCAATGGTGTTTTAGGAATTGACTAATGCTTAATTTCACCATGAAGCTCACGAGAATTAGTTCTTATCTTGAATATGTTCAATTTTTTTCGTAAGACTAGTCAAGATAGAAAGATAGTTTTGATTTTCGAGATTTGGGTTGATCACCTCCTCATAATATCTTAGTTTCCTTTTTCCCTCTAGCTCTCTATTGACCCACAATTTCTCCTTAAATTTTGAAGTAATAATATTTTTAACATTATCCAGATTTTGGAAGATGATCTCCTCCTTTATTCCCCAACGGTCCAACCAAAACTGGGCATCCTTATGCCACCCTTGCTTAAGCTTAAGGTGGGGCTTTTTGCTAGAGTTAGAAGCAACTTTAGGAAACCTCTTGGAATCCATGTTGTATAACTTATTCTATATGTAAGATACCTAGTCATATCCATGCTTATAATGGGGGAAAGACATGATTCAATCAAGATGATAGGGTAGGGAGAATTTCCTTTAATCTTGAGGTTTTAGGTTATAAACTACTTTTAGATCTATTAAGGCTTCCTCCATTACTCTCTAGATATAATACAATGAAAAACCTCACATCCATATAAAAAAACAGGAGTGACAAGAGTCTCAAAGATGAGCCTTTTTTAATCCCTAATCATTACAACAAAATAGACAATTTGTGCCAGATTTAGCACCATATTTTAGTGCATTTTTTTCCCAATTAGGGTAATCATCCTAGTGCTAAATATGACACTATTGCACATATTCAAAGCGTCCTTTTTTTTGTCAGATTTTGCATCCTTTTCTGCATTAGATTCTACACCAGGATTTGCATTTGGTTTTACGATAGATTTTGCTTCTAGTTTTCTGCAATTTTTTGCATCTATTTTTGCATTTTTTTTTTCTTCTTCCTATTTTGTGCCATTCTTTGCTTCCAATTTTGCACCATCATTTGAAGGAGTTTTACACCATCTTTAGCATTCAATTTAACGCCTATTTTTGCATCCAATTTGTGCTGGTTTTTTCTTCTAATTTTGTACCTATTTTGCATCTGGTTGGGTGCCAGTTTTTGTGCTTATTTTTGCACCATTTTTTGCATCCAATTTTGCACCATATGTTGGATCTAATTTAACGCCAAATTTTTCATCCCTTTTTTTGGCCATTTTTGCATTTTATTTTGTGTCATTTTTTGCATTCACTTTTGTATTTGATTTGTCTCCCTTTCTTGCATCTCATTTTGCACCTAATTTTGCATCATTTGTTGCATCCAATTTTGCCTCATTTTAACACCTTACTTGAATCCATTTTTCCATCCTTTTGAGCATCCAAATTTGCATCTTCCCTTGAGCCATGTGTTGCATCCACCTTTGCATCTCATTTTGTGTCTAATGTTACATTCAATTTTGAGACATTTTTACGCCAACTTTTGCATTTTTTTTGCATCACTTTTTGCACCTCATTTTGCATCCAACATTGCATCTCAATTTGTGTCCAATTTTGAGCCATTTTTATGCCCATTTTGCACCATTTTTTGTGTCTACTTCTGTTTCTATGTCCAGCTTTGTACCATTTTTCAAGTACAAATTTTCGTCCCCTTTTGCATCGAATTTTACATCTAGTTGCCTATCCTTTTATGCATCTAGTTTGGTGTCCATTTTCGCGTCCTTGTTTGCACCCAATTTGGTATCCTTTTGTATGCCTTGTTTTGTTCCCTTCTTTGTGTCTAGTTCTGCACCCTTTTTTAATTCTAGTTTTAAATCAATTTTGTGTCCATTTTTGCATGTTGTTTTGATGCCTAGTTTAACATCCAATTCTACTCCCAATTTTGTATCCATGGTTACATCCACATTTGGCTTCTTTTTTAGAGTGTACTTTTCTTTCCATTTATGACTCCCTTTATGGGTTCATTTTACTAATTTCAATTACACAATGAAACATATTACAGTTTCTAAATATCATCAAAGAATATATCAAATTTCAAATTGATAACATAGTGTTTGTAAAGAAATTAAAGAGAACCTGACATCCATCCATCCAAAAATAGCAATATCATCATATATAATAATTCTCCATCAAAACATCATTGAAAATTTTCAATATACATATATGATTACCAAATCAACACCTATCTTGGATATCATTATTCCAAAGTAAATTCACAACATATCCAAAAATAGTAATATCATCATACATAATAATTCTCCATAAAATAACATTGACAATTTTCAACACATATATAAAGTAACAATTACTAATAATATCATCACCATCTTTAAATAAATCAACTAAAATTCATATGTGATTACCAAATCAAAATCTTTCATGAATATCATTATTCTAAGGTAAATTCACAACATCCATTCAAAGATAGTAATATCATCATACAAAATAATTCTCCATCAAAATAATGTTGATACTTTTCAATATATACATAAAGTAAGAAGATAATAATGATAATATCATTATCAAATTTAATCATATCAACTAAATTCAATGTATGATTACCAAATTAAAGTGTTTCATAGATATCATTATTCTAAGGTAAATTCACAACATCCATCTAAAAATAGGAATCTCATTTTACACAATAATTCTTCATTAAAAAGATGATGACAATTTTCAACGTATTCATAAAGTAAGAAGATGGTGCCGATAGTATCATCATCTTTATTCAAATCAACTAAAAGTAAAATGCACAATTACCATATTAATACATCCCACCTAAATATAAAAAACAATGCTTAATTAGTTGACACCACCAATATCATAGTCAAGATCATCCTCATGATCATTGCCATGGTCATCATCCTGACCATCTTGATCAGTCTCATCCACATCATCATCACCAACTCCATCACCATTCTTATCATCATTGTCTCTTATATATGATGTATGCTCAACATAGTCTGGATCATCATCTTCATGGTCATTACCTATAACATTCTAGCAAAAAAATCAATATTACATGTTAGTATTTTTTGTTTGTTTGTTAAGTGGTTTGAGTTCATGAGAGATTACACCAGACTTGACATGCAGATTGAGAAAACACAACCCAAGGGCATATAAGTCGTCAAAATCACTTCGGGATTGCACCTGACTTGGGCCACAACAACCCTTAACATGACTGGATTTTTTCACACAGAGTTTCGAATCGGTGGCCTTCACATCATGGAATGACTTAATAGTACACCCCATCACCATTTATTCTACGCCCCATGTGATATTACATGTTAGTATTAATTCCATAACACAATGCATTTTTTTGTTACAATACTAACCATAAAATAAGATAGGATACAATAAAATCTAATAGTACTAAAAATTAAAATTAAAATATGGTTTAAGATATATTGGAGATACAACTAAGATAGCACTTGTAATTCACATTAAGTAGTAGAAGCAATTTTTAATGCATATGAGGTAGGTACCCAATTGTTCTTCATATTCTATTGTGAATGTTTCTTATGATATCCATGCACCAATGGTAAATTAAGAGCTACTGGAAGCTTTAGTCCAAATTATAATTGTAATTTGGATTAGCAATAAAAGACATTTTAACAAAAAAAAATGCCACATGAAAAAGTAAATTGTTTTTAATGAAAAATAAGTCACACATAATATGAATGTCACATGAAATATTGAATTGCTTTTAATGCGTGTACTTTTCATCATGATATAATGGTCCATCATAATGTCAATTCAAAAACAAATTCTAACAAATAATTACTTCATTATATCCATTGTCACACTAATTCCATTATACTTAGTGACGACAATGATTCCATTTTTTTTGTTTTGAACTCCCTAACTTATAATGTAAAAGAGAAGTAAAATTTTGATTCAAGTTAGTTGTAAATCCATTTGATTTTGAACTTCTTAAACCATAATTTAAAAAAAAATAGTTTAATGTTGTTCTTGAGTTTAACACTAAATACAATGTATGTAGTGATGTAAGTAGGGGGCTTTCAACTAAACTAAGTTTAGGTAGAGTGAAAGGTAAGGTAAGGTGGGCATTATACTAAGAAGTAAGAGTTTTTTTTGGATGGTTCATGAATAATTACTTAATATAATCTATTTGCCAAGAATGAAAGGAAGTAGAATCAATAGTAATAATGGAAGTACAATTTTTTTTAAACTCAATTCTAAAAATACAAAATAAAACAACAAAATATATTAATTTATCATAACCATTCCAAAAATTTAGAATCCCATTGTTCAATTCTATTAATTTCATTGAGAAATTCATTACAAAATAGACACTTACCAATCACTGCAAAATATTACACTCAATTCGTTCAAATCTATTTGGAGCTTTCAAGACTTAACAATAAAATATATATCAAAAACAAAATAAAAGCTTGCATATAAATACATTTAAGTATTTTTCTTTTAATCTTTGTAGTGAATAGATAGATGATTTTGGTTGTAAGCATCATACGATGGAATGAATAATGGTTAATGTGCTAAATAAAGTCAAAAACTCATATTTGGGATAATAATGCATTGCATTTGTGGTATTGGTAACATTAATGTTGAATAATCACTGCCAAATACATACACTCACTTCATTCAATATTTGTAAACTTGATGTATCTCATTTAATTTTGAGTATCAGTTTCTAGTTTGTTAACCCTTTCAAGTATACTGCAATGAGACCCGTTAATAATTTGAACAAATTATAATTACGGTTTTTGAATGCATTCTTTAAAACATAGAATGGAAAAAGTTAAATGCTCATTGAATAACATAACAATTGTAGCTTGACGCTGAAGCTGATACCATAAAACCTACATTCTAGGAAGGTCCAAAAAAGGTATTACCTATCAAGGGACGGGTATATATATATTCAGTTGTAGACTTGAACCTTAGAATACCTATTGCACCAAGGTTATAGTCCTGCTTGGGTATTAACAATGTCTAGCTTACAAAAACTTTTCATAAATATACATACACCTTATAGGAAGGGCTAAAAAAAGTTTTTCCTATCGAGGCCCATGTATATATTCAATCCTAGACTTGAACCTTAGAAAACCTGTTGTACCGAGGCTATAGTATTTCCCGAGTACAAATAATGTTTGGGTTACAAACATTGTTCATTAACATGGCCATTTTTTTATTCACGATTAATAATTTTTTCAAAATATATTTTGGCACACTATAGATTTGATTATGTTGTGTTATCAAATTAGGCTACATAAATTGTCTTCAAATTTTCAACTAAGAAGTTCAAGTACTTACTAAGAATCATATAGATTGACTGATTCACAAGTAGGATATGGGTAATAGTATCCTAAATTTTATAACAATAATGAGTATTAATTCTCTTTTTACAGGTGGAAAGGTCACCTTTTTAATACTTCTTTTCCCTTAAATTTTTTCTTGTTACTTTTGAAGCTCCTCTTTTGGCCTTTTCCAAGCTTGGTAATACTGATTCGAATTGATGAGAGGACAAGAAATATTACAATATCCATCTGGTCTCAAGACTCGATCTGCTTTTATCAAATACAAACCATTTGCAAAAAAATGAAGTTAAGAAAATTGATATGAGAATCAAATCGGTGAATTTAAGGCTCTTCTATAGTTCCAAATTCAATTTTTAACATGGCATTGATCTTGAAATAATCTCCCTTACCATTTTAGTCCAAGGAATCAAAAATTGTGAAAAACGATACATATCAAGAGCACTAGAAGGGTATGGAAGCCATTGTGTCCCATTACATCCATCACAACAGGGACAACCCACTCCAAAGAAAACTGCACTTGGGCTTCAAGTGAATCCCTTGGTGCAAATGACATTGTCAAAACATTTCTCTTCAAGAGATATGCAACCCAACTTGCCATCTAAGCATGCCATAAGGATTTCAGGTCAAGGCATATGTTAAAGCTCAATTAGATCTTTGAAATAAAAAAAATACGGGAATCCTTTCAAAATTGATGAACACTTGTGAGCATATATTATACAGTCACAAATTAAAACATACTAGGTACCACAAAAATAGCAAAAGTAAGAACAAGTTTGTTGCAGAATCAACACCAACAAGGTATATACTTCAAACATATCCCACAACCTATGGTCCAATGTAGTCTTGATAGTACCATCAGAAATAGGTATCACAATAGGTATCACTTGATCCAGTTCATCAAATAAGTATCACTTGAGCTAGTTCATACTTATCTACCCCTTGAGGAAACATCGTTCGTCCTCTAGCCTTGAATAATTCACCTTAAAATTGAACCCAATTCTGAATGTCCTTATCTACTATACAAATTTTATTGGGAACATTAACATATGGCACATAGTCATGGCTCTTTGGCGATAGAAATGGATTATTATATCATATTGGAGCAAGAATGAGGCAATGTAGCTTCTCATCCTCTAGTGGGTAATTCCTCTCTATATATATCATATTATCACTAGGAAATTTCATAGCTCACTTTTGGTCATGTCATGACACGCAATCATTGTATTTAGCACTACAAGGTTAAAATACTTTTGCTTTGGATTCAGAAAGTTCAATGTTATCTCCTTCATTGTGATGAGTCTCAAAATTTAGAGTTGACAAAGTTTCACAAAATGTCAATTTTGTGATTTCCAATTCAATGGTATCACGCTTTCTAAAGCCACTCTTCTGGCAACCACCCAATATGTAGAAAAAGTAGGATAATCCCAAAGAAACAAAGATAGAAACATAACTCATGATATTTCTATATGTTGAATTTGTTTTCAACCTCATATTGTATCTATTAGAGGGAAATAAAATGAATGAATTATTCAAATATATACAGAATCTAAGGGTACTTGACAAGAAAATGAAGGAATTATTCCAAAATATATGAATTCAAAAGGTTTCATTATGTCATAATGTAGATAAGAAAAACCAAAAATCACTACAAAATTGAACCTAAGTTCCTGATGCACGAACATATAGGACAATAGAACTCAAATTGGGAGACAAAAAATCAAGAAAATGAAGGGAAATACATCCTCTCATCACAAATCTAAGATAATCCTGTTGAACATAAAATTAATATTCAAAACACATAGGAGAAAAAAACTCAATCTGAAGCCCAAAATATAAGCAAGTGAAGGAGAAAACATTTTCCCATCATGAAGCCAAGCCTGTATTAGACAATCCTAGATATTGAGTGTAGCAAAAATTATCGTAATTCTAAATAAAAATCAATTTCTAGTGAGCTCTTACAAACTCCCATGGCACAAAAATTTGGAATCGGATTTGGTAAATCCTTTAGTGTATAGACAGGTGATTGGATCTCTAATGTAATTGGTTTGTACCGTTCTTGATATATGTTTTGTAAAGATCACACTGAGCTAGTGTATGCTTGGGTTGTGGAAAATTTACTTGGTAGCTATAAAACATGTGTTGTTATACTTTAAGGGAATAATACATTATGGTCTACATGTATAAGGAGGGTTTGTTCATTCTGACTAGGAAGGCGATGCTAGTGACAGGAAGAATACTTCATGTCTTTGTTTTATTATGCTAGTGACAAGAAGAGTACTACATGTTGTTGCTTCAATTTAGGTTCAAGAGTAATATCTCAGTTCATTAAGAAGCAAGAATTAGTGGCATTGAGTTTAACATAGGTATAATACATGGAAGCTAGCACTGCTAGTTGTGAAGCCATATAGCTTCACATGTTGATAACTGTTACACATTAATTTGTCACCCTGCTCACTTCCTGTCCCTGATCCTAAAGTGCCCTGTGATAGGTCCTGTGCAATATATCCACCTGAGAAAAATACACAAAGATATCCTCTAAAGAAACAAAAGAAAGCTGCCTTGAAAGATCACTGGAGAGACTTGGTAAAAAACCTAAATTTCTGGGTCAACTCACTTCTCTAGTGGCCTACCCAAGCTGATGGCAGGTTGAAAGTTCTAGCTTAGTGCTGCCAGTGCTCTTTTTTCTAGGAAAACAATGAAAATCCATTTCTGGCAGTGTTTCCTCAAAATGGAGGAGAAGCTTCAACCTCTAGAAGCTCCAGGGTGACAAGTTGGTTGTTATTCGGTGGGATAGGGTCGAGCTCTCCGATTTTAGAGCTTTGATCTTATCAGTGGGGGTTTATCCCTTAGAAAGTAAACCTTCCTCCTCCTTTCATGGGCTCCCAACCTCTTCTCCCTTTCTATAAATTGATCCCCATCCCTCTACTACTAGTTGGTCATTGTTGGGTTGGTAATTTAATTCATTCCCTTTAAACTCTGTTATTGTGATAATGCCTAAGCTATTCAGGACAAGGAATGCTTTAGAGCTTCGGTGAAGGAATCAGACATCACCAAAGGGAGACCTCCAAAATCAAGGCCTGGGTTGTAAGCTCTCTCTTCTATATTCATTAATAAAACATATGATGTTTTCTTTCTATATTTGTCTAATCATTTGCGCAAATAGTCTAATATTCCTTGATCTATTAGATAATTGATGCTCATGAATATTATGTATTGGATTACGTTTGTTGTTTCTTCTTGATATCTTGTAGGTAATCATACACCACTAGTAGCGAGGAACGATCTTGAGGGATCGTGGATCAAGGCCACCATCAAATTGTTCAAGCATAGCATCAGGAAAAGGTAATCCTATCTCCTTTCTTGTCCCATTTTGAATATTAGCTAAGGAATCTTTCATTAGAAAATATCACAAGTTGCTAGACCCACTCTAGGGCTAGAGAGACTTGCCTCTGTCTACAGAGGGGATTTATCTTCACAACAGAATTGGCGACTCCATTGGGGAGATTTAGCTTCTTAGCCTTCCTTTCCCAAGTTGATCTTTGATTAGTTTGACCGATCATGGAGATCTAAGTTTCTTTAGGTCTCTATAGGGTTCCATAAGGTTTGACAGTTAATCTAGTGTGTCAGGTCTTGTTTTGGTGTGAAATTATTTTTCTTTTCCCTTGTTTTTAGTGCTCAACGCGTTTTCTATTCTCACAATAGCGCTGAAAGCGCTATTTTATACAAAACATCTGTGCTGATATGCCTTTCAACACCCTTCTACTCACCACAGAAGCATTGATCTCAGAGATAGGAAAAGTTAGGGTTTCCCCTTACCTTTTCAGTATGTCCTGACTCCTGAAGAACATCTGTCAAGTCTGAATGACCTCTTGCCTTCGTGATTAGGTTGTTTGTGTGGTTGGTTTTTCTTCTTTGACTTGCTTGTGAATTAGAGTCAAGCTTAGCTTCTTTCTAGGTCTTCTAGGCCAATTACCCTTCGCCGGTCACTTGCGCTTGTTGTCAAAGATTTGATAGGGTCTGCTTTAGAATTCTATTCCAGTCAGTTCAAACTCCTTTGCACATTTATTCTGTCTTGTTTTTGAAGTTGCTTTCCGTTGCATTGGTTATCGCTGCACTTAGAAATCACCTTTGATTTAATGTCAAACATAAGATCACAATTTGTTTGATTTGCAAGTTTAGGAGAATGTATCTTCTTTAGCTCCAAAATTGAAAAGAGTAAATTGAAAGTGATTTTCATCTTGAAGTTTGGATTTTGTTTGTTCGCTTTTAAAAAGAGTGAAAGTGATTTTCATTCATGAATTTTTCAAAGCAATCTTGTTTTCCATTCGATAAAAGAAATGTGAAAATGATTATTTTGCTGGTTTGGTTGATTTTACTTTAGTTCATTGATTGCATTTTCATTTTGAGATTTCAAAGTAAAAGAAAAACAAAAAATTGTTATGTATCTTAGTAGAAAGAGAAGAAATTTCATTTTTCGATAAGCTTTCATTTTGGGAAATGGTGAAAGTGAATTTGATCTTTAAAAATAGTATTTCAGTAGTTTTTAACTAGTTAGGGGGCACCATTGTCTGTTACATTACTTGTACTCTTGTTTGCGTTTCTTCCCTCATTAGTTTAGAATTCATTGAAATGAAAAGAATCTCTTTTACTATTTAGTTGCATTATAGGGTTAAGGTGACATCGATATTGAGCCTTAAACCGAGACTTAACTAAATATCAATTTAAAAATTTACCCAATTAACCTTAAGGAGCATTTGAAATTAATGAAAAAATTTAGAGGTATAGGCTAGAGAAATGTTCCAACATCATTAAACGTAGGAGTTGTCGCTAACAATCTGTGTTACATTCCGGAGGTGAAACCCCATCCCATGTATGGAAGTATATAAGACTATGCTCCACGTATGAAAAGTATAAGGAGACGCTCTCATCATATTGTTACACATTAGACAACACTACTACAGACTTGAATCCCACGTACCGTCGAGTAGATATGGGGAGACACCATTAGGTTGCAAGCCTGCCACAGGTAACCGAGTCGGACGCCTTGTAGACGTGATACATCGAACATAACATTTAGGGAGATTGGTTGTAATATGTTAAGTGCTTGGTAATTTTTTCTATCATTTATCACTGAGGTGTATATTAAAGTTCATGGATACCTAGTAATCCTTTATCCCTAGTTCACCCTTTTTGATTTACTTTTGTTTAATTTCTAAAATCAACTGCCCGCAATAACATCTTACCTGTGCAGTTCTATGACCTCATCTTTGCCTAGTTAATTGTAAATTTTAAATTATTCAAAAATGATTCACCTTTTCACTCTTTGATCTTTCCTTAAAGGTCATCATGGCTGAATTTTCGGATTCACCTCCTTCCTCTTCTGAAGGATCTCAAGACCCTCCTCCTAAGGTCCCCCAATTTCTAGTTGGACCCCTTGAATCTCAAGGCACTAAAATTGGAATTGTCATAAGTGTACAACCTATTTCGTTGCATCCACTACCTGGCGATTTTCTTTCATCGCCACCTGAGGATCCTGAGCCTGAAAGTATCGAACCGTTTGCACAGTCTACAATATTTCTTCCAAATGCGCTCTTCATGGTCTCGCCTCAATAGGATTATAGTCCTTTTGACACACCCATTTTTCCCCTTGCTGCTTCTCTAGTAGCATCTCACACTACTGCTCGTCAGTTTTTTCCTCCTGAAATGGCATCTAACAGTGATGATATTCCATTCCTGAGTGCCCCTCAGAGCACTTTACAGGAAACCACTGCAACTCATATTCCAGAAGACATTTCACCCATGTTTCCTCCTGAAGTCTATCCTTACGTCACCTCTCCTCAAGATACAGGGAGTGGGACAGGAATACCCTCTGGTCAAGTCATATCTTCACTTACGCATGGGTATGCCTCTCTTGAAAGCCTTTTTTAGGAGCTTCTGGAGATACATATTTATTCTCAGGTCTTGTTTGGTCAACGGGCACTCCCCCATCTTTTGATCCATTCATTTTGAATATGGCTACCATATCTCACCCTGTTGTTCAACCTACAGTGACTATAGGTCACATGACCATTGCAAAAGGATCTTCTACCCCCCTGTCACTATCTATGATTACTGCGGTTACACCATTGAGTGGACAATCTAGGGTTTCATCCGTGCCTTGGGGGTAGTTCAATCCTCTTTACACACCTCCCATTTCAAGTGGGGGGCATCTGAACTCTAGACCCGTTTCAGGGGCGGGACAACCTAATGCTAGTCTAGGTGGAACATTGCTTTCACAACCAACAAACGTTGTCATAGGAATTGCTCCATTGAGCAGTCAACCTACTTCAACTGCGTTTGTCTATTAGCAGCCCCACGTTTAGTATTCTCAGATTCAACAACGGCATCTCCAACAATCGAACATACAATATCCGCATGTTCATCAACCCAACATACCTCATCATAGGTTAAACCATTGAATATTCAATATCAGTATGTTCCTCGACCAAACGTCTTGCAACAATACATCCAATAGCCCCAACATCCAGTGGGTACCATTTTGAATAACCCTCATTTTTGTCCTTACACCCAAAATGGTCTGATTATCCCTTTGGGTCAACTTGGTGCTCACCCCAATCAACCTGGTGTCCAATACTAGCAAATTCCGCAGGGTCAGTACCAGCAACCCCAGTGGGGGCCTCACCTTGGTACTTAATATAAGCAGATCCCTCAGTACCAGCATACCCAGTTGGGACCCCAAGCTGGACCTCATGTTCAACAAGGACCTCGGGCTGGACCCTATGTTCAGCAAGGACCACAGTTTCAAACCTAGCAAGGGCCTTATCAACAGCCCCAGTAGGGTCCCTACGTTCAACAGCAACTGCAACAAGGTTCTTACCAACCATTGGGGGGGTATGTGTATCCAGGTCAGAATACGCCCTATTGGGGGGAAAATCTATATCAATTAGGTTGTAACCCTCATATGAGTAATTTCCAATGACCGTTTTCTCCTCACCATACTACCTGACCATTTTTGGCTACGTTGGAACTTCCGGATGTGTTTAAGCTAAAAAATGACCCCATCCAACATATGTTGCATTAGACACCAGTTCCAAAAAATATTCCAGGGGATTTCCCAAAGTTTGAAGGTAAGTCTGGGGAAGACCCCGAAGCCCATGTCATGACGTACCACCTATGCTACTCTTCCAATTCTTGGGTCGAAGATTCAATTCGTCTAGGTATTTTCTAGTGCACTCTCACAAGTGCCGTGACTAAATGGTATATTAAACTCCCTCAAGTTGTCTTCTTTGATTTTAACACCTTGGCCATGGCCTTCCTCACTCACTTCCAGTTACCTGTCCGGTATGAAACCAACATATACCTTCTCACATCATTGCAATAGTTGACTGCAACCCATATTCTGGATCATATCCACGAATGGAGGCGCAGACGTTGTCTCATCCAATTCGAGATCCCCGATCAATTTTTGACTAAATGGTTCATGAAATATTTTTTTCCACAAATCAAAAAAGATCTCACAATGGGTGGTTGTGTGACGGAAGAGGAAGTTATCGCTCGCACTCAATATCTAGATTTGGTTTATTCCCAATCTTGAACCCTGTATGAGATCCTACCTGACACACTGCAACCTTCAACCAATCCGAAATCATCTCAAAGTCCTGCTACGCCTCTTGTTGATGGTGTTATTGGGTCAGTGGCCCATGCTGATAGTGGTGTACCAAAGGCCTCTTCAAATTCTAATTCCATAGCTGCCACTGCACCCTCCAAACCTTCAAATAACCAGAAGAATCCTGGTAAAACCTTTGAGGTAAATTCTGTCCAATATACCATAGCAGAAAAATCCTCAAAAGGTAAGAAAAAGGGTAGAGGAAAATCCAAATCCGATAACCCGCAACAGGGTTCAAATAAGTCATCTACTAATGATGCTTACAAACACAAGCCTAAATATCCTTGTTTGATTTGTGATGATGACCATTACACCAAGGATTGTCCTCAGCGTGCCGAGGTTGCCCATCTCTTGAAGGGCATACCCGATACTCCGACTGTCTTGAAAGAACCATTCCCATCCCAACAAACGCGAATGGTAGATCAACCCCAATCATCTAGAAGCTCCCAAGTTTTTATGGCTGGAACAAAACCTATTTCTGTTGCCACCCGATCGAAAGATTTCCCGAATCCATCGAAAGCTCCTATGGAACATGATGCCACAGATAATCCTTCCTCTTCCATACTTCCTAGTTCTGGTCCTCTCCAGATTGAGAGACCCAGTAGTGATACCATAATTTGACCACCTCCAAAATGTGTTCTTTAGAAGTCATCTTATAATCTGAATGCCCGCGCTGCTCAACACTATAACATTGTAGAGGATTTATCTCAGGCGTCTTCAGAGATGTCGACATTGGAAGTCCTTCAATTGTGTCCCTCAAAATGGAAGGCACTATTATTTTCCATTGGAGGCATTGATCAGGTGGATTCCAACCTTATCAAATTTTATCTTGATAACTTTGTTCCTCACCTACCATCTTAGGTAGCGCTCCTGATTAAAGTTACTGTGATGGGGAAAACCATTCATAGGAATGTTGTTGATGAAGGAGCTTCGACCTACATCATGTCTATCTCTTGTTGGAAAGCCATTGGATCTCCTCTGTTGAGCCAGTCCCCAAACACTTTGGAAGCTTTCGACGACAGAGGTTCTCTGCTATAAGGTATTCTCAAAGCTGTGCCCATCCTCTTGGAGGGTAAGATAATGAAATTGGAAGTGGAAGTGGTGGATGCCAACCTGAAGTATAACCTCCTTCTTCGACACAGTTAGACCCATGCAATGGTTTGCATTGTCTCCACCCTCTTCCGTGTTCTCCAATTTCCTCATCAAGGGAAGATTGTGACCGTCGATCAACTCACTTTCTTCTCCTCTGATTCTTCAACAGGAAACATTCCATATGTTGGGAATACCTCTACACCCTATGAGAACTTTGGGATAGGCCTTTTCAAGGACTCATCCATTATGGGAATTTTTCCACTCCCACCTCCTAATGTTGCCACTATCAACATGATATCATCTGGTCACGATGCATGGATTGTTCCTAGTCTCGACCAACTTGAAATATTTGGTGATGTTATGCCTCTCACTCCTACAAAAAAAATGTATCAGATTATTCTTCTAGTATCTGAGGTTGTTTATGAAACTAACGACAAATTGGTTTCATCTCTCGACACTTATACGTAGTCTCCCTGGCTTGGTTCTTGGGATTCAAATGATCCCTTGAAAGAGACATTCCCCACTGATGAGAGTATCATTAAGGTCATGTCTCTCAAGGAAACTCCATGGGATGATGGTCATCATCATTCCTCATTTATCCCAAGCCTCTATGAGATCTTCACCTATCTTGAATCCCGTGTTTCGTATGAATCAACCAACCCACTTCAGAATCCCATGTTGATTCATAAAGTGTTGTCTGAAGGAAACATGGGGAATATTTTCGCCACCATTCCAATTAAAATATATGTTAAATAAAGGCTTGTCAAGAATGTCTATTTCCGGGTTTTTTTTCTCTTAATAAGCTCAAGATTTACACTGCTTTCTTTCAAAAGCGTGACCCATCCACTCCCTTCGACCTTATTCTTACGGTTTGGTCATTTGTCCACGGTGAAATTATTTCCATGCTTCGTAATCCTTACTCATCTAGAAGGCATGGGCACTTTATCAATGATGTGAATTTTATCACAAAATTGGCCAAGGTAATGCTCAAAAACAATATCAATGGTAGAACTGTGGGTTTATTTCTATTAATCATGATGGAAATCAATCATTTGAGCCTTAGAATGGGCTCTATCTGAAAAGAATTATGCTTGATCGCAAGTATGGTACATTTTACATTAGTGTGTTATTCATTAGTGCGATTTTTAGATTTTTGGTGTGATTGTTTGCTTCACATACATGTTTCCCTATTTACCTAGTGTTCCATTTGGTTTGCAGATGTCGTTGAACCATTATACTAGTTTCATTGATGGTGCTCGCCATAGCAGACGAAGCTTATCTTCTGCAACATGGGAATTTTTTGCCACTGATGGCGAGTTGATCAATCTACAAGGTATTTTTTTGGTTCAAACAACTAATAATATAGCCGAATATAGTGCGGTCATCGAATTATTATCATATGCAATCGATCTCGATATAAGAGATTTGGTTGTCAATGTAGAATCACAACTCGTTGCGTTGCAGTTAAATGGTCATTATTCAATTAGAAACCCCAATATTTTGCGCATGTATTTACATGTTCGATTATTGGAAAGATATTTTGATTACATTACATATCAACACATTCCAAGAAATTTGAATACATTGACGGATACATTAGCAAACTATGTATTAGATAGACATCTACATAACATGTAAAAAACAAATACATCATCATGATACATGAACACTTAGTAGTCGTAGAAACATGCATATGTATATATATATATTGTTGAGCTACATCTTTGTCCAAATTTTTACGATTTTTATCAAATAAATACATACTTGTATCTGGTGTTTTTAATCATTATTAATCCATTATGTTGTTAATTAGAGGAATTTAGAAACAATAGCTATTATTATTGTTATTAGTTAATTTGATGAGTGTTTTTTAATAAATTCCTTCTTGGTTGCAAGAAGGCTCGGTGCAGGAATGCATTTGAGTACGAATTCACCAAATTCATAAAAGCAGCAGCTAGTTAGTTGAATTGCTGTAGGTGAAAATATAAAATTTAGACCAAATGGAGCATAATATCTAAATTCTGAGATGTGGGTTGTGTTCAGAGCACCATGTTTCATATAACCCAGAAACCGTTTAGCGAAATTCGGCTTCGTGAAGGAGTTATCGTCAAGGGAATATTCCATTGAAAACCATTTCTGAACGTGAACGTATTTGGTCTCTATGAATATTGCTACTCTGGTTATGTTTTGGGATTAAAAAAAATCTCATTTTACCCATTATTTTATGAAGAGAACAACTTAAGCGCGTAATCATATCTGTTATCTTTATCAAAATCCATTGAAGTGGACTACATTTCTTCGCCCGAGGTTGGGCTTTTACAAGCAATAGCACCACGAATTATGAGGAGCAAGACAAAGATAATACTAAGGATTATGGGAAAACAAGATGTCGACCCATCGATAAATCAAACATATGGTTCCTTTTTTAAAACAATTTAACATTTGTGAAGACATTTGCTGATGGAATATTAGTTCACAAGGATTACATTTGGCTTGTTGATACAAATTTATATCTACAACCTCCTACAAGTCTTGTAAAAGATGCACACAATGCTGGGTTGGTAATTGTGGAAGGTTTTTTTGGTACTCTGTTGTCGAGAAGTTTAGATCATGGCTCCTAGACCATTGGATTAGGAGTGTATTAATGAGAATGTGAAGAAGGTCGCTTATGTTGTCAGAGGGGATCTCTATCTGCGTGCCTTAGAGCTTTAGAAGGAAGGAAAAAAAAGGACTATTTTTACAAATGTTGGTAACCGACATGCTTTGGGTCAAAGGCCTTTGACATTCCCACGTTGGGTTATGGAATTGTGTCAAGCACCGATGCTAATGGAGGATCCTAACGTGAGCATTATGTTCCCAGCTGATGCAATAGAAAGAGCCAAGCATTATCTTGCAATGAAATCAGGTGGTCTTGGTGCATATAATGATTCAGGGGGTCTTCTAGGTATCCGAAAGGAAGCGTCTGAATCTATTGAAAGGCATGATGGATATCCTAGTGATCCAGATCTTATTTTCCTCACAGATGGTGCTAGAAAAGGAGTCATGCAAATTTTTAACATTATTATTTGTGATGAAAAAGATGGGATTTTAGTTCCAGCTCAACAATATCCACTTTACTCAGCAACTATCTCCCTATTTGGCGAAACTCTTGTACCATACTACCTGGAAGAGAGTGCAAGTTGGGGTCTGGATGTTGGGGAATTAATAAAATCAGTTTGGAAAGCCCGTCATAAAGGAATAACTGTTCGAGCCATGGTGATTATAAATCCAGGAAATCCAACTGGTCAGTGTCTAAGCAGAGATAGTCTTAAAGAACTACTTGAATTTTGTTACGTTGAGAATCTGGTATTGTTAGTAGACGAGGTTTATCAACAAAATATTACTTTGGAGGTAAAACTGTCTGTATTGATCTTATGGTAGTTCAAGGCCCCTTGGATTTCAATTTACTGCTTGGGCGAGACTATGTCTATGCAATGAAAGCTGTCGTATCGACACTCTTTCGCGTGATGTCTTTCCCTCACAATGGAAACATTGTGACTATTGATCAACTTTCATTCACTAGTCTTGATTCGACTACCAATAATCCGACACCCCTAAATGTTCCTTATACTAAGGTGGTATCTAACCCGCTACGGGTTAATTATGTGGCAACCAGTCCCATGTTTTCAGTTACTGATGCAAGCGATCCTCTCACTGTTTTCTCGATTTCCTTTGACTTAGATCTCGTAATTGACATGGAAAACTCTATGGGATTATTTGAACGCGATGTTCCTATCCCTTTTGAGTCCCTTGACATGTGCTCCTTCCAAAGAATTGTTCTTCCATTTGATGAAGACCTTTTGAAAGCCATGATCGAGGAGTGTCCCTTGACATGTCTTTCTTCCAGTTGGAAGCCATGACAAGACCTAAGAGGAAAGTTCCTTTTACTGTGTCAAGCTCATTAAAAAATTAATCTGTGGGTCAAGAGAAAAATTCCTTTTACTGTGTCAACCTTGTTAAAAAATGAATCAGTGGGTTATGAGGATAGTTCCTTTTACTTTGTCAACCTCATTAAAAAATGAATCAGTTGGTATGAGGACAGTTCTTTTACTATGTCAACCTCGTTAAAAAATGAAACAGACCCATGAGGATAGTTCTTTTCCTGTGTCAACCTCATTAAAAAATGAATCAGTAGGTTATGTAGGTAGATTGTAGAGAGTAGATTGATAGATTATGAGGATAGTTCTTTTCCTGTGCCAACCTCGTTAAAAAATGAAACAGGTTCCCGTGAGGATAAAAATTGTTACTAAGTCAACCTCATTAAAAAATGAATCAAGCATGAGGAGAGTTACTTTTACTGTGTCAACCTCGTTAAAAATGAATCAGTGGGTTATGTAGGTAGATTGTAGAGAGTAAATTGATGGATTATGAGGATAGTTATTTTCCTGTGTCAACCTCGTTAAAAAATGAAACAAAGATCCCAGAGGGTAGTTCCTGTTACTGTGTCAACCTTGTTTAAAAATGAATCAGGTCATGAGGATGGTTCTTTTCCTGTGTCAACCTCGTTAAAAAATGAAACAAATCCTCTCCTAGTCAATTCGAGTCTTTCATCTGATCTCATAAATGAACCTTCATTCCATCCACCTATTAGTAACCAGTAGTTTACTTAAGTGAATGAAATGAATCTTGGGGGGCATATGTTCTCTAGCAAGTTACGCTTGGGGGGCATTGAATCATATCTCAAGCATAGTTTTCCTACGTTTCAAGCTTGTGTAAAAATGAAACCATTCTCAAGCACAATTTCCTACGTTTCAAGCTTGTGTAAAAATGAAACCTGTCTCAAGCAAAGTTTCCTATGTTTCAAGCTTGTGTAAAAATGAAACCTATATTGAGTCAATTTTGGTTATTATTTTCAAGACGCGTTAAACTCATGAAAATCCCAAGATTATTTTGCTATCTTTCATTCTCGTAAAACACATGAAAATGCCGAGTTCTTTATGTCTTTTCCTGCTCGTAAATTAAATTGAAAGTCGACCATATGAGTACAATTTTTATCACTTTTTTGAACTCATTAAGAATTACGAAAAAGCAAAAATAATGAGTACATTTTTATCCCTTTTTCGAACTTGTTAAAACTTACGAAAAAGCAAAAAAGATGAGTATAATTTTATCACTTTTTTGGACTCTTGAAAATTACGAAAAAGGGAAACCCTGGAGTTCTCTTTTAAGCCCTTTTCAGACTCTCTAAACATGAAAAGATTGCTGAGTACTTGACTATTCGAACTCGTTAAAGAAAATGAACAGTCAGCCCTTCAGTATAAGTTTACCCCTTTTCTGGACTGAAATGGACTATTTACGAAAAAGGAATATGTTGATTAATCATGGTCAATAGAGTTCTCTACTGTATTATTTTATCCTTTTTCGGGCTTGAGAGACTAAATTTACGAAAAAGTACACCCAAAGAGTTTCCTTAAGTTTTTCTTCTGACTCCCTAAAATTGAAAAACACCAAGTTTCTCCTATACTGGACTCGTTAAAACTAAACAGTAAAGGACCTGTCGATTACAAACAGGAACGAACCACTATTTCATAGGGTTCAATTTTATACTAAGTTGGACTCATCCGAAGGATGAGCTTACATAACAAGCAAATGTTATCCTCCTCAAGCTTGTCAAAAATAAAGAGATACTTGCTAGTAATGGTGGGGGAAAAAGAGAGAAAATGGATCCAGTTATTAAACTTTGTTTAAAATCAGTATACCACTCTTGAACACAACACTTTTTGTCACACATTCATACCTGGGTTGGGAAAATCCTTTGTCTAAAAGTTAATCAAACCACATTGAAGGTCTTCAGCCAGTTTCTGGGTATTAGCTTTAGGTCAATTGTTACCAAACCATCTGCAATTTCGTTATGTGTTCAAGAGATAGTTCAAATAAACCATTCATTTGCAAGAATTTGTCTCCATTTGCGTTGACCATCCATGAGTCAGTCCTTGCAAAATATTTCTTCAAAACTTGATCTAATGGTTTCGTGTCATGGGCTTTCCTACGACGGGTCACTTTCTATTGACGACAACATATCATCTAGGAAGTTGATCTAGAATCCTTCAGTACCTTGGAATCTGCATGCCCTAATGGCATGTTTCTCGCCTTCGATGATAGGTTGCATCATTGACCTTCGATCAAATGATTTCGTGAAGTGTTCGACTTCAAATCATTTATTCACACTTCATGGATTGTACTGAGTACTTTGAGAGCCATTGTCATTATTGGTGGTTTCTCTCACACTTGTTAACAATTCACATCATTGACTTGTAATCAAGTGGTTTCTACCATGTTCGACTTCGACACAATCAATCGCATGGATAGAATCGTACTAGTTTGGGTAGCGAAAATCAAGACCCTGGATCTAGTTTACACCATCCAGGCCACGAGGAGTTTTATTATTCATTATGCAGTGGAGTATTCATAACAGATGGTTGCGTTCATATTGTGTCTACTATTGATGTAATATTAGAATCATTTCTATATTAGAACATTTTAGTTAGTTTTGATCTGAGTATGGGAATGCCTACCTCAACGATGATATATATGTGTGTGTGTGTGTGTGTGTGTGTGTTTTCATTGAATGTTTTTACAGGTCTCAACCGGTGTGTCCACGATTCGATCCTCAGAATGATAAAGCACTTCACTCTTTGAATTATCTTAGACTTCGCGCTTTAGGGGGCAATCTGTTACACATTATTTTGTCACCGTGAAATTTTACTGTCTATATGGGTTCATCAATACCTATATAATGCTCCCTTAGAAGTATACAACCCTAAAGTTCCTAAACCAAGTCCTGAATTTGGAGAAAAGCTTGTAAAAATCATAAAAGTACTTGTACCACACTTTTCCTTAGTCTTACGTGCGGCACCACACTCTTTTTCTCCAAAAACTGCGGAGCCGACCACACGTTTTCTTCATTAAAGGTGCGGACCCCTGTAAAAGGTAAAATGAGCAAAAAAAGTAAATTCTAGAAGCCTAGCTGGTCGAATATTCTCCCAATTGGAAGCTTCTAGAAGGTGTTATCTGGTCAAAGCTTCACTCCCTCCATTTATGAAAATTCATTCCTTCATAAAAGGAGCCTATTCCTTGGATTTTGGAACTTAATCCCTTGATAAGGGGACTCTATCCCTTCCATTTTGGAGCTGTAACCACTTTCCTTCTCCTATAAATTGAAGCTTTGGTTCAGTCTCAAGGGTAGATGCTGATATATGTAAAAATTCTCTATCCATTTTGTATACACTTAGTACTTGCTTTGTACTTAGTAGCTATGATAGAGAAGGGAATTGCTAAAGAAACATACTCTTTTTGCTAGTTGCGAGAACGATTACATACTCATAGTTAGGCTGGTTCAAAGAGTGGAAGGGCTTGTTAGACCAAAGGAAAACGTTTGTTCTGGACCCCGGAAGGATCTGTACGACATCAAGGTGAACGCGGTTGTAAGATTCCTTCTTTTATTTAAAGATAATACAATTGGATCCTGTTTTCTCAATAAGTTGTTTATGTGTTTACTTGAATGAATTATTTCTAAAATTCCTTGATCATTAAGATAGATTTGTGATTTGTGAATTAGTATATGTTGCAGCTGCTTTTGATTCTCTTCCATGTATTTGTTTGTAGATCTTGAGAGGTGACTGCTTGAAGCGACGGTAAAGAAGAATTCAACTAGCATTGGATCACAGGTAGGTCCTTTCTTCATCATAGAAAATTCTAAATTACATATAATCTAGAGAAAGTAGTTTACATTTGTCCTGTTTTTTTCTAGCTATCCTTGTGATACTAGGGAGATCTTTCTTGTCCGCAAGAACAATTTATCCACCTAACAAAATTACATACATGGTAGAGGGGTTTTGTAAGCAACCAATTAGTTTTTCATGCCCATACGAGATAATGCATCCTGGAAGATACTTGTTCAACACCACAATTAGAATGCTTTATATGTTAATGGCATACCTAACCTCTATGGTCTCCACTATATAGCCAATGAAATGGAAGATTTTAATATTTCAAGTGTTCTCAAGAAGACATGGAAAGCTTGGAAGTGGGTATCTGTTGACGGTGATGCACCCGCCAATATTTAGGGTGTCTCCCCAATATGAAGTACCAATTAGAGCTCACACCATTTGGAGTAGGATCCTCATTCAAAATATGGTCCGGTTGCCGAAATAGTGGGTTTTAGTGGTATGCCTTGGCTGTGATGACACATAGAATTATGTATTCATGAATTTGGCGAAACAAGTGTATAACTTTGTGAAGAGTCAAGTGCAATTCATGAGAGATTCTAACACAACAAGGGGAAAATAAATGAGCCCCTTAAAAACTTGTAAGAGTATGCAACTTGAAAGGAACACACGAGCATAAAAGGAATCATAAGTTAACCTGAAAAATAGTTCAAAAGGATAACCATGATTGAAATACATCACAACACTCATCCAACAATATTCATACTAATGCAAATGAAATATTTCATAAGCGTTAGTGTAAATGAAACAACATATATTGCAAACAAAACACGAATAATCATACTACATTCACAACATATGCATGAAAAAATGTTGACTATGAGCTTTTATTTATGTGAAAGTCCCAAACATACATAAATAATTTCCAAATCACTAGTCCCAATAGTGGAACATGAAGCCAACACCTTCTCCTCCAAATAAATATACTCCCTCTATGCTAAGGAGAAGCCAAGGCTCTCGAAAAAACTCCCAAGCTTCTGATCCTAAGCCAAAAGCTCGACCAAAAGCCCCTTACATGACTAAATTATGAGGGTATATTTATAACAAGTGGGGTGACTATTCATCTCCCTTTTTGACTCATTGACTTCCCTCATGACCTTTCGACTTCTTTACATAATGACTCTTCATATTCCAAAACTGACACTTGGACTCCCACTTACAAAAATGTTTTAAATACAAAATTACATGTACCCATATAAGACAAAAATGGTTAGAGTCAACTAGACAACCTAATAAGACAAAACATGTCAAAACTAAGTTTGGGGAAACTCTAGCTCAACCACCTCAACTTGTAGCTCTTTGGTTACACAGTGGTGCCAATATTTGTAGTGCGTGATGAATTCTCCAAACCTTAAAACAGGGTTAGGCTGGAAGCAAACTCTAGCCTCCATTGCATCCGGGTACAATATCTTGGAGTTGGTCTGAGTCTCCTTCTTTAGTAGGAGAAACATGGTATTGATATGGAAAGGGCCACCAATGTACTTCTACATATTATGTCTGTTCACCTTTAAATATTCCTTGGTGGCGATTGAACCGATCCAAGTATTCTTCGACCTCCTGTCTCACCTTGTTCCTGACATTAGCTTTGGTGAGTGAACCAACTGAAGGGATCTTGTCTTATTTGACCATGAAATCCACACTGTTATATAACAGTGCATAATAGGCTTGAACATTGGAGATGAATGAGCCGAGTTTCTTGTTGCTATGGATGAGCATCTAAACCTATGCTTTCTCTAACTTAGCCTACTGCCTTGTCTTCTTAACCAACTCTGAAGGTTCCCCTTTGTATTTCATTTCCCACTCATGCACCGCAACGATGGATGTATGAGAAACCTTGATAGCTTTAGCATTTTCTTTACACTTCTTCTGCATGATGTATAAGTGAACCACCGCTTTATGCACTGTGACAAGCTCCTCATATAGGTTCTGCATGGTATCTCCCATTGTTGATACATCACCAAGTATGGTTGCCTTAAGTTCTTCCATATATACTTGTGTGGGAGCTGTTTTTTGGACCTGTTATTAGAGTTTTTCCACTTGTTTCCTTGTGGCATGTAAATTCATCCCCATTTTCTTGTTCTCATCCATTAGATACGTCGTGTTTCCCTTGGAAGCTCTTGCGAAGGCCAAGTTAGCTACAACAATGGCTGCTTGATTTTTGTTGGTGTTCGTCATAATAACCTTTTCCTACATATAAGTAGGATGCAGGAGATCGTCCGAGAAGTGCTTCTTCCTATCCTGTATGATCTTCTTTTATAACTCATCATAGGTCAAGCTATATATGTCCATCACTGAACCCTCATCGAGAGGAGAAATTTCCTCTTCCTCACTTGGAGTTTTCTCTACTGTTGGAGGATGGGGAGATTAAATAGTGATCTATTGCATGGTCAGCATGAAATCATAATCTTGGTTGAGAGGCCTCGATTCCACCTTCATGTCTTGGATTTCTATTAGATCTTCAATTTCTTGAGAAAGTTCCTTGTCCTGCAATTGCTTTCTCTCTTCTTCTAGTAACCGATTTTGTTCCTCTTCTTCTGCTTGCTTCCGTGCTGATTCTTCCTCTTATCTTTTACGCATTTCTTCTTCTTCTTGTTTCATTCTTTCTTCCTCTAATATCTACTTCTCTTGTGCTTCCTTCTACTTTAGTTATTCTTCTTGCTTCCTGTTGACACTTAATCCTAAGGGATTGGGCGAAATTGTACATTAGTGTAAAATAGGAAATAAGGAAGTTTAAGAGACATTGGGAAATGAATCCCAATAGTCTCACCTCCATGTGTATATTCATGAGCACCCTTAATCAATTTACATGGTTCATTTGTGGAGTTACCTCCTGGCCTGACATGGTATCAGAGCCAACGCTTTTTTTGGCCTCCCTGCCCTTGTAACTCCCTCCATTCTGCAAAAATATCTCTGTTCTATATTTTTTTGCAGACTCCCAACCTCTGTCATATTCCTGCAAAATACTGACATTATTTTTCTGTAATCAAAAATTTTTTTTGGCCCTGTGTTCAAAATTGTTTTTGTTTTGCCGCGTTTTGAAAGTTTTTTTTGTTGTTGCTCTCTCCACAGCTCCACAGCATTGCTTCCCGCAGCTCCCCAGCACATCGCATCCCGCTACTCAGCTCGTCGACCAACTGCTCTAGGCTCCCTCACCGGCTCCCTAGCTTCAACTCCTCCTCACGGGCTCCTCCGCATAATCCCACAGTTGCTCCTACCTCTCGCTGCCCCCTTCGCGCAACTGTAATGTACCTATTTTGAGCATTCTATAAATAGAGAATAGAAATAAAGGTCAAGGGGACCTCAAAAATAAAATATGTAAATATATTAATTGTGGAAATCAATATATAAATGTGGAAATAATACCATGAAGTAAAGGAAGAGTAAATTGAGACCAAGAAATCAAAATCCTTGAGGATGGATTAGATTCCTAAGACTTTCCCAAAATTCTCCAAAAAGCCTTGGAGAAAAATAAAATAAAATAAATTTTATTAGATGGGAGAAAAATATCTAATAAAAGCCTCAGTAGAGTGAAAAATTATTGAGAAGAGGTAAGAATAAAACTAGAAAGTGGAAAAGCTAGTTTTAAAGAAGCTTTTGTGGAAGAAACAAAAGTAAAGCCTAGGCTAAGGGAAACAACATCCCAAGTTAATTTGATGCAGTTGTGGAAACATGCTGAGGGAAAGCAAGCTTAAATAAGCTATTCCTAGTTAGAGAAGAGGTTGTCTACACTGTGGAAGATTTGGTCTCTGCTTGGGGGGAGTTGTAGATTAAGCTCAAGATTGGGTCGCAAATAGTCTTTACAAGATTTGGTATGCACATTCTGTTAGAAATTTCTCATGATTTTGTTATTTTTTTATGAAATTCTGATATATTCAGATATCGTTATGATTATGAATTATAATTGAAATATTTATTCAATTCATTATAAATTAAGTGAAATGGTCTATCGTATTCAGAGATGAATAGTTGTCATATGTATTTAACATAATTTTAGCTATAGCTGGTATAGTTAATTATTATGTATGGTTACATAGAATGAAATAAATACTTTACCAACATACATAATCTCTAAACCCTGAGGGAAGGGTCTAAATCTGCTGTTAGGTCTCTGTTATAAAAATCATTACAGATATAGAGAACACACTTTAGATCAACCAAAATCATAACTGTAAGTAAGGGAAAAAGACAAAGACATTTAAATAAAATATATTTTATTCATAGAAGCATTTATTGGAATGATGCATAGAAAATTTAGAGGTAAACTGTAACTATAATAGTGAAATTATAGATCTGCACAATAAACATACTTCAGATTTAAAATAAATAATTTCTATTTTATGTACAGTCATACATATAGAGACATATATGTACTGAAAATAAATATGTTCAAAACTCATGTAACAATGTTTACATATATGCCATTCCTCTTATAGAGGTGTATATAAAAACATAGTACACTTCAGTTAAAAATATCAGTTACAACAATTATTTACATCTTGACTGAAAGTCATCAAGTTAATAATTTCAACTACAGAAGGTAGAGTTGAAATTTGTAAACATTATTGGATATAGATGGCTGGAATCTATATACTTGGATGGCCAACCTGGAAGGAGACGAAATGTGTCGTTAGAGTTTCTGATTGTAGTTGGAAGTAATTGTATTAAAATTGAAGGAAATATAAAATACATGCACATAAATACATATAGCTATGTTAGAATAACACCAAGCAAGATAAAAGAAATAGTAAAAGATAGTCAAGTCATATAAGAGATAATAATTCAAATTATACTTGAGTAATGAACCCGAAGGATGGAAATTCCTCCTGCACAGGACAATAGTAAAATATTAATTTCAGAAAATTAAAAGAATTGTAGAAATGTGAATACAGTAATTAATTATAAAATAGAGGTAAGAAATTAATTACTTATAAGGATGGTTGTAGCATTGTATAGTGAATCTGGACATAGTTGAGGAACTATGCAATTATTCTGGAAAGAGAGGGTTTTACCAAATTAGAGGTAGAAGACGAGATTTTAATTTTAATCCAAATTTCGACTTTGGCAATCTCTAATTGACTGGAGAATAAAAGGAATTGAATTCTGGAAGTTAATTGAATTCAATTCAGAAAATTTATGAGTTTATAATACTTCAAAATCAATTATATGGAGTATACTGTTTATATGAAGGAAACGGTTCAGTAGCGTTCAGAATGACTGTAGCAGCTGACAATCTGGAGAAAAAGGATTCCTATGTCAGTTACAATGAAAATTTAATAGGAATTAAATTTTCATAATTTAAAATTGAATGAACAAGTTCAAAATCAATTATGATACTGGTACTGACTATGGCACAATAGTAGGAATATGAAAAGTAATTATCAAACCAATGAAATTTAGAAAAAGGACTATACATACATTGTCCATTATTACATCTCAGAGGAAAGCTAAATGTTGTTCACGGCATATTATAAAATTGATAAACATAGCTGTATTATGCATAAAATTGAACTTCGAGTTCTGTATATAAGGTCTGTCTTTTATATACATAGATTCATTATTCGTCTTTGTACTAAGAAGAATAAGAAATTACATACGAGACGAAATAATTAGCATAAATACTACATATAAGTTGATAACAGAAATGGAAGGCATCCATGCCAATATTACAAATCGTTGATGTTGGCTTGAGGGGTCCTAACCCAGGTTCGGATTTAAGGTTTGCCAACAAAACCCTATACTACTGGCCCTTTTGGCAATGACCTATTTTCGGAGGCCAAGGTCTCACCTGAAATAGTATGGGTGGGTGTTGGAACTAGGTTTCTGCACCCTGGGAGAAAGCAGGTAATTAAGGCAGTCCTGTTGAGATCTATCAGTTTCCCACAGAAGCAATCTTATTGCAGAGCCCTTCGCATCCACGTGCGCATCACTAATTATCATCACAGAATAACACAATCACAGCTTATTTTAGATAACACAGAGATACTTCAACAGTAAACGCAACTAGTTCAGGTAACACAGAGATACTTCAACAGATTCCGCATTCATTAACATCCAAAATCGAGTTACAAGCCCAAGTCACAACCCGCACACACAGCCAGCGGGGTCCACACACAGTAGGACTGAGGGTCTTCATGCACACAACCAACAGGAGTCCTTACCCAATACCACCCAAAACATATCTCAATAGTTTGTACTTAGCATCAATCTTACTTAGTCTTAGACTCAAACTATCCATCTATTTATATCATCATAGCCTACGATATCCAGTGGTCTGCAAACCATGGTTTGCAGACTCTAGGTCTACCCTTTGACCTGTTACAATACATTGTGGGCTTTTACCCACCCCAAAGCCCCTGTGCTAGACTAATTACTACAAAATATATATAAAAAACACAATTAGGGGACACCGTTCTAATAGGCCCCCAACATAATCTTGTGACTTGTCCCGAGTCACAGCGGCCGTGGGGTTTGCATCTTTTCCTGGAGCTGCTTGATTACATCAATAAGAGGGGGAAACACACCTTCGCTCTACGCAGAAGCGATCTGCGCAATGTCCACCAACTTGTGCGAAGTTGGGCCTTCTGTGGCAACGGTGACACTCTCCAGGGTCTAATTCAGCTGTTTGATCGCGACATCCAAGTCCTGGGATAGCTTGAGGGCTTCATCAACCCATGGCTTGAGGTGGTCACTCAGAACCTTGTTCTTGTGGCGAAGCCCCTCCAGGTCATCTTTGAGTGCATGGCTGGCTCGTAGACATGCTAGGCGTTGGGCTGGGATCAGAGTGGTCATTGTAGCCTCCATTTTCTCGAATTATTCTTCCTTTTGGCGCAGTTCATAGGTAAAATCAGGCAGAAGAGGGTCGCGCAGCACCGTAGACCACAACTTCATAGTTGTCTCAAACAATTCGGTGCCCTGAGCAATTTGTGCTATAATGGTGCCTATAGCTTCTGTGAGCAGCGCAGCTCTCTGGGCGTGTACATCAGGAGGGGTTTCCGGCTACAACTTAGCTTGGAACGCAACAATCTACTACTCCATCTCGGCCTTAATGCTCTAGATCTCAGTTTGAGAATCTTTCAGGGCTGCAACGAGTCCCTCAATCTTGGCCTGGCTGGTGGCAAAGGCTGGAATGTCTTCGGTCACATCTTCGCAGAGTCCGTTGATCAGACGTTCCAACTTGATCTGTTGTGCGGTAGCAAGGAGACAAGCGGCCTATGCCTGGGACGCCTCGGTAGCCTTTTCTATGATAGTTTGCTCAGCTGTACTTAGTTGCTGCTGCACCCATCTATCTCTGTGCTGGATTTCCTCTAAGAGGGATGTGTGGAGAGCTTGCAACGGCTCGCCCTGAAGCCGGGCCAAGTCCAGATGTATTTCCGCGTAGGCATGGACTTGCGCACATAAGCTGGGCAGACTCAGAGTGATTGCTAGGTCTGGCAGGGGGCAGAGGCGGCTCTCGGTCATGGAGATCAAATCAGTGTTGGTCACTTGAGGCAGCTTGCTTGAACCACGCTTGTCTACAGGGTATTGACTTTGAGCTGAAGAGCTTGGAGCTCAAACTGTAATGTGGTGACTGCGGCCTTCTGCTGCTCTTCCAAGGCAAGCCACCTATCCTCCAAAGAAATGGCGACTGCATCTGTAATTTGCTCCAAATATTCCTCCGTTAAAGTAACCTCAATCTCCCTACTGGGCCTCGTAGCCCATCGTTTCGTTCGACGGCCCTTGAGAGGTTCAGCTGTCCGTTTCATGCCACGTGGGGAACCAACACCTTGCTCATCTAGGCCCTCAGTCTCCATGTCCCGCTGCGACTCTTGCTCCATGCCCTGTGCCACATCTGGGGGAACCTCCATCCTGGTGGAGCCTTTCGGGCCATGACCTTTTGAGTTCTTGGTAGTATCAGGTGTGGTGGTCTTCAGAGCTGTGCTTGTACCAACAATGTCGGTTGTTACAGGGCCATCCGATTCGAATCCCAATTTCCATTGCGGCAGCCAAGTATCGATGAGCCGATCGATTTCCTCATCGGCGACCATGTAAGGCAGCGACATCCAAGCTGGATCCTTACGGCCCCGAATCTGCGCATTGTGCATCGTATCCTGGAATTTCGTGATGCTCTTATACTTTCCATAGACCTTCGGTGACAGGCGTGGCCGAGAGTGAATTGCTACTGCAAGCGCGCCATCAAACAATACCCAAAATACTTTGTTTTCCTCAGTACCAATAATTTTGCATGAATTATTGGTATAAATAATAAGAAATTTATAAAATAATATTCATATCTTTTATATATCTATATAGGATGTAACAAATAAATAGAAAAAAATATGCAAATTTAAATTAATTATAAATTATATATATATATATATATTTTAAATTTAATATTATATAAATAATTATAAATTTAAAATATATATAATTTTTAAATCCATTTTTTTATATGAATATTATTCAATTAAAATTATATTTATAATTTTTATTTTTAGTTTATTAAACTAACAATTTTATTAATATATAATTTAATTGTCTATTATGATTAAGTGGAATGATTGTTATCTTACTTACTCAACTTCAAATTTACCAGTGACACATTGAGTGTGCTAATGGATTAGAGCCAAAACACTTTTAAGTGAGTATGTGAGCATGCAATCTCACTCTCGCCTTCCCTAAGAGGGAGACTGATTTCTTCCCTAGAATACTGTGCTAATGGCTTTGAGCCAAAATACTCTTTAGTGAGTATAATTGTGGGCTGCATTATGACTTCTTAAACATTCTTTAGCGAGTATAATTGTGGGCTGGGTTATGACTTCCCAAACTAGATGAATGATATCGACTTGAATTCCCAAACTAGATGATTGATATTGAATTGACTTCCCAAACTAGTTGACTGATATCGACTAGTTAAAAATGAATTTGGAACTGTAACTAGGTTATAACTTCCCAAACTAGATGAATGACATAGACTTGACTTCCCAAACTAGCTTACTGATATCGAATAGTTAAAAATGAAGCTGAATTGAAATTTTCAAAGTCTCGTCGTGGGACAACTGAGTTGTTGGCTTAATGGGATGTTATCCTCTCCATCTAGTTACAAATCCATAGGGATGAAGACATATTTGGCCCCTTGTGATAAGGATCAAGGAGTCGGTTCTCCTACCCTCTTGGAGCCTGAGTTACCCATTTACCATGGCGAAGAAAAAAAATGTGGAGTATCCCCACCCTCATGGAGTCCAAGTTGCTGATTCACAATGGTGAAATAGAAAATAAAGAATTGTAGGTTGGCTTGGTACCAACAACCTCACTCTTACCTTCAAACTTAGAGAGGGCAATTTTTATCCTCTTAATATAATTTAGTTATTACTTTATTAAAAATTTAAAGATATATATATATATATATATATTAAAAAATACCAGATATTTTACGTAGAATTTCTCAAAATAACACATGCATATAATATCCTATTAATTATTTCGAGCCAAAACACTTTTGAGTATAATTGTTGAGCTAAAACACATTTAAGTGTATAATTGTAGGTTGGTTAGCAATTTCACCTTTACTTTCATGCTTAAAAACCCAATTTATTTTTTCAAAATATAATTTAATAGTCACATTATTAAAAATATTTAAAAAAAAATATAAAACAATATACATACTCATTCTCAAAACAAAATAAACAAATTATAACAAGGCCGCATAGCTAGCATTCCCCACAACTTCTTTTAATTATTGAGCTTTGAAAGGTATGAACCAATTGCCACATTTTAACAAGGGTTACATTGTAGATACTCTTGCTTAGTTTAAATATAGTTACAAAAACAAAACATTCATTGGGGGTGATTGAGAGAGACGTAATCATAATAATGGGCAAAGTATAAGCCTTAGTTTTAAATTTTATGTGCATAAAGTGTTGAGTTTGATTGTATTAACCTTCAATTAATCATTTTTAGTTTTTTATTTCATAGCTAATATTCTTTTTACCAAATCATTTTACAAAATTAAAATTTTTTTTGAAGTAGAACAATCATAACGTAAAGTTATGTTATGCAACCAACTCACAAAACAATAGAAATAGTAGATCGACGACTTAAAAAATATCCTCTTCGAGGGGGAAACCTCCTTTACATTACATAAATGAAAAATTCTTGGATGATTCAAATGAAAAAACCTCCTTTCTATATATAGGAGTCTAAGGGGTGACAATATAATCATAGCCGACATAACAATAATAATGTAAGGGAACAACAATAATAATAATGGGCTTCTATGGGGCACAATAATAACAATATGGGGACTACATAGGCACAACAATAAAAATAAGGGGGCTACACTAACAATAACAATAAGGGGCCACACTAGTATTATAAGGACCTGTTATGAAACCAACTCCAAAAATAGAATAAAATAGAGATCAACGCATTAGAAATCGGCCACTTCGAGGGGGAAACCTCCAATACATTACATAAAATGAACAATTCTCGGATGCTACAAATGACCAAAACCTCCATCTATATATAGGAGTCCATGGGGCCACAATATAATCCTAGCCGACCTAACAATAATAATGTATGGGCACAATAATAACAATATTGGGGTTACAGGGTTACAACAATAACAATAAGGGGGCTTCACTAATAAAAATAAAGTACTAAACTAGTAATTTAGGGACCTAACATGCCCCTCTCCTTCAAAAAAGTGTTGTCCTCAACGCTTGAGTAGCTCTAGGTTCTTCTGTATAAAATTCTCATCCTCCCAGGTAGAATCTTCAGTGAGTAAGTTCTTCCACTTGATGAGATACTCTGAAATTGATCGATTTCGTAGTTGTCGAGTTCTTGTTTCCATGACTGCTTCAGGTTCCAATATGATTTTTCCTTCCTCATCAAGTTCTGGCAATATTGTTTGAAATGGAATATTTTCACCTATAACCTTCTTTAAGCATGAAACATGGAAAACTGGATGTACTCGCGAAGAAGCAGGAAGCTCCAATTTGTATGCCATAGTACCAATATTTTGCAACACCTTGTAAGGACCATAGTACTTTTGCGATAATTTATTATCCTTCTTAGCTTGCTTGAGGGACATTTGTTTGTATGGTTGTAGCCGTAAAAATACCCAGTCTCCTACATCAAAACTTCTCTCGCTGCGATGTTGATATGCATGTTGTTTCATTCGATTTTGTGCCAAATTCAAGTTATCCTTTAAGAGTTGGAGAACTTCTTGTTGATGCTCGATGTGATCTTCCACTACTTGAACCTTCGAATTTTCTCTTAAATATGATGTGATGGATGGTGGATGATATCCATAAATTTCCATAAATGGGGTCATTTTTGCTGCAGTATGGAAGGAAGTGTTATACCACCATTCAGCGAGAGGTAACCACTTGACCCATTGTGTTTTTTTATCAGATACAAAACAACGAAGATATCCTTCCAAACATTTATTTACTATCTCAGTTTGACCATCAGATTGAGGATGATAAGATGAGCTATGAGCTAATTGAGTACGCAAACAAGAAAATAACTCCGTCCAAAAATTTCCAGTAAAAATGGGATCTCTGTCGCTCACAATAACCCTTGGGCTTCCATGTAGCTTTTGAATTATGTCCATAAATGTAGTAGCAACTGTACTTGCTTTAAATGGATGAGATAATGCACAAAAGTGTGCATACTTAGTAAGTCTATCAACTACCACCATGATGACACTCTTTCCTTCGGACTTAGGTAAACCTGTGATAAAATCCATTGAAATCTCCTCCCAACGTTGACTTTGAATGGATAAAGGTTGTAGAAGTCCCGGGGTCTTAATTGTTTCCACTTTATTCTGCTGGCAAACCAAACATTCCGCCACAAACTTTTGAATATCAGATTTAAGGCCATCTCAAAAAAAATCTTTCTTCACCCTGTGGTAAGTTTTTAAAAATCCTGAGTGTCCTCCTAAAGGAGAAGTGTGCAATTCCAGAAGAATATTTTGTTTTAGTTGAGAATTCTTACAAAGATATAAGCGATCTTTGTACCATAAGGAATCATTTTTCCAACTAAATGTATCAGATGTACTAGGATCTTGCTGCAACTTTTGAATAAGTGTCCATACATCTTTGTCCTTCTTCCATTCATCTCTTGCTTCGGTTATCCAATCTGGTTGGATAATAGAAATGGCACAAAGCAATGCTTCCACCTCTACATTCTTTCTTGAGAGTGCATCTGCAACAACATTAAGCTTTCCTTTTTTGTAGATTATTTCAAAGTCATAACCCAACATCTTTGTGACCCAATTTTGCTGCTCTTCTGAAGATAGTCTTTGTTCCAAAAAGTGTTTAAGACTATCATGATCAGTTTTTACCTTGAAGTGTCTTCCCATTAGGTAAGTTCGCCATTTCTTTAGTCCATGTAGTATTGCTAACATTTCCTTCTCATAAATAGGTTTCTGTAAATACTTTCCTTTGATTGGACGACTTTCAAAAGCAATGGGTCTTCCTTCCTGCATTAAAACTGCACCAATTCCATTTCCTGAGGCATCACATTCCACAATAAAGGTTTTTGTGAAGTCTGGCATAGCTAGGACCGGTGCTAGGCACATTGCCTCTTTAAGACGTTCAAAGGCCTTAGTTGCTTCAGGAGTCCATGAAAATGCATCTTTCTTCAATAATATTGTTAGAGGTGCTGCTATTCTCCCATAATTCTTAACAAACTTGCGATAATACCCTGTTAACCCGAGAAATCCTCGCAACTGCTTTATGGTTGTGGGGACTTTCCATTCCTTAATGGCTTTAATTTTGTTAGGTTCTACTTTAACACCCTCGTGAGATACAATATGACCCAGATATTCCACCTCTTGTACTCCAAAGAAACATTTGGATGTTTTTCCATATAATTGTTTCTCCTGCAATAGTTTGAGCACCCTGTCAACATGTTCAACATGATCCTTCCAAGACCTGCTGTAGATTAGTATATCATCAAAAAATACTAGCACAAATTTTCTAAGGAAGGGTTTGAAAATGGAATTCATCAACCCTTGATATGTAGAAGGTGCATTGGTAAGGCCAAAAGGCATGACCAAAAATTCATAATGACCCTCATGAGTTCGAAATGTTGTTTTTGGAATATCTTCAGTCTTCATTCTAATTTGATGATATCCTGAACGAAGATCCAACTTGGTAAAATACATTGCTCCATGTAATTCATTCAATAATTCATCAATCACAGGAATGGGAAAATTATCTTTAATGGTGAGCTTATTGAACTCACTATAATCCGGACACATGCACCATGATCCATCCTTCTTGTGTACCAATACTATATGAGCAGAGAAATAACTTTGACTAGGTTGAATTATACTCGCCTCTAACATTTCTGCAATCATACGTTCAATTTCACTCTTTTGGACATAAGGATATCTATAAGGCTTGATGTTTGGAGGAACAATTCCTAGAATCAAATGAATAGCATGATCATGATCACGAATAGGTGGGAGTCCTTTGGGAGTTTCAAACACCTTGGAATGATTGTCCAAGACTTGTTGGAGATCTGCAGAAATAGATGATTTTGATGTTGGAACTTTTAGTGAGCATAATTGTGCAATTACGCCTCGCTGTTCTTTCTTTAGAAGCTTTGTCATGACATTAGAGCTTATTATCCTTCCTGGCTTCCCCGCAATACCCCGTCATTCGACTTCCTTTCCTTCTGAAAAAAATTTCAAGAAAAGTTCTTGAAAATTAAAAGCTACCGTCCCCAAAGATTGTAACCATTGTACTCCTAGTACAACATTAGCACCTCCCATAGGAATGGAAAACATTGGACTATTCAATACATATTCCCCCATGGTTAGCTTGATATTATGGCATTTTCCAGAGCAATTTATAGTTCCTCCATTTGCAACCATCACTTGACATTCTGGTGCTGGGTATAGGAAACAATTAAATTCCTTGGCTACCTTACAATGACTAAAATTATGGGTACTACCCGAATCAATCAACACTATTACCTTTTTCTTCTTGATATGTCCTTCTATCTTGAGTGTTTGAGGAGTGGTAATTCCTGCCAATGCATTACATGATATACTCAGACTCATTTCTTCCTCTTCTATGGTTGGTTCTTGGTGTATATCCTCTTCTTTTGAAGATTCTTGTTCATTTTATTCTTCCTCTTCACAATCTATGTAAAATAAGTTCTTCTCAGCACACTGATGACCTTTAGTGTATTTTCTATCACAACTATAGCAAAGCCCTTTCGCTTTTTTTTCTTCCAATTGCTGTGGTGTCTACCTTGTAGGTTGTGGAAGTCTAGGAGTAGAAACACTTCCATCTTTATATATGTGAGTGGTAGGCTTCCTTGTCGCCATAATTTTACGTTCAATTTTTCTTTCCAACCTGAATTCCTTTTCCAATGAAAACACGAACTTCATGTTGGATGTTATCCTTTAAAGTCCCTATTAAGACATCAATCTTGTGTTCCTCTGGAATATCAGTTGCCCTTATATTCATTTTTTGGAAGTCCTTAATGTGCTCCACCATTGAACCCATTTGTTTGAGATTTATCAATTGGATAAATAAGGTGTTGCTTTTGGTATCCTCATAATGTGCTATCATTTCCTCCGTAAAAATTGACCAAGTGACAATTTTTTTACGGGAGCAAAGCCATCGATACCATACAAATTTATTTTGTTCTAAATGTAAAGTTGCAATGCATACCTTTTGTGTGTTTTGCACATTATTGAGATCAAAATATTGCTCCATATGTATTATCCATGTTACGGGATCCTTGCCATTAAACTTCCTCATATCCATCTTTGGAATATGGTGGTTCTTCCATCCAACATTAGAGTTTATGAAATCATGATTAACATTTATTTTGTTCTTGTCATGAGTTTCCTCTACTATCTTTTCGCCATTAGGAAACATTTCTTGTATCAACTTTTCAAAACCTTCGATGTCCATTTTTAGATCATTCTTCATGTTTTCCATGTTGTCTTTCATTTTTTCATCGATCTTAGCTTCCATGCCATCCATCTCAGCTTCCATGCCAACTTCCATGCCATCCATCTTATCTTCCAAACCATTCATCTTAGCTTCTACACCTTTCTTCAGACCATCCATCTTAGTTTCCACGCCTTTCTTTAAAACTTCCATTTCATTTTTTTTTCTCTTTGCGATAGCGAAATTTGGTGCACTTGCTCTTGTAATTTTGATATCTCATGTTGCATTTCTTCGTCTTCATGAGTCATAGTAGAGCCTTCTAAAGGCTTAATGGGTGTTGAATTCATTTTTGGGGGCATTTTATAACCCAATACTGATATCTATTCTTCAATATGCCCTTGGAATAAATTCAAACTAATTTTTTCAAACGAGACTTATGTAATTCGCAAAAAATACACACCTTTTTCTTGCTTTTGAGGAGCTCGATATTGAAACTAAATTATCTCTGTGATTTCGGATCTTCAATATCTGAAATTGGGCCCTGTAGTAGCCCTCTGAATCTTCTTTCAAATTCTAGAGGTCTAACCTGATTTGGGTTCTTCAAGGAAAATTTATGCCAAATCTCCCACAATGAACTAATTATGGACTGGTTAAGTAGAGCGACCTTGTACGACGTGCCACGTGTCACCGTTTCCTCTTTCGGATCTGAAATTGATACATAGGAAACTACAATCCGTGTACTTGCGATGAATTTTTACAGAATTCCAATCTAATGCCCAAAGAGAGAGTTATGACAATTTTCCCACGGTCACCTCTTTGAGATGAAATTATGGAGCCTGAAAAATCCCTAACTTCCATAGACTCTATCTCCGAAAATTTTGAGAATCAAGCTCTAAAATTTTTTCACGACGTTCCTTTGTATTGCGGCTTCACTCTGTAAAAATTTCAGCTTCTGAACCCTCGTAGAAATAAATTTATAGCGAAAATGCCACGATGACCTGTTTAGGTTAAATTCAGGAGCCTGCAAAAATCCCTAACTTTCACAGATCATATCTCTGAAAATATTGTGAACCAAGATCTGAAATTTTTCAATGATGTTTCTTAGGATTTCAGATTCGCTCTGTGAAAATTTCAAGTTTTGACCCTTCGTAGAAAACAATTTATAGCGAAAATGCCACGATGACTTGTTTGGAGCAGCGAAAGCCTAGAATCCAAAGCTCTGATACCAAATGTTATGAAACCAGCTCAAAAATAGAATAAAATAGAGATAAATGGCTTAGAAATTAGCCACTTCAAGGGGGAAACCTCCAATACATTACATAAAATGAACAATTCCTGGATGATACAAATGACCAAAACCTCCATCTATATATAGGAGTCCATGGGGCCACAATATAATCCTATTTTTTTGGAATCTAAGATTTTGTGAACCATCATATAAATTTGTAAAATTCTTTTGGTAATAATCACATGCAATGGAACATGGTCGACGCGTTTCGAACCAACCAGTGTGGTTCATCATCAGGACTATGTGAAATATCAGATTGAGACATTAAGTTTAAATAGATGTAGAAATGACTTGAATTATTATTATTATAATTATTTTTAATACAAATACTAACGACTCCTTACATTTTATTTTTAGAATAAAATGTTTAATATATTTATTCAACTAATTAATCAATTGGTCGGTCTATTAATCAAAGGATCTTTGAGCATGCTGCTGACATCAAACATAGAAGATCTTACTCGTCCGCCTTGGCTGAGCATGCAGAAAAGATTAACCATCATGTTTGCATCAAATCATCATTACTAGGATTGACCATTTCCATCATCGTAAGTTGAGAGAGGCCTTAGAAATTGAAAAAAAACTGGTTAATATCAATAGAGATTATGACTGGAATATCAGCAGGTGTTGGATTCTGGCCTTATATTCTTGATTTATTAATTTTATTTTTTATTTATTTATTTATTTATTTTATTGTTTTTATTTTTATTATTTTTATTATATATATATATATATATATATATATATATATATATATATATATATATATATATTTCAGACTCGTTGTATGATTCTTTGATGGGTCATTGGTTATCATTTTCATTTTTCCATGGACCTTGCTCTTATAAATAAACAAATATATAATTAAAAATAGCATATAATTATAAATTAATAATAATAATTAATTAATAAATAATTAAATCAATTAAAGAAAATAAGAGATATATACATATATACATATTATTATCACTATTGGTTGAACAACTAACTAATAAATAAATTAATTGATTAATTAGTTGAATAAATATATTAAACATTTTATTCTAAATATAAAATGTAACGAGCCGTTAGTATTTTTATAAAAAAAATTAAAAAAAATCAAGTCAAACTAGCCATTATCCTAACGGCTAGTTTAGCCATTTCTACATCTATTTAAACTTAATGTCTCGATATGATCTTTCACATAGTCCTGATGATGAACCACATTGGTTCGTTCGAAACGCGTCGACCATGTTCCATTTCATGTGATTATTACCAAAAGAATTTGACAAAAATAAAAATAAAAAATAATATAATCCTAGCTGACTTAACAATAATAATGTAAGGGCACAACAATAAGAATATTTGGGTTATAGGGGTACAACAATAACAATAAGGGGGCTACACTAATAACAATAAGAGACTAAACTAGTAATACAGGGAACTAACAAGACCTAACATGCCTCTTTCCTTCAAAAGAGTGTTGTCTTCAACTCTTGAGTAGTTCTAGATGCGTTTGTATAAAATTCTCATCCTTCCATGTCGAATCTTCAACATGTAATTTCTTCCACTTGATGGGATACTCTGAAATTGATTGATTTCGTAGATGTCAAGTTATTGTTTCCGTGACGGCTTTAGGTTCTAATATGATGTTTCCTTCCTCATCAAGTTTTGGAAATATTGTTTGAACTGGAATTTTGTCACATATAACCTTCTTTAGGCATGGAACATGGAAAAATGGGTGCACTCAGGAAGATGCAGGAAGCTCCAATTTGTATTCCATAGTACTAATCTTTTTCAACACCTTGTAAGGACCATAATACTTTGGTGATAATTTAATATCCTTCTTAGCTTGCTTGAAGGACATTTATTTGTATGGTTGTAGCTGTAAAAATACCCAGTCGCCTACATCAAAAATTCTTTCGTTGTGATGTTAATTTTCATGTTGTGTCATTTGATTCTGCGCCAAAGTGAGGTTATCCTTTAAGATTTGGAAATTTTTTTGTTGATGCTTGATGTGATCTTCCACTACTTGAACTTTGTAATTTCTATTAAATATGATGTGCTGGACGGTGGATGATATCCATAAATTTCCATAAATGGGTTCATTTTTCCTGCAGTATGGAAGGAAGTGTTATACCACCATTCAACCAGAGGTAACCACTTGACCCATTGTGTTTTCTTATCAGATACAAAGAACCAAAGATATCCTTCCAAACATTTGTTCACTATCTCAGTTTTCCCATGAGATTGAGGATGACAAGATGAGCTATGAGCTAATTGAGTACCCAAATTGTTGGGAAAAATACTGAGAGGGGGGGGGGGGGGGTGAATCAGTATTTAGAACAAATTCAACCTTTTCTTTGAGCAGATTTCCATACGCGGTTTTTATGAACTGAACTAGTGTATATACGCAGAAATATAGAAGGAAACTAGCGTATACTGATTTACCTTTCAGATTTAGAGAATTTCTCAAGAACAGTCTTTTAAACAGATTTATCAGTTATGAATAAGGCTAGATAATCATAAGTTATGAGCAGTAATAAAAAGTATAAAGCATCACACACATGAACACCAATATTTAAGGTGGAAACCCAATTTGGGAGAAAACCACCGCTGTTGTTGTCTCTGTCTTCAATCTTTATTATATTGAAAACTTTTTACAACGTTATACTGATGCAGACTTATACCAGTACATAGGCTTCTACCTGCAGAAGGCTGCAACCTTCTCTTGTTTTCCAGCTGCAACTGGAAGGGAGCTCCAACCCCCTGATCTCATTTACCAGCCTCTCCTAGAAGGGAGCTTCGACCCCCTGATTTCAACACCAGCTTCTACTGGCTGAAAGCTTCTACTTCAACCCTCAGACCCACTGTAGACCATGTTTCATCAATTTTCATACTAGATCAAACAGCTTCAACACAACCCTTCACTTAACATCAACAAACATACTTTGCCCAATACTTCATACAGAACATTGAGACCACTGTAACCAGAATATCAGAAATAACCCAGACTTCAGAATAGATATGCAGATACAAACTCAACCCTGAACATTCATTAATTCAAATAGCATACGCTACTTTTCTTCACTAAAGCCGCGTACATACGCGCTTTCCTGCACACCAACCCGCGTATACTTCTGTGTATTTTATTTTTCAGAAACCCTAACTGCCATACGTGCTTTTCATAAAGAGAACCCGCGTATATACGCGCTTTTTCTGAAATCAACTAGCGTATAGATCTGTAAAAAATAAATTTTGTAGAACAGACCATATGTATAAAACTTACCCAGATTTATTCATTTTCTTCAGCAGACTTGCGCCAGTTCTTCATGATTTCGTCAGTCGATCAAACTAGAGATTCATCATCATCAGATCTAGAGATCTTGAACCATCATTATATCCACGGGTGCATCATAGATTCAGATCTATCAATTAAGAACAGAGTTCATCCATGCAGATATTCCTTAGAGAAATTTATTCATCAACAATCCTTACACATGCACACCTTGCACTATGATCTTCTTCTCCTTAAATAGATTTAGCTTTTTCCAATACCATGAGCCAAAACCACACAACTTTCGATGGTATTCTTGGACGGAATCAAATAAACCATACAACGCTCAATACTGTGTGCCAAAACCATGGTAATGCCCCTTGGTATTATAATTTTGGAGCGCAAAAGGGCATACGCGACTTGGGACGTACTTATCCGCGTGCATCTTCAAACATAATATTCAATGAAGTACATGACTCTATAAGTCAACCTAGTATGACCTTTCCTATCACCAAGGACTCATACTTACATCAATGATCCAACCAAGTGGATTTACAAGTTTGACTCAACTACCCAACCAAGTGGGTTTACAAAATGGAATAAGTCTTTGCATGACTGAATATTACAATTTTTACATCATGGGTCTCAACATGACCTTTTTCATCAAATTTCATAAATGAATTATACAATCAAGATCAAAGATTCTCAAGCATGAGATCAAACTACAAAAAATAATTAGAATGCCAACAATGCATCCTTTCCACATGACCAGTGCTCCCCCTTAGCCTGTGCATCCTGAACACTTTCAACAACAAATCATCAAGGCATCTTCGAGAATGAAACAAAAATATGAGAGCTGGAACATCACCAGAGAGACCCAACAGCACTGCAGCTGTGCTGAAGAATGCTGACCCAGAAAAATTTTGTTAGCAAACACCCATACGCAGTTTTCTATGTATAAACTCGCGTATATACGCGACTGTCCTTCAGGAAATCCGCATATCCAATTTAATCTTCTGAATTCAAGTAGATCTGATCTTCTGCATGGCAGAGACTACTCCCAGCTTCTGTCTGAGATATTCGAACGCTTCCCTGGGTAAAGGTTTGGTAAATATGTCAGCAACTTGTTCTTTGGAGGGAACATACTCCAACTTCACCTTTTGTTCAAGCACTTGTTCACGTAAGAAGTGATACTTGATGGGAATGCGCTTGGTCTTGGAATGCATAACATGATTCTTTGAGATACTGATGGCACTTGTATTATCACACATAATGGAGATAGGAGGTGAAAATTTGATTTGAATGTCTTGTAAGGTTTGCATCATCCAAAGAAGTTGAGTGCAACATGATGCGGCAGCCACATATTTTGCTTCTGTTGTAGATAAGGCAATAGAGCTTTGCTTCTTGCTGAACCAAGATACTAACCGGGGCCCCATATAAAATGCACCACCACTAGTGCTTTTCCGATCATCAACATTTCCAGCCCAATCTGCATCAGTGTAAGCATGAAGAGTAAGATCAGCATTCTTTGGATACCATAGTCCAAAGTCTTGAGTTCCTTGTAGATATTTGAATATTATTTTGACAGCCTGAAGGTGAGACTCTTTCGGATTAGCTTGGAATCGTCCAACAATCCCAATTGCATGCATAATGTCTGGTCTAGTCCTAGTGAGATAAAGTAGACTTCCTATCATAGATCTTTATTCTGGTTGATTCACTGTGGGAGAATCATCATGAGAACTGAGATTACATCCGGTTATCATTGGTGTACTTACAGGTTTGCACTCTTCCATGCCATACTTCTTCAGAATTTGCTTAAGATATTTTTCTTGTGATAAGAATATGCCATATGTTGCTTGTTGCACTTGCAAGCCAAGAAAGAATGTTAGTTCCCCAAGTAAAGACATTTCAAATTCTTGCTGCATAACAGAAGCAAATTTCTGACTCATAGATTCTTCATTACTTCCAAAAATGATATCATCAACATATACAACCACAATCAATAGTTTATCATTTCCAGTTTTTGTGTATAAGTTGCTATCAGCAGACCCTTTTGAAAATCCTTGTTGAAGAAGATATTTGTCAAGATGATAATACCATGCCCTTGGAGCTTGTTTGAGACCATATAGAGCCTTTTTAAGTCTACAAACAAGTTTTTCATCATTTCCCAAAATGAATCCTTCTGGTTGTTCTATATAAACTTCTTCTTCTAGATCACCATTGAGAAAGGAAGATTTAACATCCATTTGATAAACTTTGATTTGTTGGAAGCTTGAAAAAGCAAGAAACATTCTTATGGCTTCAAGTCTGGCTACAGGAGCAAAAGTTTCTTCAAAGTATATACCTTCTTGTTGAGCATACCCCTTGCAAACAAGTCTAGCTTTATTTCTTATAACATCCCCATTCTCATTTAACTTGTTTTTGAATATCCATTTAGTTCCAATGACATTTTTGTCATGAGCTCTTGGTACTAATTCCCAAGTGTGATTCTTTTCAATTTGATCAAGCTCTTCATTCATGGCTTGAATCCAACATTCATCTTTTCTAGCTTGATTGACATTGTGTGGTTCAATAGTGGATAGAAATGCCAGATAGCTAGAAGATCCCACAAGAGTCCTTCTTGTTTGCACACCTGATCCCTTTTCTCCCAAAATTTGAGATTCTGGATGATTCTTTTGAACATATTTGGATGGAGCTTTTTCAGATAAATCATCTTCGGGTTCTTCATTGGGTTCACTTTCTATATCATTTCTATTTGATGTAAAAGGATATATGTCATCATCGTCTTCATTTGTTGTTTGTTTTTCTTCTTTTGGAGCTGCAGGAGACTCATCAATAACAACATCAATACATTCAACAATCTTCCGAAGTCTTTTATTGTAACATTTATATGCTCTACTCCTAGAGGAGTAACCAAGAAGTATTCCTTCATCTGCTCTGGGTTCAAACTTGCCAAGTTTTTCATCATTATTTTTGATAAAGCATTTGCTTCAAAAAACTCTAAAATGCTTCACAGTGGGAGGATTACCATACCATAGTTCATATGGAGTTTTATCACTATTTACACGAACATGTGCCTTGTGGAAATGACTACCCATTGTATGTCTTTGCTTCTCCCCCAAAATGTGTCACAATTAGAATCATCGAAGCACGCTCTAGCCATTGTTGAGCGTTGATTCATTCTTTACACTCGCCATTTTGTTGTGGAGTGCCAGCTACAGAAAACTGTCTTTTTATGCCATGTTGTTCACAAAATTCAAGGAATTCATCTGATGTATATTCTCCTCCTTGATCAGATCTAAGACACTTGGTTTTTAGATCTAATTCATTTTCAACCAGTGCTTTGAATATCTGAAATTTCTCAAATGCTTCATCTTTGTGTTTAATCAACCCAATCCAACACATTCTAGAGAAATCATCAATAAATAAGATATAGTATTGTTCACCACGTGGTGAATTTTTCTTCACAGGTCCACATATGTCGGTATGAATAAGTTCAAGAGGCTTACTTGAAGATCCTTCCTTGGCATTAAATTGCACTCTGGTTTGCTTACTGAATTGACAAGATTTGCATATGATACTTTTGGGTAGAGTAATATTGGGAAGACCACGAACAGCATTGAGTCTGCTTGATTTGTTGATTTGAGAGAAGCTTATATGCCCCAACCTTCTATGCCATAGCCAGTTTTCTGAAGATTTACTCAAGTACCTCAAGTAACATTTCAGTCTGCGTTCTTCAATACATACAGATTGCTTGGAGTTATGTTTCCTTTTATAATTGTTTTACCTGTATCAAGATCACGTACCACACATTCTTTTGAACTAAAGACAACTTTAGTTCCTTGATCACACATTTGACTTACACTTAACAGGTTATGCTTTAATCCATCTACATACATGACATTATTAGCTTTCACCTTTTCTTTTAAGAAAAAACGGACCCTTTTCCCTTAATGACGACGGAAGTGTCATTTCCAAATGTAACATTCTTTTCTTTTTCTAGAGCACACTATGTATGCAAGTTTGTTTTTGTCACCTGTCATGTGTTTTGAGCATCCACTATCAATATACCATTGATTTTATTCACCTTCTGCAAATAAAGCTATGCCACAATTTTCAACCTGTAATTCCTTCTTTTTCCACACTTTGGAGCTTGAAGGAACATGCACTTTTGGCTGGACTTTTCTCCTGCATTCAGATTCTTCATGGCCAAAGTTATTGCAATAAGCACATTCGACTTCATTTTGAAGAGGAGAAAATTTGTTATAGGTATTCTTCTTTGTTCCAATATCCATCCTTTTCTTTCTTGCTTCTCTTGTCATGATGGTTTTATATGAAACACATTGAATAGATTTATGACCAAAATTATGACATGAGAAACATTGTCCATTGAAGAAGAAATTTCTGCGATCATGAAATCTTCTACTTGAATTTACCTGTTGGTTGGTGTTTCTTTGAAAGGTATTCTTGTTAGTGTTCTTTGAATTGAGCTGGTCATGCTTTACCTGTGAAGATTCTTTATTCCCTTGCTGAGTGGTAGAATGTTGTATACTGGCTGTAGCTGCTTTTAGATAATTTGGTGTTGAATTCTGAGAAGATTCTCCGATATATCCAAGACTTGTCTTTATAAAAGGAGAACGTTGTACCTTGATAATCTCATCTAAGGTTTGAAATCCTTTAGCAAATCTAAGATTCAAAGTCTTTACTTTCTCAATTTCTTTTCTTAGACTTACTATTTCACATTCTAATTTCTCATTGTGTTTCTCCTTTTCTTCAAGCCGATTTTCAGAGTTTCTATGGATATTTTACTTTCTTCTAAGCATATTTTACTTTCTTCTAAGCATATTTTGAGTTGATTGAATTCATCACGAAAATTATTGTCCTCTAAAGCATCCATAAAAGTATCTTTTTCTTCTCTAGATTCTTTTTCAAATGCCACGAGAAGTCTAAGATCTTGTTCACATTCTTCCTCACTGTCAGATAACCCATCACTATCTTCATGAGTATAGTAACTTTTTCTAGTGCTAAACCGATTCTTATTCCTTCTTGCTACTTCCTTCCCCTTTTCATGTGTTTCTTTGTAAGGACACTTAGCAGCATAATGACCAACTCTTCCACAAGAAAAACATTTGAAAGTAAGCTTACCTCTGAACCATCCTGTGCCAAGTTGGAGTTTCTTTACAAAATTTACCTCATCTTCTTCTGAGATATACCCTGATCCTTTTGTCTCTTGTACTTCTTTCCCTTTTGTAGAAGCTCTAAAGACGGCTTCTTTGACTTTAGATGGTCCTCCTCTTCTCATTTCACATGCAGTTAGTATGCCATGAAGTTGCACCACAGTAAGATTTTGAAGATCCTGCTTTTCTTCAAGAGCAGAAACTTTTGACTCAAATTTTTCCGTTAGTGATCTTAAAACTTTCTCAACCAAAGTAGATTCGGTTATTGTTTCTCCTAGATTTCTCATACGATTTACAATATCATCAAGACGTAAAAATAAATTAGCAATGCTCTCCTCATTATGCATTTTTAGATTCTCATATTGAATTCTGAGAGTTTGGAGTTTAGCACTTTTTACCTTTGCATCACCTTCATAACTTAGAATGATTTTGTCCCATATTGCCTTTGCTGTATCCAGTTGCATGACTTTGACAAATTCTAATTCAGTTAGACTTCCCAATGGAGCATTGACTGCCTTTGCATTTGTTTCATAATTCTTTCTTTTCGTTGGATCTGTTGGTGTTGCGGTTGGATATTGATATCCTCCTTCAACAATAGCCCATACATCTGCTCCCAGAGACTTAAGATATGATCTCATCCTTGTTTTCCAGAAGATTAGATTGTTTCCGTTGAAGAGCGGAGGCCTGATAGATGCTGTTCCTTCTTGATTGCTCATCTTGATTGATCTTCCTTCTAGCGGCTAAGCTTTTTCAGAAGGACCTGCTTTGATACCAATTGTTGGGAAAAATACTGAGAGGGGGGGGGGTGGTGAATCAGTATTTAGAAAAAAATCAACCTTTTCTTTGAGCAGATTTCCATACATGGTTTTTATGAACTGAACTAGTGTATATACGCAGAAATATAGAAGGAAACTAGCGTATACTGATTTACCTTTCAGATTTAGATAATTTTTCAAGAACAGTGTTTTAAACAGATTTATCAGTTATGAATAAGGCTAGATAATCAGAAGTTATGAGCAGTAATCAACGGTATAAAGCATCACACACATGAACACCAATATTTAAGGTGGAAACCCAATTTGGGAGAAAATCACCGCTGATGTTGTCTCTGTCTTCAATCTTTATTATATAGAAAACTTTTTACAACGTTGTACTGATGTAGACTTATACCAGTACGTAGGCTTCTACCTGCAGAAGGTTGCAACCTTCTCTCGTTTTCTAGCTGCAACTGGAAGGGAGCTCCAACCCCCTGATCTCGTTTACCAGCCTCTCCTGGAAGGGAGCTTCGACCCCCTGATTTCAACACCAGCTTCTACTGGCTGAAAGCTTCTACTTCAACCCTCAGACGTTTGGAACCATGTTTCATCAATTTTCATACTAGATCAAACGACTTCAACACAACCTTCTCTTAACATCATAACGGAAACATACTTTTAATACTTCTATGTGAACGATTGAGACCACTATAACGAGAATATAAAACCTTGGAACCGAATAGATATGCAGATACAAACTCAACCCTGAACATTCATTAATTCAAATAGCATACGCTACTTTTCTTCACTGAAGCCGCGTACATACGCGCTTTCCTGCACACCAACCCGCGTATACTTCTGTGTATTTTATTTTTCAGAAACCCTAACTGCCATACGCGCTTTTCATAAAGAGAACCCGCGTATATACGCACTTTTTCTGAAACCAACTAGCGTATAGATCTGTAAAAAATAAATTTTGTAGAACAGACAAGATCTATAAAACTTACCCAGATTTATTCATTTTCTTCAGTAGACTTGCGCCAGTTCTTCATGATTTCGTCAGTCGATCAAACCAAAGATTCATCATCGTCAGATCTAGAGATCTTGAACCATCATTATATCCATGGGTGCATCATAGATTCAGATCTATCAATTAAGAATAGAGTTCGTCCATGCAAGTATTTCTTAGAGAAATTTATTCATCAACAATCCTTACACATGCACACCTTGCACTATGATCTTCTTCTCCTTAAATAGATTTAGCTTTTTCCAATACCATGAGCCAAAACCACACAACTTCCGATGGTATTCTTGGACGGAATCAAATAAACCATACAACACTCAATACTATGTGCCAAAACCATGGTAATGCCCCTTGGTATTATAATTTTGGAGCGCAAAAGGGCATACACGACTTGGGACATACTTATCCGCATGCATACGCAACTTGGCCTTTACAAACTTGCGTATACATTGTGACATATTATATTTATCATTTCTCCGGCACTTACTGGAATTATTTTCTTTGTCACATCTGAACTGAACTGTAGATACATCATTCTTACATCTTTAACACATAGGTTTCTCTCCAAAGACAACTCATCAAGTAGGTTGCCATCAAGGACAACACATTGCATCATATTGCCAACACAGACAAGAAAATAATTCCGTCCAAAAATTTCCAGTGAAAATGGGATCTCTATCGCTTATAATAATCTTTGGGTTTCCATGTAGATTTTGAATTGTTTCCATAAATGTAGTATCAACTATACTGGCTTTAAATGGAAGAGATAATGCACAAAAGTGTGCATACTTGATAAGTCTATCAACTACCACCATGATGACACTCTTTCCTTTGGACTCAAGTAAACCTGTGATAAAATCCATTGAAACCTCCTCCCAACATTGACTTGGAATGGATAAAGGTTGTAACAGACTCTGGGTCTTAATTTTTTGAACTTTATTTTGTTCGAAAACCAAAAATTCCGCCACAAACTTTTGAATATTAGATTTAAGGCCACCCCAAAAAAAATCCTTCTTGACCTAGTGGTAAGTTTTTAAAAATCCTGAGTGCCCTCCTAAAGGAGAGGTGTGCAATTCCAAAAGAATCTTTTGTTTGAGTTGAGAATTCTTACAATGATATAGCGATCTTTGTACCATAATGAATTATTTTTCCATATAAATTTATCTGATGTACTGGGATATTGCTGCAACTTTTGAATGAGTGTCCACACTTCTTTGTCATTCTTCCATTCATCCCTTGCTTTGGTTATCCAATCTGGTTGGATAATAGAACTGGAAAAAAGAAATATTTCCACATCCTTATCCTTTCTTGAGAATGCATATGCAACAACATTTTGCTTCCATGGAAAATTTTAGGGGCTAATATTCGCAGGTGGGCTAATTTTCCATGGTTTTTCCAAAAAAAAGATTCGCCAAATTCCATTTTTTTAATAAAAATGATTCGCCCAAATTTTACAATATAAAATTATTTTATGTTAAAAATCGCCAACATTATATAGACAATATATATAATATCATTATAAATTTGAATAATTTTACAAATACATCAATAAACATTTTATAGTTTGCATATTAGGGACTAGTGAGATTCGCCAATTTTTTAAACCTCAAGATAATTTTCCATCCTTAAAATTTTCCTATTGCTTCCCTTTTTGTAGATGATTTCAAAGTCATAACCCAACATTTTTGTGACCCATTTTTTCTGCTCTTCTTAATATAATATTTGTTCCAAAAATTATTTAAGACTATCATGATCTGTTTTTACCTCGAAGTGTCTTCCCATTAGGTAAGGTCACAATTTCTTTAGTGCATATAGTATTGCCAACATTTCCTTCTCTTAAATAGGTTTGTATAAATACTTTACTTTGATTGGATGACTTTAAAAAACAACAGGTCTTCCTTCTTGCATTAAAACAACACCAATTCCATTTCCTGAGGCATCACATTCTATAATAAAGGTTTTTGTGAAGTTTGGCGTAGATAAGACTGGTGCTTGGAACATTGCCTCTTTAAGATGTTCAAAGGCCTTAGTTGCTTCTGGAGTCCAAGAAAATGCATATTTCTTCATTAATGTTGTTAGAGGTGCTGCTATTCTCCCATAATTCTTAACAAACTTGTGATAATACATTGTCAACCCGAGAAAACCTCTTAGATGCTTTATGGTTGTGGGGATTTTCCATTCCTTATTGGATTTAATTTTGTTAGGGTCTACCTTAACACCCTCATGAGATACAATATGTCATTTATTTTCCACCTCTTGTACTCCAAAGAAACATTTCGAGGTTTTTGCATATAATTGTTTCTCCTCCAATAGTTTGAGTACCCTGTTAACATGTTGAACATGATTCTTCCAATACTTGTTGTAGATTAGTATATCATAAAAAAAAACTAACACAAATTTTCTAAGGAAGTGTTTGAAAATGGAATTAATCAAACCTTGAAATGTATAAGGTGCATTGGTAAGGCCAAAACGCATGACCAAAAATTCATAATGATGCTCACGAGTTCTAAATGATTTTTTTGGAATGTCTTCATTCTAAATTTCTCCATGTAATTCATCCAATAACTCATCAATGACGGGAATGGGAAATTTATCTTTAATAGTGAGATTGTTGATCTCCTTATAATCTAGAGACATGTGCCACGATTCATTCTTCTTGTGCACCAATACTACTGCATCCGAAAAATAACTTTGACTAGGTTGAATTATACAGACCTCTAGCATTTTTGGAACCATACGCTTGATTTCACTCTTTTGGGCATAAGGATATTTGTAAGGCCTGACGTTTGGAGGAATGATTCCTGGAATCAAATGAATAGCATGATAATGATCATGAATACTCTTGGGAGTCTCAAATACCTTGGAATGATTGTCCAAGAGTTTTTGGAGATTTGAAGAGATAGATGATTTCGATGTTTGAACCTCTAGTGTGCATAATTGTGCAATTACACCATGTGGTTCTTTATTTAGAATATTTTTCATGCCATTAGAGCTAATTATATTTCATGGTTTCCTTGCAATATGCCTTAATTCAATTTCCTTTCCTTCCCAAAAAATTTCTTGAAAATTTCTTGAAAATTAAAAGCTATCATACCCAAATATTGTAACCATTGGACTCATAGTACAATATCAACACCACCCATTGGCATGTAGAGCATTGAAATATTCAATACATATTCCACAATGTTTAGATTTATATTATGGCACTTTCCAGAGAAATTTATAGTTCCTCCATTTGCAACCATCACTTGACACTCTAGTGCTGGGTATAGGAAGCAATTCAATTCCTTGGCTACCTTACAATGAATAAAATTATGGGTACTACCCGAATCAATCAACACTATTACCTTTTTATTCTTGATATGTCCTTCTATCTCGAGGGTTTGAGGAGTGGTAATTCTTGCCAGTGCATTACAAGATATGGTAGGATTCATTTCTTATTTCTCTAGGGTTGGCTCCTGGTGTATATCATCTTCTTTTGAAGTTTCTTGTTCCTTTTCTTCCTCCTCTTAGCAATCTACGTAAAATAATTTCTTCTCAGCACACTTATGACCATCAGTGTATTTTCTATCATAAATATAACAAATCCCTTTTTCTCCTTTTTCTTCTAATTGTCGCGGTGTTGACCTCGTAGGTTGTGGAAGGCTAGGAGCATCAACACTTCAATCTTTATAGTTGTTAGTGGTAGGCTTCCTTGTTTCCATAATTTTTCTTTCAATTTTTCTGGCCAACCTAAATGCCTTCTCTAATGAATCAGGTTCCCAAAGACGAACTGCATGTTGGATGTTATTCTTTAAATTAAATATGAATATATCAATACTATGCTCCTTTGGAATATCATTTACCCTTATATTCAATTTTTGGAAGTCCTCAATGTGCTCTGGCATTAATCCCTTTTGTTTGAGATTTATTAATTGGCTAAAGAAGGTGTTGCTCTTTGTATCCTCATAATGTGCGATCATTTATTCTGTAAAAATTGACCAAGTGACAAGTAATTTACAAGAACAAAGCCATTAATACCATACAAACTAATTGGGTTCTATATACAAAGTTTCAATGCATACCTTTTGCGTGTGTTTCACATTATGGAGATCAAAATATTGCTCCATCTGTAATATCCATGTCACAAAATTCTTGTCATAAAACTTCCTCATATGAATCTTTGGAATATGGTAGGTCTTCAATTCAATGTTAGAGTCGATGAAATCATGATTAAAATTTCTTTTGTTCTCATCATGAGTTTCATCTAATACCTTTTATCCATTAGGAAACATTTCTTGTAGCAACTTTGTCAAACCATTCTTCAAATCCTTGTGGTTTCCTTTCATTTTTTTTCTTCTATATCATGCATATTAGCTTTCATGTCATCCTTCAAACCTTCCATGTTTGATTTTAAACTATTCATGTTTCATTTTAAACTATCCATGTCCCCTTTTAGTTCATCTTTGGTTGTTCTTTGTGAGAGTGGAATTTGTTGCCCTTGGTCTAGTAATTTTGAGATATCATGTTGCAATTCTTCCTCTTCATCCGCCATAGTAGAGATTTATGAGGGCTTAATGGACGTGGAAATATTTTTTTTGAGAGGAATTTTATAACCCAATACTGATATCGATGTTTCAATATGCCTTTGGAATCACTTCAAACTGATTTTTCAAACAAAATTTATGCAATTAAAAAAACAATAATACATACTTTTTTCTTTCTTTTAGGAGCCCGATATTGAAATAATGGTAAATCTATAATTTATGATCTCCAAGGTATGAAATTAGGTCTTGTTGTAGCCCTATGAATCTAATTTCCAACCCCACAAGTCAGACCTAGATTGGAATCTTCAACAAATATTTATGCCCAATCTCCCACAATGCACTGATTATAGAATGTTTCGGTAGAGCGAACTTGTATGGAGTGCCATGTGTCACTGTTTCTACCTCTAGTTCCAAAATTGATACAAAAACAACTACATTCTGTGAAATTTCAACCACTTTTTACAGAATTCAAATCTGATGCCGGAAACTAAATTTATGATGATTTTCCCTAGGTCACCTATTTGAGACTGAATTTTGGAGCCTGCAAAAACCCTAACTTCCCTGGATCATATATACGAAAATATAGAGAACCAATATCTAAAATTTTTACACGAAGTTCACCAAGATTTTGGCTCCACATGTTCAAATTTTCATCTTCTGAAGCCTCGTATAAAACAAATTTATAGCTAAAATTCCAAAATGACCTATTTGAAGAAGCGAAACCCTAGAATCCAAAGCTCTGATACCAAATGTTATGCAACCAACTCACAAAACAATAGAAATAATAGATCAACGACTTAAAAAACATCCTCTTCGAGGGGGAAACCTCCTTTCAATTACATAAATGAACAATTCTTAGATGATTCAAATGAAAAAACCTCTTTTCTATATATAGGAGTCTAAGGGGTCACAATATAATGAGAGATGACATAACAATAATAATGTAAGGGCACAACAATAACAAAAGTGGGTTTATATGGGGAATAATAATAATAATATGGGGACTACATGGGAACCAAAAAAAAAAGGGGGGGGGGGGCTACACTAACAATAACAATAAGGGGCTACACTAGTCTTATAGGGACCTAACAAGTTATTATGTTGTTGAATTGAAACATTTCCATAAATGTATTTAATGTGGTAAAACCCAGTGTCTTGCACAGTCACAAAATGTCTAAGTTGGAACATCCAAATGTTATTTATAATGTACGAATACACTCGTCAAATTATTTTTTAATATTTTTTTTTATAATTTAATTTATATAATTATAAAAATTAAATCAATAATTGCTTTAAAACTTGAATCAATAATTTTTTTCATTAATAATCGTTCAAAAAACACTTGAATCTAAACAACTATTTTTTCTTGTTATCAATGTTACAAATTATTTTTAATTATATTTATCGATGGCTTGAGGCCCCTTGCAAACACATCCAATTATATACATATATTTCTTTTGTAGCCCCCTAGCTAGAAGCAAGTCAAAGGTTGACCCGACTATGAGGTTGGAGGTCGGAAGAAATTTGACCGCACACCAGTGACTTATGCAGCATGACCTGACTTCTGACTAATTGGTTGGTTGGGAGTTGGTACCATTATAGTTGGTTTCACACAAATTTGGTTCTGCTTTTCTGACCTCGACAGAACTGACATTTGAGCCCTCTAGCCCTTGAACGCACCCATGCTTCGACTCTCAAATCCTTATTGCAAATTGGATGTTACCCAAAGAATTTTCTCAACCTCGACTCTCTCGCTCGCTAATTGAGTCCACAAAATACATATATAATGTTGGAAGATAATTCTTCCATACTCATATTAGAATTAGTTGCAGATATTTAGGTGGATATTGAGATAATATCTCAACCTCCCTATTCATATTTAGAAGTGGTTGGATCTCAGCAACACTATAAATATTGTGGTGTATTCGTGTGATTAAAATATAGAGTAATAGATATATATTATTTGTGTGTTTTCTGTGTGCAATAGCTGCCATTTCAATTTTAATTTGTGGAATTCCAGTGCCTTTTTATGTCATTCCTTCTCCTATCTACCTACTACACCAAATGTCATTGTCAACTTCCTCTTCAATTTTTAACTATATTTACAAATAATAAGTAATAATTACTATTTATACCGTCTATTAATAATTAAATTATATTTAAAATTTTAATTCTATATAATAATAATTACTATTTATACTATCGGTTAATAATTAAATTATATTAAAGTTTTTCATCATATATAATATTAATTATTATATGACTTTATAAATATCTTTAAAATTTAAGGTAGTGAGATTTGAAATACAATGTATTCATGAGTTTAAAAAATAACATATGGCATAATGTTTTAAAAATAGAAGCTCTATTATTTTTAAAAATTTCTTAGTATTTCATTTAAAAAAGGTACTAAATACATTGTTGAAAACTCTAAATTATGTAACCTTTCTCAGTCGCCTATCTGAAGCATGCATTGGTTAAATTAAATTGACATAATTGTAATTAATTGTTTTTTTGAAAAGGGATCGGCTCCAAATAGCAGTCAAATTATCGTTATGTCCACATGGAATACGCTGAGTTGTAAAGGCTGTACGATTGTGATACGTGTCTGTCATTTTTAATTTATTTTTAAAAATTACTCATCTCTTTACATAAGTTTTAAGAATGAATATCCTACCGAGTATTTGAGTGACATTAATTATGTGTAGTAATTGAAATAATGTTTTAACACTTTCAAAAAAATCATTAATAAATTATTAATATAAAAATCAATTAAATACTAAAAAAAATAACAAAAATTAGTGCGATAAATTTGGAAAAATAACAAAATGAAATTCGTATATTAATTATTTATTAAAATAAATTAAAACATAACATTTTAATTAATAAAAAAAATAAAACATAATGTTTTAATTATATATATATTAATTAAAAGAGCCAAATTTCGAAAGAGTTTGGGCAAGAAGCATAAAACTAAATGAGGGACCTGAACTCTGACTCTAAGTCGGGGCAGAACTATCAATTTTGGTTCAGTTGGGGCCGATTATAGTTAGGCTCGATGACCATTGAGGTGTGTAAAGGGAAATCAAACCCCAGTAAACTCCGACTCCTAACTTGTTTCCCTTGGGACCATAAGTACTGTCCACATGGAATAACCTGTGTTGTAAAGGGTGTACACTCTTGACATGTGCTTATCTTTTTTAATTTTTTTTTTCAAATCGCTCATTTCCTTAGACAAGTTTTAAGAAAGAATATCCTATCGAGTATTTGAGTGACATTAATTATGTTTAGTAATGGAAATAATGTTTTAATACTTTTAAAAAAAATCATTAATAAATTATCAATATCATAATCAATTAAATATTTAAAATAAAATTTAAAAATATTTTATTTTTATCATTTGAAATTATAAATTAAAATTGGCCATTTACAAAAAGAAATCCAACATCTAAAAATTAGCGCGATAAAAAATAACAAAGTTCAAGTCGTATATTGATTATTTATATTATTAAAATAAATTAAACTACAAAATCAACACCATGAAACATTCCACAAAACATTAGCCATCACAATGTACTCACATTCTCCTTTTCTTTCTTGTGATTGTTAATCTTCTTCAGTTTCCACAAAAAACCTTAAACATATTCATAAAAGCATCACATGTATTTTCAGATGATTATCATTATGTGCTCTACAGAAATAATGATGTGCATAATCATCAATATTGAATTCTTCAACATTAGTTTGATTGGAATTTGGGGGTTGGTTTTCCATAAAAGGTCTCCATGCTTTTTTTTACAGAAGGTGTTTCACATATAACATTCCTAATATTAGTTATTTCATTAGACATTTCCTTGGTTACCTTTTCAATAGATTCTAAGTCAACAATTTTTTATTTTTTTGCAATCACTAGTTTTATTAGTTGAAGCCTTTTTTTTGGTTTTTCACTGACCAAAACATTGCTTTGATGTTATTTTAAGAAATTTTTTCCGACATTTAAATATTTTTCCATATGTTAGGGTCCTATAATAATAGGATTCATAATTTTGAATTGACTATGATTAGTCTTGTAATATTGTACATACTTTGCTTTCTGCAAATTGTTTTCCCATATTAAAAAATGTAAAGAGGGTAAAAGTCCTAAAAAAGAAATCAAAAGACTAAAAGAAAAGATCAAAAAAAGAAAATAAAATATGAACCCTACCAAAAAAAAAGATAAAATAGATCATAAAAGTGATGCAAATTCAAATGCCACTACTTTTTACTTTACTTTGCAAAATAAGATTGTGTGCAGCTTGTAAAAAATGCCACAATCCATGATAGTCAAACATCTTAATCTTGATTATTTATGCTTTAAATTTCATACTAATATATAGAGAATAAATATCTAGCCACACTGTTTAATCTTGGCAGATCATTAGTTAGGTAGAGAATAATAATGAGCTCAACAGTTTAATCTGAGCCATTGGAAGTCATAAGGTTAGAATTAGATAGTTTGCTTATAAAAGAAAAATAAAAAGGGCCAGCAAGCCTAAATGCACCCATATAAATGAAGAAAAAAATGTTAGGGTAAATGATGGGTAGGAAGAAGCAGTTTTCACAAGGCATGGATAGCATAAATTGGTCATTTCATATTACTAACTTTCTTCTAAACTCATTTCTCTTGTAAAAATACCCCTTCCCCTTCATATTAACCTCCCCCCTTACTACATTCATTTTGCTTTACAAAAACCCCTTTGCCTTAGTTAAAAAGCATATGTTCAATTGGAAAAGTAAAATCCCTTCACAAGCTTCCCTTTTCATTAAAGTACACCCCAAAAACCCCCCTTATCCTAAGTCTAAAAGGTTAAAATGATATATTGGGTCCCACGATGAAAAACCCTTTCTGATATCAGTTTTTAACACTATCCCTAGTGTATTTTAAAATCCCGCGCATGTATTAAATATTGTGTTTAACTTTATTAGATTAACTTCCACAAACATAACTTATTTCTCCATATCATATTCATTTAACCCCTGATTAATATATATAGTTAAACCCATACTTTATTAACCCCCGTGTATATTAAACTCCCGCTAATATAAAGCTTCGATGCCATATATATTAGTCCCATTACATATGTATTATAATTCCATCGTGTAAATATTCCCCAGCCCCACTTTACATATCCATGTGCATATATAACCCACATAACATTATTGCATGACTCACCATGGGCCTCGCCTATCAAATCCTTGACGGATCCTTCCTATTCGCCCAACCGTCAGATCTACATTGATCGGATCCGACGACCAATAGCTCCTATGGCACGCCCGAATGCCCGACCATTAACACTACCAAGAGCTTGTGATATAATCTATTTTCGAAGACCCACTCCTTGCTACGTGGCAACCTTTGATTCTATCACATCATCCAAACAAAGACCAGTTACTGCCTTCTCTCCATGTGAAAAATTCCACTAGTTTTTCGACCATTGCAAACGAATACCACCCCTCGTTTGAAAGTTTACCCCCATGCCCATATGTTAACCAACTATTGGTTAAAATAAATAAAGCCACCCTTTTCATCCTTTCACCATTATTCTATTACAGTTTGCAAATAATAGCCCTTGTCGACCTATTCTCAAGGTGAAAAAGCTCTACCGACTTGTTTCAAAATATTTCAACCAAAATTCAGGGCCTTTTAACACCAAAAAAGCTGCAGAAATAGTATAAAGGCCACCGAAGACCAGGAAAGCCTCTGCTACCTCCAGAAGGTCCTCTGCAAACATAAATTACCCAATCTAGGTATTCTTCAGTGCAAAGGCCTGTTCTTAAGCAATCAAGTAATAATTTAAGAAATTGAACCAGTTTAGGAGCTTTGCACACCAGAAGAAAAGCCATTATTTCCTCCCAAACCCTTTTGCAGACTGTAATAATCTTTCATAGTGTTCCTAAAGGGCTTGAGCTTATTTCTTGACTAGAGGAAACTCCATTTTTTCCTCCCAAACCCTTCTGTAGACTGTAATAATATTTCACAGTGTTCCTAAAGGGCCTGAGCTTATTTCTTGATCACATAAAAGCTATTGTTACCTCCAAACCCATTTTTGCAGACCCTGTCATATTTTCACAATATTTTTAAGGGCATGAGCATATTTCGTAAGCCAAAGAGTAATTAATTGAATAATATAAATAAATCCATGGCTTCCCAAGGTATTGTGATAGTCGGTCCCCTACAACCTCTAGTTATTGATGTTGAACACATTCCCTTAGTAGACAAGGACTTCAAAATCGGTGACCCTGTCATTGATTTTAACCTCTTTGAGCTCCACTGCTGGAGCCATGATAAATCAATTGACCAAGCTGATGATGTTTACCTTTGGGAGTCAAATTTTCCTAAGTATATTGTCCGACAAACCTTCCAGTGTCTAGAGGTTATCAGACTTTGTCAAACCAGTTATTTACTTGATCAAAGAGCCTTAGTGACCCCTGGTAAAGAGATTTTATTCACCATCATAACTGAATCAATAAACCAGATGCTGAAAATTAAACCTAGGCCTGATGAAACCCCATTGTCTGTTGAGATCCTCACTGAATTGTATTTAAAGCTATACTTCCCCAAGAGGTTCCAGATATTCCAAACATTCATTCCCTCATAAGCAGAAACTCCCAAGACTAATCCTCCTTATCTAACTGCTATATTTTCTGAGAGAACCAAGTATATTATCACTATGCTGTCATGTATTCTGGGTTATTTCACTGATGAGCATTTTTCTACTTTAGTCCTAGGTTTTCTGTCTATTTTCTCCCATGGTCAGCCTCCTACTTTTAAATTCAATTTTGAACAGTACCTCTTTGATACAATCCATGAATAGCTAATCAAATTACCAGAGGAGGGAGTGTTCAAGTATTCATTTGTTTTGTTCCATATGTTCCTATACTTTCAATCTGAAAGATATGCAATCAACCTTCAAAAACTAGATGTTGAAGGTAATCATCAGTTAGTAATATTTTGGACTTCATTAATTAGGGAAGATTCCACAGAGTGCACATACAAAGTCTTCATTGAATCATTATTTATCCAATTGTCAACATGCTAAACAACAACATTCAACCAAGAGTTAATGATGATATAAAAAATGTCTTCTGGTTATCAGAACACAATAGGACAGGAGATTTGGTATCTTTACCAAAACCACATTGAAATTAGGGTATATGGATCTCAACCCACTCCATATAAGCTACCCAAATACCTCCCAATGAGGTTATTTGCACTTTAATATATCAGGCACATCCTTAACTCTTATGAAGTTAATTTCTGTCAGCCAAAAATAAAACACAATTTAATATAAAAAAGACTGGTCCTTTTATTTGCAACAATAGAGAGGTTGGTCAAAAGGTAGAAAAATGTTTGCGGAAATATAATTTCAGTCAAAGTTTCAAAAGGTATTATGATCCTTTAGGAGTTATAAGCAAGTTAAGAATCAAATTTAAACTAACTCCTTTTGTCCATGAGTCCAAGCCAGACATTGAAAAATACTCCAATCAATTTGACTGGTTGGAGAACACTTTTAAAGAGGCAGAGAAGCAAGGTGATACTAGTTCCATCTTGCAAAATCCCACCCCATAGGATAGAAACTCTAAGAGACAAAGAGAAAAAGGGTCCTATATGATAAAACTACCACTGAAACTAAATTTAAATTAATGTATAGGAAGAATCCCAAATTAAATCTTGTGAATGAACTAGTGGAAACTATTGAAGTTATTGATACAGATACAGTGAAGAAAATGCACCTCCAATAGTGTCAGAAGATACTCATCAACCTTCAACTTCTAGTGCTCATCAGAAAGCAACATAGTGTTGAGGTATCTTCTTCAAGTTAACCAATGGACAAAGATATAGACATCAAAGAGAGATATAAAGATATCAAGGCTAGAAATGAAGAAATAAAGGTTGAAATATATTCTCAATACATAAAGATGACTCTTGGAAGCCAAAACAGATTGCTTTCTGCCTTTGATTATAAAGCCAAAAATATGCAAATGACCTTTTTGCAGCCCACAGTTCAAGCTCCAAAGTCATCGTATGACTATAAAAAGACAACAATTGAGGTCATGGCTAAAGATGTTCATCCTTTGGACCAAATTTAATTTCACAAATTGGCTGGAGAAATGATATATTCTACTATGACCAGCAAAGCTATGAGCGCGCAAAAGCTTCACAATTATTTGGAAAATGTAAAAGTACAATTGAACCTAGAAAAAGCATCCTCACAGACTAAAGATAACAGAATCAAATCTCTGGAAGATTTGGTTATTGAAGTAGGATATGATCCAAAAAATGTCAAAGTTGCAGAAGAACTTATTAAGAAAAAAATGCAGACATTGCTACATTAAAGAAACAACTCAAATTGCCTCCTACTGAACATCCACGGGCCAAAGAAGTGTTACAGGAGGAAAGCCAAAAAGATGAGATGATGAACCTCATTCTTCAGTTAACTGCCCAATTGAAAGAAATGAAGAATGAAATGGATAAGTTAGTACAGGATAAAAGGGCCAGCATGGAAGAAATCACTGTCACTGCTATTCCTACAATTACAACAATATTTCCTTCTACTTTAGCAGCTTCAATGGCCACATCAGTTCCAATAGCTACTGCAATGCCCACTACATCAACAACTACATCAACTACAAGATCATCTACAACAGCAGCTCATCCAAGTGATGAATAAGGTAAACTGGCTAAATCTATGTAGGATATGTCCATCCAGACTAATCAAATAAATAGACTTGAAGAACAAATGAAAAGTCTAGAGGATGAGAATAAATTAGTTCAAATCATGCATAAAAATTAAGTATTGAAGTCAAACAGATTGACTGAGAAAGTCCAAAGGTTAGAAAAATAATTGACACTGACAAAACCACTTTCACAAGAAAAACATCAGCCATGGGGAAATATTATTGACTCTGTCAATAATATTTGGCCATCTATTCAAGTCATTTATGAGTAGAAATATTTAGTCAAGGCAGCAAGTGAAGCCATTGAGAAATTCAAGGAAGAACTTGGTAAAAGACCATAAGAGGCCAATGAGATCATTAAGTTTCTTAATTCCAAGAACAAACAGGAATTTGAAGAAATTGGCATTAGTGACAAGAATGAAACAATCCTTGAGGTAAGAAAGGTAATTTCAAAAAGGAACTTAATGCTGCAACTTGAAGACAAGTGTGAGAACATGGAGCTTTCCATAACTTGATTCATGGTTAAATTTGATGTGTTGAGGCAGAAAGGTCTCCCTAACCCTTTGGTTATCCATCAAAAACTGATGAAACATGAAGACTATGACAAGAAAATGAGAGAAGTGGCCAAAAAATAGTATAACTTTCCTTCTTCAAAAGGAATTCCTATAGGAAAAGTGCTCTATCAGAGTTTTGAGAATCTCTTTTACCTCTAGCATGAGGTAAATCATTTATTCATCAGCAATCCTACATTTGAAAAGTATACACACGCTGATGAAATCTTCAGAAAAATGGTAAAGATTAAATTACTAGATGCAGAAGCTTGGGAGAAACTAAATGATCTACTGTGACAGTGAAAATTTAAAAGGTAAAAGAATATTTGACGTGAAAACAGATTAAAATCAGTCAAGGTTAAAATAGAGCAGTAAGGTAAAAGAGTAGTTCAGGATGAAAGTGAAAGGTGAAAAGCAGTAAAAGTGAAAACAAAACAATCAAAGGTTAATGTAAAGCAGTAACAAGTTAAAGAGTATTAGAGTAGGCAGTTAAAGTGAATGATAAGGTTTAAAGTCAAAACAGGAATGAAAAAAACAGATTTAAAGGAAGCCATCGCGAAATCCACTCAACAGCATAAAGATACAGCCAGCATTGAGTAATAGTAAGAGAAAAAGCATCAAAGAATCAAAAAACAAACAACAAAATCAATGAAGTAGGGAAAACTTGCATTAGTTAGATAACTGTCTCTATCTTCTTGCATGAAGATATTTTGTATTCCTTGAATAATTCCTAAGTCAGTTGTAGGATATTTTGTAATAATTTTTGTATAAATACTTCACAATTTGAAGTATTGAGGGTGGATTGTGGATTGCTAAACATTTCTATAGTTGCATTGATCTGAAACCTTAGGGTTCATTGTACCATTTTCAAGTCAGCAGACTGGATTAAGCAATAAAGGCATTATATTACAGGATTCATGTGTTGAGCTACTTCAGTGAAGTATATCTCTACTGTTCAATTGTTATTTTTTGAAGTTTTTCACATACTTGCATGTTTTCCAATTTAAATATTATAAGAAGAATATTATTGCAGAAATTGTTTAAGTGCACTCTGTTCTGAACTGTTATATATTTTGATGTTTTCTACTGATATACAGATTAGGAAATTCTTCATTATTCCCTAGTTTTGATTGACCTCTGTCATTTCCCTCATTATTTGGTTTTGATAATCCTTAATTTCTCTCTCATCTTGATTGAAACCATTTCATAATCCATCCTAAAGATTTGAATTTACTTAGCTACCTTACCCTGTGAACACTTCCTTTAGAACTTGATTTTGATATGTTTCTTGATACATTGACTCCATATCCCAATGGAAAATAGACCTACATCTATCTATCTGAATTAGTAATTCCACCACCAAACCAAACCAAAATCAAAACCAATCAAGCTCACATAACTAGCCTAAAATCAACTAAAAACAACAAAGTTAAATCATACAGAGAGAGCCCTCTCTGAGAATTAGGAAGGCTAGATCCTAAGCTTAAAAGTAGGTTTGTGGTTACCTCTAATATTTCTTTAAACAAAAAAACATAACAACCCTAGGAATATTGTAGTGATAACATGTTGGTGACCATACTGGGGAATCGGTCCTCAGTTTAAAATAAACCTTAAAGCAAACACTTTTTAGTATATTTTTACCTTAAGGTTGTTTTAGGGTGGTTAGAATTTTTTTTTTTATTGAAAATTAAAATTATGGCTTCGAAAAGAATATAATACACCAAGGCTCATCCTGATCCACACCCTGCTGTAATTAAAGATGACCTCGACAGAATTTTAAGAAAACAGAAAAAAGTAGAAAGTTTAGAAAGTACAAGTTAATTAATCAAAGCTAATTCACTCCCTAAAAGATTATCAAGTTTACAAGATATAGAATTTGATTTATCTTTTGAAAAATGTTTGTTTAGAACCAAATCTAAAAGTTCAATATATGACAGTGTCATAGATTGTGATTTCATTTCATTTATTGAAACTAAGAAGGAGACTATTTCACTTGATTCAAATAAAAAAGCTCTAGAACCTTTTGATAAACTTGAGGCTTTGACTGCAACTTTGATTAAGGATATTGATGAAGCATTTTTTCAACATTCTGTTGAATTAAATGCTTTATATGTTTATACCCCTAAGCCTTCTACCATTCATTGAGAGTTTGTAAATTCATATTTATTTAGTACCACTTCATCTATTATTTCCACTACACCTCTTTTCACTGAATCATTCATCCCCAAACTTCCTCTTCAACCTAGAGTTTTATTTCCATCTCCAAACACTTCAAGTTCACATTCTAGCACTGCTACTACATTTTCAAGTACTTCAACATCATTTGCAAGTACATCGTCTAGTATTCCAAGCACATCTGCAAGTACTTCAACCTCATCACCAAGCACCAGAAATTTACCTCCTAGCCAAGCTAGAATATTAGCCATGGAAGCCAAATATGCACCTCTGATCCTACCAGCTCAATTACATGCCATGCCCCAAGATTATCAAAGCAAAATATTTCAATTTGATGGTACTGGTCAATACACTACACAACAACATGTTAACAAAATGACTGATTATTTTGAATTGCATGAAATAGATGACGTTGATGTTAAAATGACACTGTTTGCCCAAACTTTAGTTGGAAATGTAAAGAAGTGGTTTAAATCTTTACCTGGCAATCATATTGTTGATTTAGAAGATTTTCATAGATTATTATTAATAGATGGGAGAAAAAGAAGAATCCTTTACAAATTTTATCTGAATATGAAAACATTAGAAGAGCTCCTAATGAATCAGTTCAGGACTATTGTACTAGGTTCATCAACATCTATAATGCTATTCCAACAAACATTAAACCCCCACTAGATCTAGCTTTAATAAAATTTCCTGATGGTTTTGACACTGATATGTCATACCAATTAAGGGAAAGAAACCTAGAAACATTAGATCAAATTCAAAGCAATGTAGCTAGTGTAGAAGAAAAATTGTTATCCAAAAGAGCCAGAATGAGAAATGAAAGAAGAGTTACCATAAAAGAGGAATCATCCACATCATACAGTAAAATAGATATTTATGGAAAGAGTGATAGATAGGCTAGAAATTATGGAAAGAAAACCATAGTGGGATAATCAACAAAAAGGTACTCAAATAAGAAATCCAAACTTTAGAAAGAATCCAAACATTGGTAAATCTAGAGAATCAACACCTGATAAATAAATAAGGCCACCTTTCCAAGAGAACTATGCTAAAAGTTCTCACCAAAATGAAGAAGATAAAGATACCCAAATTAACTTAATGGAAATGAATGATGATAATTCTATTTTTCTTACCCAGGAAGAATAGGAATTATTCATGTTACAACAATTACAATTAGAATTTGGGGAATCATTTGATTATAATAAAGGTTATGATACTTCCATAAATGAAGTTCAAAAGCAATATAACCTTAGAAGTAAGAAAAATGTAGAAGCTCCTACTAAGAAAACTGCCCAAACTCAGAATAAGAAAACAATAGAATCTCCTGCAACCAAAGTACAACAAATTCTCCCTAGAGAAACTAAGCAAAACTCTAGTTCAAACTAGAAAAATTCTAGTCCTAATCAGAAAATTTCTAGTCCAAAAATTGCACCCAGTCCTAAAATTGTAGATATCATAGATACTGCTGTTAAAACATCAGCTGATCCTCAAAAACCTATTGTTGCTAAAACAACATCTGCTGCTAATAAAAAATCAGCTGATCCTAAAACAGCTACTGCCAAAACAACTGCTGTCAAAACTACCACTGCTACTCAAACTGTTCCACAAAAGAAGATTGAAAATACCAAAATAGTGGAGACACAAACTAAAAAACCAATTGTAGAAAAAGAAGAGAATAACACTAAAAATGCAGTTAGTAAAGATGAAATCATTCAGTTAGGAAAAACACAAGTACCATTCAACATTCAAACTGAAAATACCAATTCCTTTAACAGAGTTGGTAAACCATGATTTATACAAAGATCATATCACTGAAACACTGAACATAAATGAAGGAGAAGATTTTGTTAATCTGAATGATGATAAACCATAATTAATATTTGGTCTTGATGTTACTGGTAAAAATCAAGAAGGTGGTGTTCCTACTTTCTACATTAGCTTGAGTATTCATGATAATATTTTACACAATGCTATGCTAGATTATGGAGCATTCCACAGCTTAATGCCAATGGCTATCATGGAAACATTAAATCTAGACATCACTAGAACATATAAAGATATTTTCTCTTTTGATTGCAGTAAAATTAAATGCCTTGGCTTGATAAAAGATTTGTGTGTCACTTTAGTCCAATACCCAGCCAAGAGTATTTTCATGGATACTGTAGTCGTTGATATCCCTCCAAATTATGGAATGCTATTATCTCACTCATGGGGAGAAAAATTGCAGGGATATCTACAGTTAGACATGTCTTATGCCACAATTTCAGTATTTGGTCAGCCCAAAAAGCTTTACAGAGAAACCTTAATGAATTACATGGTCAGTAGTACATAACAACCACAAAACTATCTATTTATTTTGTACACTCTGATATGGATTCTTTCATTTTGTGTAATTCACACATTGGCACAGATAAAAACATTGCATTAAAACAAAAACATAAAGAAGTTGATAGTGACAATATATTTCATGAATCTATGTGGCACTTAGATTTTAATGGCTCAGTGAATAGACTAGGAGTAGGAGTAGGATGTTAGATCTATAACATGGAAAACAATCATTAAGAGGGTTATGCCTTTAGGTTAAGATTTAAATGTACAAATAACATGGCCGAGTATGAAGCTTTAATCTTAGGACTGTAGATTATTAGAAAATTAGGAGGGAAGAGAGTTTCTATCTTGGGAGACTCTAAATTAATCATAAAACATATTAAAGGAGAATATCTAGTGAATAATGTTAGATTAAGCTAATACAAAGAAACTGTTCTAGATCTGATTAAAGATATTCTTGAATCTGACTTTTCTGTTATTCCTAGGAAAGAGAACATGCAGGCACACAGTTTGGCTACTTTTTCTAGTACCTACAAACTGCCTTTTTAGCCAAATCACCAATACAAAGCATAGGAAGACACAGGCCTATTATACCAGACAACTTGAAATATTGCCAGAGTTTTTCACAAGATGCTCAAATCTATAATTTTATGAATGTTGAGGGAGAATTCCAAAACTGTAACATAGATACTGATTGTACAATAGATGACACTACAGATAGTGAAATAGATGTAAATAACTTAGATTTGAATTAACCAACTAAATTCACTAAAGTAGAAATAGATAAATTAGAAATAGTAGAAATAGAAGAAATAAAAAATGATGATTATGAGATTTTAAACCTTAAAAATAACTTTTTAGCTAAGGGATTAGCCCCATTAGAAGATATTTTTGATTCAAATGATGTAGCAAGAAAAAAAAAATGGAACCATTAAGATCAGACATAGAAGAATGTAATATAGGAAGAGAACAAAAGCCTAAGCTCATCAAATTATCCAAAGCATTACCTCCAGAAGAAAAGATGAAATATGTAGCTCTGTTTAAAGAATTTCAAGATGTCTTTGCCTTGAGTTATGAAGACCTTATGTCTTATGACACCAATATCATTCAACATAAAATACCTATCAAAGAAGATCATAAACCATTTAAATAGAAGATTAGGAGAGTAAATCCAGTTCTTATGCCTTTGACTGAAAAAGAAGTAAAAATGATGTATGAAGCGCAGATCATTACACCAATCAGATATTCTGATTGGGTCTCAAACTTAGTTCCCACTAGGAAGAAAACAGGGGAAATCAAACTTTGTGTGGATTTCCAGAATTTAAACAAGGTGTCACTAAAAGATAACTATACTCTTCCTAAAATGGATCATATTTTATAGAGGGTGGTAGGATCATCTAGGATTTCATTGCTTGATGTATTTTCTGGATATAATCAAATATTAGTTCAACCATAAGACCAACCAAAGACAACATTTACCACTCCATGGGGTACTTTAATGTATGTGAAAATGCCTTTTGGATTGATGAATGCAGGAGCCACTTTTAAAAGAGCTATGGACATAGCTTTTGCCAAATAAATTCATGATTTTCTTGTCATTTATCTAGATGATATAACAGTCTTTTCAAAAATAGGTAATGAACATTTAGATCATTTGAGACAAGTGTTCACTAAATGTAGAAAATTTGATATTTCTTTGAATCCCAAAAAGACACTCTTTGGAATTGAAGAAGGTAAAATTTTAGACACATAATATCAAAAGAGGGAATTAGGATAGATCCAGCTAGAATAGAGGCAATTTTGAACATAAGTCATCCTAGAAATATCAAAATCAATTTTCTCAAAAGATTCATTTCAAATTTAGAAGAGTTAATTAAAGATTTGAATAGCATGTGAAAGAAAAATTCAGCACTTGAATGGACAGTAGAGGCTAAACAATCCTTTGAAGCAATTAAACAAACCCTTACAAAAACACTAGTCCTAATAAGTCTTAATTTAAAAAAACATTTAATAATTTTTTCTTTTGCTTCAGAATATACTATTGTAGTAGTCTTGCTGCAAAAGAATGATCAGGGTTATGAATATCCCGTTGCATTTTTCAACAAATCATTAAGAGATGCCACATTAAATACAACATAATGGAAAAACAAGCACTGGTTTTAGTAAAGGCTATTAAATATTTTAGAGTGTATGTTTTATACTCACACATCATTGCATATGTCCCAAATTCAGTAGTAAAGGACATTCTGACTCAGAATGGACCTGATGGTAAAAGAGGCAAATGGATTACCACTATTTTGGAATATGACATTGAAATCAAGCCTACTAAACATTTTAAAGGCCAAGGTCTAGCCAAACTCATGGCTGAATCTAAATGTAAGGCCTTAGATATAAATTTTATTGCTCAATTAGATGATCAGGAAGAGATGGAAACTCCACAGATCAATGAACCTTTCTTAGATTCACCTTGGTATGCAGATATCATATTTGTTTTACTGAACTTACAAGCTCCTCCGGGTTTGTCTATGACTAAAATTAGATTCTTAAAGAAATGAAATTTTGTATCATAGATAATGCTTTGTTTTGGAAAGATCATGATGGCATTATTTTAAATTGTTTACTGAAAGATGAAGCTGATAAAATAATGCAAGAGTTTCATGCAGGTGACTGTGGAGGACACCTTTACTGGAAATCAACTACTGATAAAATATTGAGGGCATGTTTTTACTGGCCCACTCTTTTTATAGATGTTAGAAAGTATGTGACCTCCTATCACAAATGACAATTCTTTGAAGGGAAGAAAAAAATATTACCTTTACCCCTCAAACCCATCTGCACAGAAATTCCATTTCAGCAATGGGGTCTAGACTTCATTGGTGAAATTCACCCACCCTCCTAAGCCCAGCATAAATGGATTTTGATAGCCACTGATTATTTCACCAAGTGGGTAGAAGAAAATCCTTCTAGACAAGCCACTGATTTTGTCATCATCTCATTCCTTGAAAATAATATACTTTATATATTTGGATGCCCCCACAAACTCATTACTGATAATGCAACTGCCTTCAAATCTAAAAAGATGATTGACTTCTATAACAAATATCACATCAACCTTGGCCATTCCATTGTGTATTACCCTCAAGGTAATGGACTTCCAGAATCCTCAAACAAAATCCTGGTAAATATCATCAAACAATTGTTAGAAGACAAAAAAAAGACCTGGAACAAGAAGTTGGTCAATGCCTTATGGGCAGACAGCTTAACTACAAAGAAGTCCATTGGTACATCTCCTTGTCAGCTAGTATATGGGATGGATCTTGTTTTTCCATCCTCTTTAGGAGTGCCAGTGATGAAGATGATCCAAGAACTGTAGGTAGAACCAAATGATATCTAGAGAAGGATAAATCAAACTATACATTTGCAGCAAACCAGGGAAGAAGTCTATGTCAAATCACAAGTTATCCAAGATAAAATCAAAAAGATATTTGACAAGAAAATAAAGGAAGATGATTTTTACATAGGTGATAAAGTGCTTAAATGGGATTATATAAGAGAAGAAATACGTAAACATGGTAAATTTTATTTCCTATGGAAATGTCCCTATATCATTTATGGTTACAGAGGTAACAATGCATTTTTTTTAAAAGAAATAGATGGATTAGATCTACTAGGAGGACCTGTTAATGGTAGAATGCTGAAGCATTACTTTTCTCTAGGCTAACCATTAGTTCACTTTGTTTACTTTTCTCATTATACATAACATTGCATAGTTTAGATTGGATTTGATGTTTTTCTTACAAAGTTGAAGCCCGAAGAGAAGGCCCTAAGCTTTGAAAGACAAAATATCGTAAGTATGAATAAAGCAGAGCTCAGAAAATAGTTCCAAGGCAAGCACAGTCAAAGTTAAAAGGCTATTGATCTTAAAGTTATTGACATTTCTCCGAGAAATTCCATCCCCATGTGGAGCCATTGTTAGGGTCCTATAATAATAGGATTCATAATTTTGAATTTACTATGATTAGTCTTGTAATATTGTATATACTTTTCTTTCTGCAAATTGTTTTCCCATATTAAAAAAATGTAAAGAGGGTAAAAGTCCTAAAAGAAAAATCAAAAGACTAAAAGAAAAAGATCAAAAAAAGAAAATAAAATATGAACCCTACCAAAAAAAGAGATAAAATAGATCATGAAAGTGATGCCAATTCAAATGCCACTACTTTTTACTTTACTTTGAAAAATAATATTGTGTGCTTAAGCTTGATTATTCATGCTTTAAATTTCAAACTGATAGATAGAGAATAAAGATCTAGCCAAACTGTTTAATCTTGGCATATTATTAGTTAGGTAGAGAATAATAATGAGCTCAACAGTTTAATATGAGCCATTGGAAGTCATAAGGTTAGAATTAGATAGTTTTCTCATAAAAGAAAAATAAAAAGGGTCAGCAAGCCTAAATGCACCCATATAAATGAAGAAAAAAATGTTAGGGTAAATGATGGGTAGGCAGAAGCAGTTTTCACAAAGCATGGATAGAAGAAATTGGTCATTTCATATTACTAACTTCCTTCTAAACTCATTTCCCTTGTAAAAATACCCCTTCCCCTTCATATTAACCTTCCCCCTTACTACATTCATTTTTCTTTACAAAAACCCCTTTTCCTTAGTTGAAAAGCATATGTTCATTTGGAAAAGTAAAATCCCTTCACTAACTTCCATTTTCATTAAAATACACCCCCAAAACCCCCTTATCCCAAGTCTAAAAGGTTAAAATTATATATCAGGTCCCACTGAAAAATATTTCTCAATATCAGTTTTTAACACTATCCCTAGTGTATTTTAAAATCTCGCACACATATTAAATATTGTGTTTAACTTTATTAGATTAACGTCTGCAAACATAACTTATTTCTTCATATCATAATATTTTAACCCCTGATTAATATATATAGTTAAATCCATCATCTATTAACCTCCGTATATATTAAACTACTGCTAATATAAAGTTCTAATGCCATATATATTAAGCCCATTCCATATGTATTATAATTCCATCATGTAAATATTCCCCAGCCCCAATTTACATATCCTTGTGCATATATAACCTACATACATTATCGCATGACTCACCATGGGCCCCACCTATCAAATTCCTGACGGATCCTTCCTATTCATCTAACCGTCAGATCTACATTGATTGCATCCGATGACCTATAGCTCCTATCACACTCCCGAATGCCCGACCATTAACACTACAAAGATCTTGTGATATAATCTATTTTCGCAGCTCCGTTCCTTGCTACGTGGAAGCCTTTGATTCTATCGCATCATCCAAACAAATACCATTGACCGCCTTCTCTCCGTGGGAAAACTGCTAAGTGGTTTCTCGACTGTTGCAAACGAATATCACCCCTCGTTTGAAATTTTACCCCCGCACCCATATGTTAACCAACTACTGATTAAAACAAATAAAGATGCCCTTTCCATCCTTTCACCATTATTCTATTACAGTTTACGGATACTAGCCCCTGCCGATCTATTCTCAAGGCGAAAAATCTCTACTGACCTATTTCAAAATATTTCTACCAGGATTCAAGGCCTTTTAACACCAGAAAAGTTGCAGAAATAGTATAAAGACCACTGAAGACTAGCAAAGCCTCCGTTGCCTCTAGAACCTCCTCTACAAACAGAAATTACCCAATCTAGGTATTCCTCAGTGTGAAGGCCTGTTATTAAGCAATCAAGTAATAATTTAAGCAATTGAACTAGTTTAGGAGTTTTGAACACCAGAGGAAAAGCCATTGTTTCCTCCCAAACCCTTCTGCAGACTGTAATAATCTTTCATAGTGTTCCTAAAGGGCCTGAGCTTATTTCTTGACCAGAGGAAAATCCATTGTTTCCTCCCAAACCCTTCTGTAGACTGTAATAATCTTTCACAGTGTTCCTAAAGGGCCTGAGCTCATTTCTTGATCACATAAAAGCCATTGTTTCCTCCCAAACCCTTCTGCAGGCTCTAATAATCTTTCACAGTGTTCCTAAAGGGCTTGAGCTTATTTCTTGATCACAGAAAAGTTATTGTTGAATCCAAATCCCTTTCTATAGACCCTATCATATTTTCATAGTATTTTTAAGGGCCTAAGCATATTTCATAAGCCAAAGAGTAATTAATTGAATAAAATAAATAAATCCATTGCTTCCCAAGGTATTGTGATAGTCAATCCCATACAACCTCTAGTTATTGATGTTGAACACATTCCCTTAATAGACAAGGACTTCAAAATCAGTGACCTTGTCACTGATTTTAACCTCCTTGAGCTCCATTGTTGTAGCCATGATAAATCAATCGACCAAGCTGTTGATGTTACCTTTGGGAGTAAAATTTTCCCGAGTATATTATCCCACAGACCTTCCACTGTCCAAAGGTTATCAGACTCAGTTATTTACCTGATCAAAGAGCCTCAGTGACCCCTGGTAAAGATATTTTATTCACCATCACAGCTGAATCAATGAACTAGATGTTGCAAATTCATCCTAGGCTTGATGAAACCCCACTGTCTATTGAGATCCTCATTGAATTCTATTTAAAGCTGGACTTCCCCAAGAGGTTCCAGATATTCCAAACATTCATTCCCTCATCAGTAGAAACTCCCAAGACTAATCCTCCTTATCCAACTGCTATATTTTCTTAGAGAACCAAGCATATTATCACTATGCTGTCATGTATTCTGGGTTAGTTCACTGATGAGCATGTTGCTACTTTATTCTTAGGTTTTCTATCTATTTTCTCCCCTAGTTAGCCTTCTGCTTTTACATTCATTTTTTCCCAGTACGTCTCTGATACAATCCATGAACAATTGATCAAATTACCAGAGGAGGGAGTGTTCAAGTATTCATCTGTTTTGTTCCATATGCTCGTATAATTTCAATATGAAATATATGCAATCAATCTTCAAAAATCGGATGTTGAAGGTAATCCCCAGTCAGTAATCTTTTGGAATTCATTAATCAGGAAAGATTCCATAGAGTTCACATACAAAGACTTCATTGACTCATTCATCTATCCAATTGTCAACATGATGAACAACAGCATTCAACCAAGAGTCAATGATGATATAAAAAAGGTCTTGCAGTTACTAGAACATATTAGGACAGGAGATTGGTATCTTTACCAAAATCACATTGAAATTAGGGTACATGGATCTCAAATCACTCCATAAAAGCTGCCCAAATACCTCCAAATGAGGTTATTTTCACTTGAATATATTAAGTAGATCCTTAACTCTGATGAAGTGAATTTCTTGTCATCCAAAAAGAAAACACAGTTTAAGATCAAAACCAGATTGGTCCTTTTATTTGTAGCAGTAGAGGTGTTGGTCAACAGGTAGAAAAATATTTGTAGGAATTTAAGTTCAGTCAAAGTTTCAGATGGTATTATGATCCTTTAAGAGTTATAAGCAAGTTAAGAATCAAATTTAAACTAACTCCTTTTGTCCATGAGTCCAAGCCAGACATTGAAAAGTACTCCAATCAGTTTGATTGGTTGGAGAACACTTTGAAAGAGGGAGAGAAGCAAGGCGATACTAGTTCCATCTTGCAAACTCCAGCCCCACAGGATAGAAAATCTAAGAGACAAAGAGAAGAAGGGTCCTATTCTAATGAAAATACCACTGAAACTAAATTTAAACTAATGTACAAGAAGAAGCCAAAATTAATTCCTGTGAATGAACAAGTGGAAACTATTGAAGTTATTGATACAGATACAGTGATTAAAGAAAATGCACCTCTAGCAGTGTTAGAAGATACTCATCATCCTTCAACTTCTAGTGCTTATATCATCAAAAAGCAACATAGTGTTGAGGTATCTTCTTCAAGTAAACCAGTGGACAAAGATATAAACATCAAAGAGATATATAAATATATCAAGGCCAGTAATGAAGAAATAAAGGGCTGAATATATTCTCAATACCTAAACTCAGACTCTAGGCAGCCAAAACAGGTTGTTTTCTGCCTTTGATTATAAAACCAAAAATATGCAGATGACCTTTTTGCAGCCCACATTCCAAGCTCCAAAGTCATCATTTGAATATAAAAAGACAACATTTGAGGTCATGGTTAAAGATGTTCATCCTTTGGACCAAATTGAATTTCACAAACAGGATGGAGAAATGATATATTCTACTATGACCAGCAAAGCCATTAGCACCCAAAATCTTCACAATTCTTTGGAAAATGTAAAAGTACAATTGAAACTAGAAAAATCATCCTCACAGGCTAAAGATAAAAAAATTAAATCTCTGGAAGATTTGGTTATTGAAGTAGGATATGACCCAAAAAATGTCAAAGTTGCGAAAGAACTTATTAATAAAAAGAATGCAAACATTGTTGCATTAAAGAAACAACTCAAATTGCCTCCTACTGAACATTCATAGGCCAAAGAAATGTTACAGGAGGAAAACAAAAAATATGAGATGATGAACCTAATTCTTCAATTAACTGCCCAATTGAAAGAAATGGATAAGTTAGTATAGGAGAAAAGGGCTAGCATGGAAGCAATCCCTGTCACTGTTATTCCTACAGTTACAACAATAGTTCATTCTAGCTTAGCAACATCAGTGACCACAAAAGTTCCAGCAGTTACTACACTACCCACTACATAAGCTACAGGATCATCTACAGTAGTAGCTCATCCAAGTGATGAATCAAGTAAACTGGTTAAAGCTATGTAGGATATGTCCATCCAGACCAATGAAATAAATAGAATTAAAGTAAAAATGAAAATTCTAGAGGATGAGATGAAATTAGCTCAAATCATGCATAAAAATGAAGTACTGAAGTCAAACAGATTGACTGAGAAAGTCCAGAGGTTAGAAAAAGAATTGACACTAACATAACCACTTTCACAAGAAAAATAGTAGTTGTGGGCCAATATTATTGACTCTGTCAATAATATTTGGCCATCTAATAAAGTCATTTATGAGAAGAAATATTTAGTCAAGGTAACAGGTGAAGCCATTCCTAAAGTCAAGGAAGAACTTTGTAAAAAACCATAAGAGGCCAATGAGATCATTAAGTTTCTTAATTCCAAGAACAAACAGGAATTGGAAGAAATTAGCACTAGTGACAGGACCGAAACAATCCTTGAGGTAAGAAAGTTAATTTATAAAAGGAACTTAATGCTGCAACTTGAAGACAAGTGTCAGAACATGGAGCTTTCCATAACCAGATTCATGGTTAAATTTTATGTGTTGAGGCAGAAAGGTCTCCCTAACCCTTTGGTTATCCATGAAAAAATAATGAAACATGAAGACTATGACAAGAAAATGAGAGAAGTGGCCAAAGAACAATCTAACATTCCTTCCTCAAAAGGAATTCCTATAGGAAAAGTGTTTTATTAGACTTTTGAGAATCTCTTTTACCTCCAGCATGAGGTAAACCTTTTATTCATCAACAAGCCTGCATTTGCAAAGTATACATAAGATGATGAAATCTTCATAAGAATGGTAAATTTTAAATTACCAGATGTAGAAGCTTGGGAGAAACTAAATGATCTACTATGACAATGAAAATTTAAAAGGTAAAATAATATTTGAAGTGAAGACAGATTAAAATCAGTCAAGGTTAAAACCGAGTAATAAGGTAAAAGAGCAGTTCAGGATGAAAGTGAAAGGTGAAAAGCAATAAAAGTGAAAACATAATAGTCAAAGGTTAATGTAAAGCAGTAACAGGTTAAATAGTATTAGAGAAGGTAGTTAAAGTGACTGACAGAGTTTAAAGTCAAAAAAGGAATGAAAAAAATAGAGTTAAAGGCAGCCAGCGTAAAAGATACTCAACAACATAAAGATACAGCCAGTGTTGAGTAACAGTAAGAGAAAAAGTAGCAAAGAATCAAACAACAAATAAAAAAATCAATAAAAGCAGGGACAAATTGCATTAGTTAGATAGTTGTCTCTATCTTCTTGCATGATATTTTGTATTCCTTGAATAATTCCTAAGTCAGTTGTATGATGTTTTGTAATAATTTTTGTATAAATACTTCACAATTCAAAGTATTGAGGGTGGATTGTGGATTGCTAAACATTTCTATAGTTGGATTGATCTAAAACCTGAGGGTTCATTGTACCATTTTCAAGTAAGTAGACTGGATTGAGCAATAAAGGCATTATATTACAAGATTCATGTGTTGAGCTACTTCAGTGATGTATATTTCTATTGTTCAATTGTTATTTTCTGAAGTTTTTCACATACTTGCATGTTTTCCAATTTAAATATTATAACAGGAATATTATTGTAGAAATTGTTTAAGTGCACTCTCTTCTAAACTGTTATATATTTTGATGTTTTCTACTGATATCTAGATTAGGGAATTATTCATTCCTCCCTAGTTTCAATTGACCTTTGTCATTTCCCTCATTATCCGGATCTGAGATTCCTTAATTGCTCTCTCATCCCGATTGAAACCATTTCATAATCCAGCCTAAAGGTATGAATTTACTCAGCTACCTTTCCCTGTGAACACTTCCTTTAGAACTTGATTATGATCTGTTTCTTGATACATTGACTCCATAGCCCAATGGAAAACAGACCTGCATCTATCCATCTAAATTAGTAATTCCACCACCAAACCAAACCAAAATCAAAACCAATCAACCTCACATAACTAGCCTAAAATAAACTAAAAACAACAAAGTTAAATCATACAGAGAGAGCCCTCTCTGAGCATTAGGAAGGCTAGATCTTAAGCTTAAAAGTAGGTTTGTGGTTACCTCTAATATTTCTTTAAACAAAAAAAGCATAACAACCCTAGGAATTATTGGAGTGATAACACCATATTTTAGGCCGATGTTGCTTTTTTTTGCTCCAATAATGGAAAAAGCCATATTTGAGGGAATGCCAGTAGTATAAACCTTAGTTAACACATCATCTCCTCGTCTTCAATATGTAGGTATCCCATTAAGAATGGAATGAAATATTTGGTTGAAATCTTCAATTGATTCACCATAATTCATTCTAATATTTGAGATTTCCATTATTAAGGATGCCTTTATTTTATTTTCTCTAAACTTATTGATAAATTGATTTAAAAAAATATCTCAACTAGTAATGGAACCATTATAACATTTGTTGAAGCTGACGAATCTATAAGACAATTGTGAACATTTCGATTGAAAATTTCAAAAGTCAAAAGAAATTTAGTTTGTACAACATTAAATTCTTCTCATTGCTGAAGGGAAACTCATCTTCCTTAGGGACAAAGAGAAGGTATGAAAACTACTCAAGGGTTTATTGGGTGGATGCTTTGTTACTTTTAGGAAACCTACAATAAATTTTCATAACCTTTGAAATAAATCACCCATCGGTTAATTTCCATTCTTATGCATTCTATTAAATTCAATATTCTTCATAATCATACTTTACCAAAGTAATGATAAAGAGTTCCATGAATTATTTCCGACTAGAGCTGATTTGGCTAGTAATGTCCTATACTTCCAGTGTGTGGGTAATCAATTGGCATATTTCATTTTCCTAAACAATTTTTAAATTCTAATGTGTAACATTAGAACTGAATAAGATTCCTAAATTCAAAGACTTCACTTCAACATCAAACCTCAAGTTCGACAAGAGATTAATTTAAATGACTAGAATGTCACCTAAGGGTCTGAAATGTTGAAAAGTTAACAATAAATGTGTGTCTAATTTAATTTTCCCTTAATTAAATTGGACAATAAATTATAATCTTATCTCATAATTTCTTGTAATAGTTAACTGAGTGTGATAGACTCAGTTAGCTCATGAAATTTGAGTTGAGGGTGGTTGGTGAGGCATGTAGAGTGATTCTATTTGTTTTAAAGTCCAAGTTGCAGTTAGTGTATTAGTTTAATGCCTGAGAAATCAGTTAACTCAATTAAGTGAGTTAAAGTTAGTCTAACTAGTTGTAACTGATTGCTGTACTAGTGAAAGGTTAAGTGAATTAAATAAGATTTAATTCACATGCAGTGAGCTATCAAGTGACTGATGATTTACTATTAATAGCTGCATGCATGTTAGTTATGATGAATACCCAGTTGAGACATAGGTTAAAGGGATGTTATCTATTATTTGTATTATTAGTAAATTGTTGTAGGGAAATTAAACAACCATAGGATTTCCCATGATGTATTGCACAATTTTGGAAGGTTGAATTTCCCAATTAATAGGGATCAATTTTTCTTAGAATTGTGCAAGGCGGGCAGGCTGATCAGAGGCGGGAAATTGGCTAAGTGTTGGTCGATTTTGTCCAAATCAATGTGAGACAGTTGGTAGAGTGCAACATACTCTTGTGAGAAGAATACATTGTAATTGTTTCATGATTCCTTAGTTTTATACAATACAGATAGAGGGGTTTTGAGCAAATTTCTTTCCCTAGAAAATTTCATGTGTTGTGGATTTGATTCTTTCTCTTACTTGGTGTGATTGTGCGATCGTGTTTAATTTTTGCAAATTAATTGTAGAAGGATTCAGTATCTTGCTCTAGAATATTGCATGATCGGATTGAATCCATTGGTATACATATTGTTTATATAATTTTTACATGGTATTAGGCGCCAAAAATCACTATAGTGGAGAAGAAATTGAGTTTGTGCTGAACAACATTCAAATTTGCAAAAATATTCTTTGGTGCGACAGGTGGATCAAGATGGATGTCAATGGATTAATATTGGAATATGCACTCGAGAGAAGTTCTAATTATATTGCATGGAAAGACATAATGGAGGTAGTTTTGGAGGACAACAGGTTGAAAGGATTTATCGACACTAATATTCCAAGGCTCGGAACAACAGATGCTGCTCTTCTTGATGCTTGGAAAAATAAGGTTGCAAAGGCAAGGAGGATCTTATTATAGGGAGTTCGAGATCACATTATCTCGAGTCTCCCTAGCAAGGCGACTCCATATGCAATGTGGAAGGCCTTCACAAGTCTGTTTCAAAACATCGGTGAGAATAAAAAATTGGCACTAAAGGACAAGCTCAGGAAAATCAAAATGGAGAAAGGTGATGCTATTCTGAAATACTTGACCAAGTTCATCCAATGTCAAGATGAGCTTGGAAGTGTCAGGATTACTGTAGCAGATGTTGATTTGGTGAGCCTAGAACTTCTAGGCCTTCCCAAGAGTTGGCATAGTTATCAAGAATCTGTCAATGTGAGGGAGAAGCTACCAGATTGGGAGCGACTTTGGTCAGATTTGGTACAAGAATAATTCAGGCAGAATTCTAGGGATGGAACCTCATCCAAGACAAACGATGAGGAAAATTGTGCCTTGGATGGTAAGGTAAATAAGGGGAAGGGAAAGAAATCCTATTCCAAATCTGAGACCTACAAAGAAGGAAAGAAGCGTGACATGTCGAGAGTGAAATGTTTTCACTGTCATGAGCATGGAAATTATGCCACTAAGTGTCCATAGAAGAAGAACAACAATAAGAAGGCTTCAGGATCTGCATCGAGTGATGCTTTGGATTCACAGTTTGAGTTGGAATTCTCACTCATTGCATGCATGGTGTCTAGTGCGATGGGATCATTGTGGTACTTGGATAGTGCTACATCTTTCCACATGACAGGAGACAAAGAACTCTTTAGTAGCTTGGAGGAGAAGGATCTTCAGATGCACATCGAAATAGGTGATGACGGGTTGTATAGTTCTACCAAGATTGGTACAATTACTTTCCAGAGACAATCAGGTAAATATTTCTTATTAAAATATGTCATGCATGTACCCAGATTGAAAAAGAATTTAGTTTCAGTTGTTATGTTGGAGGATAAAGGATATGATGTGCTTTTCAGTGAAGGGAAAGAATTGCTTCGTCACAAAGCCACAGAACATGTTAAAAAGATTGGGTTCGTGTGAAGAACCTCTAAAAACTTGATGTAGATGGTTGCGCAGTGCTGATGAGTAAAGCAGACAGAGTGGTGAGCTAAGATGAGGGTGAGTTATGGCACAGGAGGTTGCACCATCTACACCACAGTTCTTTGAAGGTCATGTAGCAGATTTCTACGAGGCTTCCAAAGGGTACTATTGTGCAAATAGACACATGCAAGGGATGTACCATGGGAAAGTATACAAAGGTCACTCTTCACGAGAAGGAGAACCAAGCAACAAAAATCCTTGAGAGAGTTCACTAAGATGTGTATGGACCATTCTCTACAACTTCTACAACAAAGCACAAGTATTATTTTATTTTTGTTGATGATTTTTCTAGAAAGTGTTGGATCTACTTCATGTAGAAGAAATATCATACGTTCTCAAAATTTTGTGAGTTCAAAGCACTGATTGAGAAAGATACAGGGAAGCAAGTGAAGGATCTAAGGAGAGAAAATGGTGGTGATTACATCTCCAATGAATTCAAGAACTTCTGTGCCAAAGAAGGAATTCAGAGAGATTTCATTGTGCCTCATAACCCACAATAGAATGGGGTTGCAGAAATAAATAACAAAACAATTGTGGGTGCGTCACGAGCTATGTTACATGATCAGGGCCTACCGTTTCATCTGTGGGTAGAGGCATATAACACAACGATATCTGTGTAGAACTGTAATCCTTATTGATACTTGGCATGAGTACACCAGAGGGAGAAACTACTTGAGGAGGATCATGGAGTGGCAAAAACCACTCGTGTAGAGCCATCCACCAGAAATGGTAGGAGGCGCACCACAGAGGCTGACAAATTGAGACTTGATGGGGTAGAACATGTAGGAGAACCTACATCACAACACAGACAGAGGCAACAACCAGACATGTATACTGGATACATGGCTCTTATGAGCAAGTGTATTGTGACAGAACCATCCTCTTTTGAGGAAGTAGTGAAACAACCAACTTGGGCTGATGCCATGGTTGAGGAGTATGACTCCATTGTCAGGAACAGTGCACAGGATGTTGTCCCAAGACTAGTCGAGAATTCAGTGGTTGGATCTATATGGATCTGTAAGGTGAAGCAGGTAGCATATGGGAGTGTGGAGAAGTACAAGGCTAGATTTGTAGCCCGAGGATTCTCACAGGTTAAGGGGATTAACTATGAGGAGACTTTTGCACCAGTGGCATGGTACTCATCGATTAGATATATCCTTGCACTCTTAGCGCAGATGGGTTGGAAGATACATCAGATGGATGTGAAGACTGCATTTCTCAATGGATTTATTGAGGAAGAAGTGTACATTGAGCAGCCATAAGTTTTTTAGACCTTTGACAAGAGGTCGCATGTGTGCAGACTCAAGAGAGCACTGTATAGGCTGAAGAAAGCACCTCGTGCTTGATACACCAGTATTTACAGCTATTTCACCGTGTTGGGCTTCACAAAGAGTGAAGCAGATGCAAGCCTGTACCATATTGTGGTTGATGGTAAGCTTTTGATTATCGTACTTTATGTTGATGATATTATTATAACAGGTGATGAGAAGCTCATAACTTATTGCAAAGAAGATCTTGCAAGAGAGTTTGAGATAAAAGACATATGACTCCTTCACTATTTCCTTGGTTTGGAGATATGGCAGCAAGATGGGGAGCTATTTTTTTCTCATGGAAAGTATGCCAAAGAGATTATGAGGAATTTCCACATGGAGAGTTGTAAACCCATGGAGACTCCTCTTGCATGAAACTAGAGGAAGGAGGATGGTACTTCAGGTGAGGTAGTGGATACTACTGTTTATAGGTAGCTTGTGGGTTCACTCATGTAATTGGTGAACACACGACCATACATATGCTACGTAGTTAAACGGCTTAGTCAAGCTATGGTTAAGATGACCAAGCTCTTTTGGAAGGCATGGAAGCATGTATTGAGATATCTCAAGGGAACTACAGAGCATGGATTATGGTATAGATGGACAGAGGGAGTGAAGCTTCAAGGCTTCACTGATGAAGATTGGGCAGGCAGTCCATCAGACAAGAAGAGAAAATTAGGAGGGATGTTCAGCATAGGATCGATAATAGTTTCTTGGTACAACAAAAAACAGAGATCAGTTACACTCAGTTTAGCCGAGGAAGAGTAAATGGCATCTAATTAGGTGACATGTGAGGCCATCTGGATGAGGAAGATAATTATTGGTTTGTTTGGTCATTAGATGGATCCGACAGTGATACATTGTGATAAGCTGAGTTGCATAAAACTCTCGGTTAATCCTATATTTCATGACAGGTCCAACCATATCGACATCCTGTACCACCATCTCAAAGATTATGTTCAGAGATGCATTATGTTACTGTAGTACATTCCCACGAAGGATCAGGATGCATATATTCTGATGAAGGCACTCGCCAAGAGAAAATTCGAATACCATAGAGGTAGGATTGGGGTAGTTGTTAATCCAATTCTTGTTGAGAGGGAGTGTTGAAAATTCAACATGAAATGTGTGTCTAATTTAATTTTCCCTTAATTAAATTGGACAATAAATTGTAATCTTATCTCATAATCACTTGTAATAGTTAAATGAGTGTGATAAACTCAGTTAGGTCATGAAATTCGAGTTGAGGGTGGTTGGTGAGGCATGTAAAGTGATTCTATTTGTTTTAGAGTCCAATTTGCAGTTAGTGTATTAGTTTACTGTAAGAGAAATCAGTTAACTCAATTAAGTGAGTTAAAGTCAGTCTAACTAGTTGTAACTGATTTTTGTACTAGTGGGAGGTCAAGTGAATTAAATCAGATTTAATTCACATGCAGTGATCTTTCAAGTGACTGATGATTTACTATTAATAGCTGCATTCATGTCAGTTTTGATGAAGACCCAATTGAGACAGAGGTTAAAGGGATGTTATATGTAAATTTTCGTCGCACAATTAGACAACCATAGGACTTCCCATGATGTATTGCATAGTTTTGGAAGGTTGAATTTCCTAATTAATAGGGATCAATTATTCTTAGAATTGCACAATCAAGGCAGGTTTAGCAGAGGAAAGAAATTGGCTAGGTGTTGGTCGATTTTGTCAGGATTAGTGTGAGACAGTTGGTAGAGTGCAATAGACTCTTATGAGAATAGTGCATTGTAATTGTTTCATGATTCCTTGGTTTTATACAATACAAATAGAGGGACTTTGAGAATATTTCTTTCCCCATAAAAGTCCATGTGTTGTGGATTTGATTCTTTCTCTTACTTGGTGTGATTGTGTGATATTGTTTAATTTATGCAAATTAATTGTAGAAGGATTCAATATCTTGCTCTAGAATATTGAATGATCGGATTGAATCCATTGGTATACATATTTATGTATATTTTTTCCAAAAAAACTCAAAGGGTAATCTCATATAGAAATATGAAGAGGAGCTATTGGTTTATTACAATAATTTCTTGAAATGACTCCATGTCAATTGGCTTGTATTTATTTGATGGGTAAAAATAACCTTGGCCAATACCATGGGTTACGCCTAGTGAAAAATTACAATTATATCTCATACCATTTAGAATAGGAAACCACTCAAGAATGTAGCTTTGTAGCCATTACTGGCTAGGGGTTTCACCAACCATGGTCAGGATCAACCATTGATGGTTTTCTAAACTAAATATTTAAATGTAGCTAATCGAAGATGAAAATGCATTTGTCTAGACCTGACTAAAGCAAAAGGAAAACATATACCCATACATGCTCCTATAAATGACCCATTGATTTATATTCCTAAGAGTAAATGCAAGAATATGAGTAACTAACAACAAACCTAGAATAATATAGCATTAAAACAACCATCTATAGACCCATGCTCACAGATTTTGACAAACATTTTTAGAGGGTAGAAATAAGAATGCAATAGTTATACACATACAAATAGTCTCTAGTGTGATATATATTATGACACAAATCCAATGCTAAGTAAAATCAATAGAATAACTCTCAACATATACAAGCAAGAATTTATCTTCATGTTATACTGCTCCTAGTTTTAGAGATAACATAAACTATTTAACTTGCTCCTCAATGGTGGTGAGTCCATCTAGATTAAACTTAGGAAGCCATCCCTCAAAATATTTTGCTTAAATCGATATATACTCTATAGAATCAACACTTGATTGCCTATTCTAACTTAAACTATAACCAAAATAAAAAATATAAATGATAGATTAAACTAAAAAAATAGGGAAAATATATCACATATGTTTGTACTTACAATTATCTACAAAAAATATACAAAATCTTGTTTACACACAATAATTTTGACTTGATGGAATAAAGAGCAACAAAGGTGGTAGAATGAGGGATTCCTTCAAACATAATATTTAAGAGAAAATATTATGCGTGTTTGAATATGGCTAGAATCTAGCTCCATCTAGCCACACAGGATGTTTTTAAAGAGGTCTTAAAATAAAAGTGCAGTGATTTGTTTATTTATTTGTTTTAAGTTTCACCATCAAATAAGAACATAAATAACAAATAGTTCATAACCTTTGTATGACAGTAGAAATACAGTATAACATATCTTAAGAAATGTTAACATAATATCCCAATATTTAATCAAAGTCTAATATGAATAAAATTAGAAAATGAGTACCACATGCATCCATTAACTAATTAAAATAATGATAAGACATTAGACACATAACTCATAAACAAATTCAATTCTAAATTTTGTAGAGATAAAAATGCAATATCTATACACATAAGAATAGTCTATAGTGTGAGACACATTATGACACAAATACAATGTTGAGTAAAAGCAATAGAATAAATCTCAACATATACAAAAAATAATTGATCTTCATGTTATACTGCTCCTAGTTTCAGAGATAACATAAATTGTTTAACATGCTCCTCAATAGTGATGAGTCCACCAGGGTTAACTCATGAAGCCATCAATCAGAATCTTCTGTTTAAATGGCTATATACTCTACGGAATCAACATATGATTGCCTATTCTAACTTAAACTATAAATAAACTAAAAAATCTAAATGATAGAATTAAACTAAAAAAATAGGGAAAATATATCACATATGTTTGTACTTACAGTTACTATCTACAAAAAATATACAAACTATTGTTTACATTCAAAAATTTTGACTTGATGGAATAAAGAACAATGAAGGTGGTGGGATGAGGGATTCATTCAAACATAATATTTAAGAGAAAATATTATGCATGTTTGAATATGGCTAGAATCTGGCTCTAGCTAGCAACGCAAGATGTTTTTGAAGAAGGTCTTAAAGTAAACATGCAGTGGTTTTATTTATTTATTTTATAGTAAGTTTCACCATAAAATAAGAACATAAACAACAAAGTAAAAATACACTACAACATATCTTAAGAAATTTTAACAGAATATCCCAATATTTAATCAAAGTTGAATATGAATAAAGTTAGAAAATGAGTACCACATGCATCCATTAACTAATTAAAATGATGACAAGACATTAGAAGCATAAATCATAAATAAATTCAATTCTGAATTTGGATTAAAAAAAAAAAATAGCCTAAAAAATTTATTATAGAATGCAGGTCTTCAGTTCCACAATTCATCGACCCTTACACTAATGTAAGAGGCCATATAAACACTAAAATAAATAGAAAATATTCAAGATTTTCTTTAATCAGAGATGATGCTAAAAATGAAATATTATCCTTATCTAAGGATAATTTTCCAGAAAAAGTGGCAAGCTCTTTCAAATTTCCTCTTCGTCTTCAGAGTCCTTATATTCAATGTTGAGTAGATGTGAAGAATTTGTTTGCATAAAGCTTACCCAATTTGTATACACCTAATAAATTGTAGAAAAGTGAATCAGATGGAAATGAACAACGTTGGCTTGGCACATTGACACCAAATTTTGAATAAACCTTTTCTTTTTACTATACTTAAGAACAAATTTTGAAATAAATTTGATTTATTCAAAAGGAAATCGCAGAAACTTTTGGAAAGTTTGTTGCATCCAAATTTCGGTTTCAACCATCACTCTTAGATTTTCTATTTTGTTCTCTCTTTTTTTTTAATAGCTTTTTGATTCAAAGATCCAGGGATTGCCTTCCTTATTGGTTTGGATCCAGGAAGATCGAAATTTTCAATGAAGTCTGTCCAAATCTCCCATACCTTGATGTAATGTTTGAATGGATTTCTTAGTCCACACTTGGACTTCCATTGCTTCTGATTCTCCATGGTTTAATGAAGAATACATGAGTCCCTTGTCCTTCTTAGTGGATTAGGAGTGTGCTAAGGTTATAATTTATTTTACCATTTGAGAATTGATGAAAATATTTCTTTAACACTTATATCTTCTTCATCCAAAGATTTAATAATTTCATTGAGATTCACCATGTCATCATAAAGTCTTCAATTTTTATCTTTTTTGTTTTTTGTTTTTTTTGTTTTCTATATTTGCTCAACCTACACTACTTGTTATTTGAATACAATTAGACTCTGCTTAGCATCATGACCCTGTATCAGTTGAGACTGCAGAGTTTCAATTTTTTCTTTTAGTGTTTTAGTCATAACTTCAATGTTGCTTTCAACTTATTATTTCAATAACCAATTTTGTTCTTCATATGTTTTTCTCATTTGCTCAACCTGTTGGGAATGCTTCATTTCCAATTTTTTCAATTTAATTTCAAACTAAATTTTTATGTTAGCTCTTTCAATAGTAATTCCTCCAACCAGGTCTGTAGAATGAGCTTCCTAATTCTCTTCACTAAATTCTTTGGTATTTTCGATTTGCAATTCTAACTCTTTAATTCTTTGAAGCTTACTTTAATAAGTTGTTCAAAGCTCATTGACATGATATTGTTTATTGTTAACAAACACTCCCAGGACCTATGAATATTCTTCAACTTTATCTCTCACATATCCAGTTGGCTACTAATTATGTTCAAACACTATTTCAAGTGTGTCAAGATTCCTCTTCTTATTCGTTCTTACAATGGATTTTGTGTGTGTGTGAATAGTGTCAGATACTAGTTCCATTTCATTAACATACTTAAAAATAAATGAACTTAGAGGAGTTTTTGTGGAGATGGGAGTCATGGAAGCTGTGAGGGATGTTTTTGGTACTAAAAGCTTAGTGGTTTTAGTGTGATGTTAAATTGATTCTCTCTCTTTATTAATACTCTCTGTAACTTTTGAATGAACAAATTATTTTTCATGATTTTTATAAATCTCCATCTCTTCAGTTTGTTCAACATAATTTTCAGATTGTAAGTCTTCTTGGGTGGTTTCCCCAGGAGAATCAATGATAATAATGCCTTTGGGGAAGAGACTCTGCATGGTTACTTTCTCTTTTGCTTCTTGTTTCTAGTCATTAACCTCTATTATTATCATGTTTTATTCAATCATATACCCTTTTTGTTACTGCTCTTTAACATTAATATCTTTTCTAGCCTTTGGAATCATCGATCACTGCATTGCAACAGAAAAAATAAAAAATATTTTCAATTTGAATTTCTTGAAATTGCTAAGAATACGTTGTTTATAAAATAAGTTGAGTAAAATTAACTTTCAAACATTTAATATATTTCAAATATTCAATTGGAATTGAAGACATGACACTTTTATATTTAAGAAAATATTCATAAGTGTTTTCTCTAAATTCCTGAAGTTTTTCGTTGTCCTCAACACTCATTTGTTTTCCCCTTTCAATCACCTGATCAAAACTATCAATTTTTATGAAAACATCATCGAAAGGAGGCTTTTGATTTGTAAAAGTTTTAATATAACTTACAACCCTATAATGATAATTTATTATTCCACTAGGTTCATAATAAAAATGGGATAATGAGTGAACCCTGACATTGTTAAGTTCTTGAACTTCCTTGAATGCATGACCTCTATCCTTCAATTTTATTCTTCCAAACATAATTGGAAAATTTGGTCAAATATTCTTCTGAAGTTTACTAATCTTTCGTGCTTTACCATTTAATGTTGTTTGATTTGCGACTTCTCTAAGAGAAATTATTTTAGGAATGTACCTTGACAAGACATGTGGACCAACTTCACTCCAATATATTCTTATATAGGGAAAAAAACTTCACTCCAATATATTCTTATATAGGGAAAAAAATCTTCAATAAACCAGTCTCCTATTTGATCAAGTGTCTCTTTCAGCTCTTGGCTAATCCTTGGAGGAGCATTCCCAAAGATGCCCTCATGTAGATGGATCATTACATAATTGAAGATGCCATAAAAATAATACTTTCCCATAACAATGAAGCATAATTTTGAATGGGTAGTTGATGGTAAATGGAATAATTCCACATCATGAGAGGAAAGGGGACAAAGGAAATCACAATGTCCAAAATATAAGAAAACATAAAAAAATGTGTGCATAGCCTGGAGGGAATGAAAATGCCAACTTCAAAGCATCTGTCAAGTTTTGAGAGAAAAATTTCTGTCAAATTGAGACATTTTGAGTCATGGTGGATACTGTGAATCAATGATATCATTAAATTTTGCAATGATTAGGGTCCTTTTCCTCATATAATATGGACAACATTTTGATGATGAACTTAAAAGGCCTTTCGAAAATAACAAGGTAATCCTTATATGATTTGAGTTTGAAGCCCTCTTTCTCTTCCCACAACCAGTCTTTAATCAATTTATCATAATTTTTTCCACTTTGTTTAAAAATTGTATTGTTGAAATTATTAAGAAACTGAGAAGTAAAGGAGAGTTCAGGAAAATTGAGCTTATAAATTGTTGAAAGGGTGTCTGACCTCTAGGATGATATCACATTTCTATTATAATTTGTAACTGTATGGGTACGAATGTTAACATGACCCAAAATCCATTGTATGATGTTATAATACGGAAAGATTTTAGCCCTAGCAACAACCTTGTGTAATTTTTTCCTTCTAGTGTTCTCATACTGTATATTTTTCTCCTTACTATAAATTTTTTACTTTAGCCACTCCCCATTCTTAAATAAATTATAAATTTCCTCCCATTTCATCGTACATGCATCTTGGGTTTTGAAAGTGGTGTCAAAAATCAAAGTTGAGTTCAAATTATAATTTTTTGGTTCTAGATCTTCCACCTCTTTTTCTCTTTCTTTAATCTGTTAAACTCCTTGCCTTAAAGCACGCGATTTTCTCTTTTTCCCATTTTGTGGCTTGTATGTCTAGTTAAACAAATAATTAGGATTTTTTTTATGAAGACCACTCTAATTCAATAAAAAAATCCTTTTGAAATATGACCACGTACTAGAAGTTGCAAGTCATAAATAAAACTATCACAATTCATATTGAAGTTTAGGTTTTTGGGTTGTGGTTTCAGTGAACAATTGACACAGGAGGTTTAATAAAAAAAACAAGGTTTTGAAAGTGCATAAGATAAAAACTTCATGATTTTGATTAAATCTTGGACTTCAAGTTGTTTAATTCACATAACAAACAATGAATTTCAAATTAATGTGAAAATACCTCTCAAACATTTTTTGAAAAACTAGGCACTATCGACATCGAAGTTGGGAAATCCTCTATTTAAAACATACAACCAAATACGACTATCAACTCCTTTTATTAGAAAAAAAAATAACAAATTAATAATAATGAAAGGTGCTTAAGTCAAGAATTTTTTTTATTTATTCACAGATGGAGGACCCACAAGTCAGGCAGTTAGACAGTTGGAGGTAGTTCGAAAAACTTAAAGATATTTACTGGTTTCGATGCCAACTTAAAACCGAGTCGGGGAAAGGTCCAAGTCGGGGGGTTGAAGAAAATGTTAGATTCGAAGGTAAGAGGTCAGGAGATGAAAATTTTAAAAAAATAATCGTTTTAGGTTCGACCTCTGAATTCAAGATCGGAAGTCGGAGGTCGACTTTTATATTATTGTTTTGAAAGTTTTACTAGGTTTGACTTCTCAGTTTCATCAATTTATTGTGTTAGGTCCCTATATTACTAGTGTAGTCCCTTACTGTTGTTAGTGTAGCCCCCTTATTGTTATTGTTGTACCCTAGTAACCCCAATTTTGTTATTATTGTGCCCTTACATTATCATTGTTAAGTCGGCTAGGATTACATTGTGACCCCATGGACTCCTATATATAGAAGGAGGTTTTTTCATTTGTATCATCCAAGAGTTGTTCATTTATGTAATGTAAAGGAGGTTTCCCCCTCGAAGTGGCTTATTTATAAGGCATTGATCTCTCTTTTCTTCTATTTTTGGAGCTGGTTTCATAAAATTTGGTATCAGAGCCAAGTTACGATCTTGGGACCTGTGGGTTATGGGCCCACCATGCTTCCACTGGTTTCATAACATATTGAGTATCTTTGATTGATTTTAATATTTGTTTATGTTTATTTTTCAATTTCTTGAAAACGATTTATTTACAAAAGACAAAAAAAATTAAGATAGGGTCCTTTTTTCCTTCTTCTATGCAAATAAAATACTGAAAAAAGTTGGGCCAACCTATCAATTTTAGTTTAGGCGGGGCCAACCTACAGTTTTGGTTCAGTTGAGGCTAATTATAGTCAATCTCGATGATGATTGAAGTGCGCTAAGGTAAAAAAACCCTAGTAAACCCTAACTCCCGACTTGTTTCCCTTGGGACCCACAAGTACTGTCCACATGGAATAACCTGAGTTGTAAAGGGTGTATGCTCATCATATGTGGCTCGTTTTATTATAGAAAACAAGAATAATTTAAGAATAATGAAAGGCACTCAAGTCAAGAAAAAATATTATTTTATTTGCAGATGGAGGACCCACAAGTTGGGTAGTGGGACAGTCAAAGGTACTTTGAAAAAATTAAACTGCTTTATTGGTTCCAACACCGACTTAAAACAAAGTTGGGGCAAGGTCCAGGTCAAGGGGTCAAAGCAATTGTGAGGTCAAGAGGTCGGAGATCGGGAGATGATTTTTTTTTAAATAATCATTTTTGGTCCGACCTCTGACTTCAAGGTTAGAAGTCAGAGGTCGGGTTTTCTATTATTGATTTGAATTTTTTACTAGATCCGAACTCTCAATGCCATCATTTTATTAAGTATCTTTGATTGATTTTTGTAGTTTTTTATGTTTATTTTTCAATTTCTTTGAAAAGGTTTATTTACAAAAGACAAAAAAATTTAAGACAGGGTCATTTTTTCCTTATTTTATGCAAACAAAATAATGAAAAAATTCAAGGCCTACCTATCAATTTTGGTTTAGTCGGGGTTGATTATAGTGAGACTCTACGATGATTGAGGTGAGTTAAGGGAAAGCAAACCCCTAGTAAACCCCGATTCCCAACTTGTTTCCCTTTGGACGCACAAGTACTTTCCACATGGAATAACCTAAGTTTATGGGAGGTTGACCTGTCCTCCTTAAATTTCCACCTTACACACTTTGACTGCTTGTGACCCTGACTTCACCAAGCCATGTACGAAAATATGGAAACATCCATATAAAGGTAATAATAAAGATGATACTAAATAAATAATGCATGATCCATAAGGAGAATTTTGAGGTCTAAAATGGGCCTCCTAAGGAAATTATAAAATGATAGTGGAAATAATGAAATAATATTAGATTAGATCATCAAATTTTAGAGAAAAAAAAAACCTATTTTTTCAACTCGTATTTTCAACTTATCTCCCTATGGGTTTACTCAAATTTTGAGCAGGAACACTTGTTGGATGCATAATTTGATTTCTCATCCAATAAGTACCCATGTTAAATACTTTCAATGGACTTTGCTACACAAAAAATGAGAAATACATGAAAAACGGGTTGCAATCATGTTTTCATGTATTTCTAATCTTTTGTGTAGAAGGGTCCATTGAAAGTATGTAACATGGGTACTCCTTGGATGAGAAATTAAATTTTGCATCCAACGAGTACTCGCTTGAAATTTGAGTAAAACCTTAGGGAGATAAGTCGAAAATACAAGTTGAAAAAATAGTTTTATTATTTTATTATTTTTTAATCTTTTTACACTTTTACCCAAAAAATAGTGAATCATCCCCCATGGTTGACATTATCATCTTGAATCCTATTGGTTCTTATAAATTTTATTTTGGTTGTACATTTTTCTTAGGAGGCCCATTTTAAACCTCAAAAGTTCTCTAATGCTACAAGTGTACGATCCAACTACAACCATAAAAAATTTCCACGTGGAGGTAATAAATAAATACATGGAAGACATATTATGATTGGTGTACTGATTAAGGAATAAATTTTGGATTAATAAGCGAATTTCATTTCAAAATTGGTTCATTGCCTTTTCAAACCTGTAGTCTATCTTCTCATCATACATTGTATTCACTAAACATAAGAGAAAACAAACGATCCGACGATGGAAGTCATAATTGCTAAATAAGCCTCCAACCCTCTGAACCAATCACGACCTAAATAAATATAATTCAAAAATTCAAAAAAATAAAGTATTTTTCTTCCCTGATGTCGACTTTACACATTGTGGGTTTAATTTTTTGTCAACGAGGGATTAATGAAAGGTTAACACATTATCGAATGTGTAATATCCTGCCAATAGTAAGGATAATAAAAAAAATAGAAAGTTCAAATATATTGATGGAAAAATGTTTGAGTAATTAAAAATGTTAAAAATTTAATTAAACATAAACATACATATATATAACAATTTTCAATTAGGACAAATCTCAGAGTGCAAGCTTCTGTGATTCGTGACTTACAAAAATGCTTTTCTGAAGAAATCACATATCAAATTTACCATCGACGCGTTTCGAGCCACTTATTGTGGTTCATTATCCATAAATGGATAGCTTAAACTAGAGAACTAATAAATAATAGAGATGCAACAACTAACTCTCAATAATCAAAATTTATCCACTTACTTATTTAATTATTTAATTATATTTAATTACTAATTTTTCTTTTTATTACTATATTATTATTTTTCAATGATATTAAAATTTGAACATTAAGAACAACAAAAATAAAGTCTGCCAAACAATAATAATAATGAAAAAATTTATGGAGTTGAGCGTGCGCCTTGCCTGCGCGTTCCTTTGACCTAGCAGCCCACTGCTGGTCTTTTCCTCCTTGCGCGAGGCCTCTGGCCTCTGGCCTTCCATGGCCTCCCCGAATGCTGCTACGGAGGGCCTTGCTGATCATTCTACAACAGATGTGTTTTCTGCATTGGTCAAATCTCTTCAACCTCAGAGAACTCGCCTTGCATTGTCTAAGTTTGTCAAGAAGCTGGATGGGTTGCAAGAGGTTAATCTCCCTCCCACACTTCCACGAATGGCTGCACTCTCTTTAGCTGAGCGGGGACTCATCGGTCAGTTCACTGGCCTTTGGCCTTCCCCGAAAACAGTTCAACGATGGATCGAAAGGAACTAGGCAGATAAAGTTAATGGTAAAATCTCCATTCGTTTCTATGGAAAAGGTTATTACACTTTCCATTTCGAATCTACAGCAGAAAAGGACTTAATCTTCAGAAATGGGTCGTACTTCATGGATTCTCGTGGATTGTATCTGAACAAATGGACTCCAGACTTCGATCCGGAGCTGGATGTCCCTAATGCTGTTCCGGTTTGGGTCCGTCTTCCGCATCTCCCACTCCACTGCTGGGGAGATGACTCGGTTCAAGCCATTGGCAATTCTGTGGGAAAATACATTGATCGGAGTGAGCCCAAGGATAATATGCAGGCATGTGCGCATATATGTGTTGAAGTAGATCTCGGCAAGGGTCTTCCAGAAGAAATCAAACTAAAGGTGGACGAATGGACGCATATTCAGCAACTGGACTACGAAAAAATTCCTTTCAAATGCAAGGTATGTCACGAATACGGCCATTTTGCCAATCGCTGTTCCAAAATAGTTAATGATGAACCTGCTCAATCTGAAGAGCAATGGGAAACTGTAAAAAAAAAAAAAGACTACCTCTGGCTTGAAAGCAATCTATGAAGACGCTCCTCCTAAATCTGCCCCTCCCAAGCCTAACCCACCTTCAGCTCCGCCCAAAGCTTCCTCCTCAGCTGTCCCTCCTCCCTCCTCTCCTCTTGGCCCACCCATCTTCCCCACCCCAGGGCCAATCTCTGGTCCTCCCCTGAGATCTTCAAATCCCTTTGGTGCCCTCTCTCTCCCTGAAAATGATCCCCTGACCCCCCTTGAAAATGACCCTCCCATCCTTTTCTCCCTTTCTCATTCCTCTCCCTCCCATTCTCCAGACCCCCCCCCCCACCCCGAACTACTAGAAGCTCCTCGAAAGAGCATGGAGTCAATCAAGAGTCCCAAAAAAAATGACCTGGCAGGAAATCAAGCAAACAACAAAGAGATGAAAATGCTCAAAAAGACATCGCCATGGGAACTCAAAACCCCATAGAAACTTATATATTGAGTCAAAATAGCAAAGAAGCAACACATAAGGAGCAAGGGGGACGAGCATCCCTCCGAAATCTAAATACTCAATGATGAAAGTTATATCATGGAATTGTAGGGGACTGGGGCACCCCTAAAAAATTACTGCCCTAAAAGATCTTACAGACCATGAGAAGCCAGGAATTGTAATGATTCAGGAAACAAAGCAAAGATTGCACGAGATGACAAGAATTATAAAACAGCTCAGGAATTATGAGGGACAAATATGTGAAGCAAGAGGAGCTTCTGGTGGTATCACCATTATGTGGAACAAAAATACTTGGATATGCACATCCAAAACTATCAATCCTTACTGGATTAAAGTCATATTAGAAAAGCAAGAAGAGCACAAGAAAATAGTCATTTATAAAATTTATACACCGAATCATTTCAGAGACAAAGAGCAATGCTGGGCCACACTACAAGAAGACATCCAAGCTGAAGACAACAAAAACATCATCCTTGGGGGCGACTTAAATCTTATATTACACTGCAATGAAAAAAGAGGAGGAACATTTACACACGATCCTTATAGAGCAAAGCTAGAAAACATCATGCAAGAGTGTGATTTAGTAGATATCATCCCAAAAAATCGGAGGCACATTTGGAACAACCACAGGCTGGGCAGAGATAACATAATGGAGCGCCTTGACAGAATTCTGGTAAACACTTCTTTCCTCTCTGAGTTCTCTACTGCTCATGCTGCAATCCTGCCTTATTTAGCTTCCGATCACTACCCCATTAGCATTATCCTTGAAGCACATTGTCCTTTGGGGCCGTTGCCTTTCAAATACAACTCTCTTTGGCACAGAAATCCCATTGTGGATCAGATTATCAAAACAGTCTGGCAAAATCATATAGAAGGATCACCGGGGTTTATTTGGGAATGCAAACTAAAGAATACAAAACATGCCTTGAAGGAATGGGTGAAGCAACATTACAAAGAACCAAAAAATGTCAAAGTTGAGCTAAAAAATAAATTGAAAGAAAATCACAGGAAAATAGAGGAGAACGGGCTGTCCCACGAGGACAAAGCATTAGAAAATGACATATATTATCAGCTATACTGGGTTAATAGAGAAGAAGAACAGAAGTGGAGAATTAAGTCAAGACAGCTTTGGCTTCAAGGAGGAGACAAAAATACAACTTTTTTCCATAAGCAAGCAACTGTCAGGAAAGTCAGAAATAATGTCACCATGATCAATGATGAGGAAGGCTGCCCTCAAAAAACCCAAGAAGCTATCAAGCAAACTACCTCAGTCTATTACAACACTCTTTTAACTGAGACTATGGAGACAGAGGATTATTCAAACCTCCTACAGCATATGCCCAAATGAATCAATGAGGATATTAATGCAGATTTGACTAAGGAAATCAATGAAGATGAAATACATGATGCCATCTGGGCTCTTCAGCCAGATAAAGCCCCAGGTCCAGATGGCTTTCCAATTTGCTTCTATAGAACATACTGGGGAATAATTAAAAAATATCTTGTCAAGATGCTAAGATGGATCCAACGTAAATGAAAAATCGGAGGATTCACTAATGCAACCCACCTTGCCCTTATCCCTAAATAAAATCGACCTTTGACCTTCTCTCGTTTTCGCCCCATCTCGTTGTGCAACTCATCATATAAAATTTTGACAAAAATCTTGGCTACTCGCCTAAAACCTATCCTTCCCACTCTTATATCTGAAAATCAAGGGGGTTTTATGGCCAATAGGCAAATCTCAGAATCCATCCTTCTTGTCCAAGAGGTTATTCACTCCAGTCAAACCCGAAATGAAAAAGGTTTCATCTTAAAGTTAGACTTAGCCAATGCTTTTGACCGTGTCAAGCATTCCTTCCTATTTGCTGTGCTTGAAAAAATGGGATTTTCCACATCCTTTATTAGCCTTATCAAAGCCTGCATTACAGGACCTTGGATCTCCCCTCTTCTCAATGGCAGACCTGGACCATCCTTTCAATCCTCTCGTGGTATTAGACAAGGCTGCCCTCTCTCACCTTATCTCTTAATTTTGATGGCTGAATCTTTTAGTAGAGCTCTGGATTACAATCGTCGCATGGGCCTCATCACCGGGATCAAATTTGATAATGGAGTCAAGAACATCAATCACTCTCAGTTTGCTGACGATACTCTTCTAATGGGGGGAGCCTCAAACATCATCACTCGTCATTTTAAAGATCTCCTAGATAAATATATGAGCTACTCTGGAGGTCTGATAAGTTATCTTAAGAGCTGTATTTATGGGTGGAACACTTCGGCACAAGTCCTCCATAGGATTGCTACAACCTTTGGGGTTCCATGTAAGCTGAATTGGGATCAATTTACTTATTTGGGCATGCCTGTGAGTGCCGGAAACTTGAAAGCTACAGCCTGGGAAGTTATTATCGACAAGATGAAAAGGAAGATACAACATTGGGGCACCTCTTGGCTTAATCCTGCAGGGCGCATAATTCTTCTTAAAGCGGGCCTCTCCTCCCTGCCCTTGTACCGTTTTACTCTTTTACAAGCCCCTGCCAATTTTCAATTTAAAATGGATGCTCTCCTTCGTCATTTTCTTTGGCAAGGAGGCAGAACTGAAAAAAAAAATACAACTTGGTAAGTTGGAAGCAAGTCACTCAGCCATGCGAGAATGGAGGGCTGGGAATCAGATCCTCTAAATTCCTAAATCTTGCCTTTGCTGGCAAGCTGGTTTGGAGACTTATATCTGGCAAGAATGCTTGGTGGAAAACAGTTCTAGAAAAAAATTATCTCGACTACCCAAGGCACCAGCTATTGGATCATGAGCCCCCTAACAAATTGTGCTAAAAAATCTGGAGGATGTGTAAGAAAGCTATACCATTTCTTTAACAACACACTTCCAAAGTGCCCAAAGGTGGTAGCTACATCAGAATTGGGGAAGACAAAATAATGGGGCAACAACCCATAAGTCGAAGGCCTAGTACTCAACAGATTCTGGCTCTCTTCAGCAGTACATGGATTCAAACTTTGGACCAGATATCACAATGGGAAGCCCACTCTCAGACTTGTAAAGGTTGGACTTTCCCTCACATACCTGCAGATACATAAATCAGTCTCAACAACCTGAAAGTCTACCTTCATGGTATAGCCCCTTCCAAACGCTACCTTGCTGATGAATTTCAATGGGATCCTTCAGGCACAATCTACACTATTAAGGCTGCTTATCATCAGATCTGCATCAACGAGTATCCCATGGTAATATGGGCACAATGGAGACTTGTTTGGAAGGCAGAAACTCTCCCAAAAATCAAATTCTTCTTATGGATCCTCTTAAGAGGGAAAGCCCTCACCGCAGAGAACCTCAGAAAATGAGGAATAAATGGACCATCTCACTGTCCAAACTGCCAAAGTGAAGAAGAGACAAGCCAACATCTATTTATAGACTACCCTTTTGCTTCAGCCTGCTGGAAGGAAGCTTTTCGGAGTCACAACCCCCCTTGGGCGCCTGGCACTAACATATCTGAAGTGCTACACATATGGAAAAAAAACTATCCGTGGGGAAAAAAAGAAAACAACACAGCTCGACGGGTCTAGAATGCCTTGCCCTATACCCTTCTTTGGAACATCTGGCTGGCAAGAAACAGAATGATCTTCAAAGGTAAAGAAACTAATGTTATAAAACTCTATAACAAAGCTTGGAACCTCAACTTGGAAGTTCTGTCCACAAAATGTCATGGGAATCCGAAGGTGTTGGATCTAAATGTCGAAGAAAGGAATTACATTGGGCCTATTCTGGACAGAAGCAACATAGAACAAAACAGAAGTGATCCCAATAGCAGAAATAGCTCCAGATGTAGATGGAAAATTAGGATGAAAGATGAAGAATTTGCTCGTTGGCTCAGGAATTGCAATACCCACTATCTCTTTTTCGATGGAGCCTCCAAATCTAATCCAGGATTGGCTGGGGCTGGAGGATTTATTTGCAACGGTAATGGAGATGTGTTAACTGATTATGAATGGGGTTTGGGCTCTGCTTCAAACAACAGGGCTGAAGCTTTCGCCCTCCTTCAAGGTTTGCTCCAGCTTCAGAAACTTGGTATAACCAAGGCTATTATAATTGGAGACTCTGCCATTGTCATTGGTCTGATGATTAGTAACAGAAAAGCCCAAAATCTGCTTCTGCAGCAAATTATTGAGCGTTGCCACTCTTTGGACCAGCAGATGAATGACAATCTTTATTACCATGTCCTTCGATCTCTCAACAAATCTGCCGATGATTTGGCAAATAAAGCATGTTCCCACTCTGTTGGTACCCTCCGGTGCAATGGCTCCGACCAACACTTTTTCTTGCCATGATCTAGTCTTACCCCTCAAGCAGATCCACCCCACAGTAGATCACTACTCGTGGATTCCGAAGTCCTTTGCCCAGCTTCTCTACGAAGATTCAAACTCCTGCCTTCTGTCTAATGGCGTTGACCCCCACAGTTGTAACCTTCTCAGCATCAAAATCTAACTCTCTCTGGATCGCCCTTTTAAAACCCATTAAGCCCTGCGCCCTCTGTTTTCTCAACATTACGTGCTCAAATGAATGTTCACTTACTCCAGTTGATCTCTTCCCATCTTCTCTCTACCGATCTCAGACGCATCTTGGACACTGCTCCATGATTTCTGCATATCTGCTCGCACAGACAGAGTTCCTATGCCCCAGATTTTGTCCTCTTTCAACCTTGGTTTCGTCCTTTTCAGCTACGCAAGCTGTTCTGAAGACAAGTCAAAGAACATCAAACAAAATACCTTTTGAATTAGTTAAGCGACGCTATATCTATCTCAACAGGCGGCAAAAGTGGCATATCTGCAAAACTAAAATATGAAATGTAAAATCTGTTTCATTTTATGGCATTTTGTCAGAATTTATACTGCCTCTTTCTTCTACATAGTGACGGAAACAAAATTTAAAGTAGAATTTGGCATAAACTGTATCTGCTGTTGGTCCTGCATTTACCAAAGCCATATTGTAAAACTGGAGATCCGTCTCCCTCTTTTTTTCTTTTGAATATATCAACCAGCAACCGACCTTGTAAAAAAAAAAAAGAACAACAAAAATAAAATAACTAATGTTTGCAAATAAAAAATATAAAAAATCAAATAAATTAAAAAATTAAAAATTACTGAAAATATATAATAATAATATGATAGAGAAAAAAAACAAAAACTAACTAATTAATAGAATTAGAATGATTCTAATTATTAAAAATTATGAGAATTATTATTTATTTAATTATTATAATTTTATTTTTTTAATAAAAAAATTAACAAATAAATTAAAAAAATAATAATGAAATAAATAAAAATAGAAATAAATAGATAAGTTAAGTTTTAGTAAGGTAAAAAATAAAAGGGTAAAGAAAGAAGAAGGGGACGAAAATAAAAGGAAACTAAGAAAGAATAGAGGGTAAAAACTTAAGAATAAATAGAGGGATCCAACAATGATTTATCTTCCAACCATTATCCCTATTAAGTGAATTATATATTTTTTCAATCTCAATAGCCTCCCTAAGCTTACGGTGATGGAAATGATCAATTTTGGCAAAGACCCAAGAATCCACAATATTAATGTGGTGCTTTGTCTTCTCAGCATGCTCAACAAAAAGCTGAGGAGTGAGTCCTACAATGTTTTATGTCAGCTGCGACCATCATGCTCTTGAATTCTTTGATTAATGGAATGACAAGTTTCTCCAATGTAGGGAATCCCACAAGAACATGGGATCAAATACACCCTTTTATGTCTTTAGGATTAACGAGGTCTTTGACTGATTTATTCATCATTATAGTTAGAATTGTATTATGATAAAATAGTTATTGCAAATGAGAATTTCTTTCGGAATAATCACATCATTAGTATTTGGTCAACGATTCGAGCCAACTAATGTGGTTCATCCTGAGAACAAAGGTGAAAAAATCAATCAATCCTAAAGAATAAATAGCAAGAATGCATCAAGATCCTAAAGAATAAAAATTAGTTATTAAATTAATTAAAATATTATTTAGTTATAAACTAGTGATTAAAAATTAACCATCCATACATACATACATACATACATACATACATACATACATAAGAATTGATTAAATAAAATCACGGTTAAATGGTATTATAAAAAATTATAAAAATTGTTTTCAAGTCATTTTTATTTGTAATTTATTTTTATAAATTTTATATTATTTTTAATTTATTTGTATAACTTTTATATAAATGGATTAATTTACATGAAAATTTTTATATAAATTAAATTTTGGGATTTAAAAAGAAACAAACAAATTTATATGGATTAAATTATAGGACTAATTTTTTTTTTTACTATAATGTTAAATTGAACAAATTTTCAAACTGATAAGGTTTTCAATAATATATTTTTATTATATAATTTGAAATTTATAAATTAAAAATTTATTAATATTTAATTGTAACTAATTTTCAAAGTGAAAAAGGTTTCAATAATATATTTTTTATTATAAAATTTAAATTTATAAATTTAAACTTTATTAATATTATGTTTTAGATAAATGTTTTTTGGATTAATCATACTATACCGATGTTTCAAACCATTTAATGTGGTTCATCTTCATAATAAGATAAAGAAGATAATCATCTTAATGAATAAATAATATAGATGCATCATTGCTTAGAAATAACCATTAAAAACTAGTCATTATTAATTAGTTAATTAATTATTAAAAAATAAAAAATAAAATAAAATTTTCTATCTATTAAGAATTTTGAACAATTAAATTATATATATATATATATATATATATATATATATATATATATATATATATAATAATTTTATATATATTTTATTTTTTCAATTCATTTAAAATATATTGAACTTCAAAAAAATGGTCTAACCCTTTTTACCTATAGAATTTCCATGTAAGTATGTCAACTCAATTAAAAACTATTTCAAATAAAATACCTCAAAGTTTTTAAGAAAACATGCTTATTAAAGATTCAATATTTGTATTAATAAGTAATTATGGGAATTGAATCTCTAATTATTTGTGTAATAAATAATCAAAGACTTTCTTATCTTTACGGTGTTTCAATTCTTGTTAAAGCATACATTCTTGGTATAAGCTCTTATTAAGTCGTAAATTCTTGGTATATTTTGTTTATGAATATTGGATGTCTTCTTAATATTATAGGGTAGCGACTAGGTTTGATCTTGAGTCTCATTCAAATTACTCCAATGAATTAATTTGGTATAGATTAATAATTTAAAGAAAAAGTAATCACCTTAATAATATTGAAAATATTTTAAATTTAAATAATCAAAATACATATGGCAATGGTTAAAATAAATTGATGATGATAATTGAAATTTGTTTAAGAAAGTAAGATATTCCTCATAATTCTTTAAAATTTTATTTATATATTTGAAAAGTATTAAGAAAAACATTCTAAGATCATGATAAAAAAAAATATCACTATAAACAATTTATAAAAATATTTTCATCATTTATCTTTTTAATATATATATAATTTTATTAAATAACTGGAAAAAATTCCATATCTTGCGACAGCAAAAACCACCGTCATCTTTATAGTTGTCTCCCGAAAACTATGAAATACCAAATTTAAATATATAAAAAGGAAACCTTGACGCATAATATAACTTGACCTATATAAGCTGAAATCCATATACACTCGCAAAACTTTAACCATACTTACAAAAGACCATCATATAACAAACGGATAAATAACAAATATGATAATAAACATATGACTTAACGAAATTATATATTATATTATCAAAAGTAGGTGTGAATAATCAATTCCCAGTTAAATTCGGTGGCGTGCACTCTAGGCTGTTAGAAGAATATTAAACAAAATTAAATTGGCCATGTCAAGACCAGCAACCTTTCAAAGTACGGTATCCGATGTCAAAGGACATAAAGAATATTTGGGAAATTTACATAGATTCTTTGGATTAGGTTGTAAGATACTATGGTATTTCACTTAAAGCAAAAGTAATTATTATTATGGTATTTCACTTAAGCAAAAGTAATTGTTGTAAGATACTATGGTATTTCACTTAAAGCAAAAGTAATTATTATTATGGTATTTCGCTTAAGCAAAAGTAATTATTATTATTTAATAATAATTACTTTTGCTTTAAGTGAAATACCATAGTATTTTACAACCTAATCAAAAGAAATCTATGTAAATTTCCCAAATATTCTTTATGTCCTTGGATATCGGCTCCCTTATATTCGAGGCAAATATTTATTATATTTTATAGTCTAGATATAGTGTAGATCGAAAATTGATGATGACTATGTTTAAGGAAATTAAGGAAATTATTCAAGTAGATATATTCAAAGGGATCACTTTCTATTAGCTTGTTAACACAACAATCTTGAGAACATCGAGGAGAATTAACCTTGTCATTTTTTATTAGCAAGGTGTTTTTAACGACGAGAACTTGACCAATTGAACTAACTTGAGTGAAAAGGAGTAAATATTTTATAATATTATATAATCATATAGAATTATTAACAAATATTTTATAATATTAAATATATTAACAAATTCAGTGCGGGAGTGTATCCTTTCAAGGCAACGCACAAGGTATATGCAGGAACAAACACATAATCCATCTCAACCAAGGGTTTGTAATCAAGGTTCAAAACATTACCGTGAGATTAAATCAAATACTGAACTTCAAAACAATCTTAACAGTAAAGAATAATAATAGCAACCATAACAAGAAACAATTTACACACACGCAGACACAACACCTGATCAGAAGAGCGTGCCCAATTCTCTGATCAGGGCTGCGCTAGTCAAGAAAATGCTTAGAACAACAAAACCAGAAGTACTTTATTAATCTGTAAGATATGTTTACAATATCCTTTTGGGAATCCCCATTTACAGGAACAATATCCATTTTATACACAGTGCGAGAGAATAATAGATTTCCCTAGAATATGGTAATCGTGCATTCAAAAATACATAGCAATTGGAATATCACAAACATTAGATGTCCAAGATAGAACAAGGGGCCAAGAATAGGCCTAGGGAATCGTGACTCCAGCTGCGTGATCTCCCTATAGCTGACCGTTATCAAATCTGTTGCAAACCGCTGGAGTGAGGGTTCCTGTTCTCCAAGTTGCAGTCAAACACATATCTTAGTGCTGCAAATAGGTAAGACTCCGTGACTTTACTTCATTAATTAAAATATTCCAATTGGACAAGTTAGGGGTATTTACCTCATAAGTTTAGCATAGCAAAGGTAGGTAATTAAACACAAAAGGATAAAAAAGGATGACAAAAATGGTCAGAAAGGTAGCCAGATTTGGTGCCCAACATCTCCCCCAAACTAGCCTTCTGCATTCCCTCATGCAGTCTGCCGCCTCCGTAGGTCTAGGTTCTGCAAACTGTGAGCTTCATGAAGCTTGGAAAGATCATACTCTAAAGCCATCTCTATCCTCGGAACTTTAAATCCATCTGAAAGGAGAACTTCCTTCCACCAATCTACTGGAACATTGTATGCTGGGGTGTAAACTTCTACAGGCAACCAAATAACAGGAAACTGAAGTCGAAGCCCCATCCACTGGATCCCACATGTTTGAACACATGCCACATATCTAGGTACTCTGGCGAGTACTCACGCAAAGTTGGGTGCCCCAAAAGGCTCTCTGTTTTGGACAGCTGTCGGTGACATCATCCACCTTCTTTGATAACAATCACAGGCCTCTTTTTGAAAAACAGTTAATTGATTAATACAAAGGTCGAGGCACCACCATTGTGTCCTTAGCATTCTTTCTCTGTTCTCCTCAAATTTCAAAAAGGTATGGTGTTTATTGTACATTGTATCTGACCTCCCATGTTCTCCTCTTACTATAAATGGCTTTGTAACTTGATTAGACTCAAAAGTGTCACAAGCCTTCTGCTAATGGATTTGATTGAAAGCATAAGAGGTGAGGGCCCTCAGATGGATGTCCCCTACATATGGGACTGGATTAAAATCTCTGTCCAAATGTAACACATACCCATGCAGGTAAAACTCACACATCAGATACTGAGTTGGCACATCATGATTCCTCATGATTCGGAGGAATTGTACACCATCTTCTATTTCATAACTGACCTCATTTTTAATGCTCTCCATGCAGAATAAAAGAAAACATTCATGAAAAAATAAAGAATAACAAGAAGCAGGGGGAGGACATGCCATCACCTCTTGCACCAGGTTGAACATCTGTTCCTTATCATCTTTCAGTTCAACCACTTGTTTTTCCAGCTGCTCCATCTTAAGCTGCTGCTTTGCATGCCTTATTCTCATAATATCTATGTGCTCCACATATCAGAAGACGGTTGTGGAGGCTCTTTCCTTAGTTATTTTGATCTCATTCTTATACTGAGCCGCAGTAGACTTCCACATCTGTAATTCGGCCATTAAGGCATACTCTCTGGCTTCGAACAATTGTTCAATCGGGTTTGTTTCAGTTCTTGCTTCAACCTTGATGACTTTGGATTTCCTGGCTCGCCACTTGTATTTGTTTATTCGTTTCTGCATCCTGTGCACTTTCCTTTTCAAATCCCTTACTTCCATTTTGAGCCGCATTACTTCCTTAAACTGCTATCGGTATCTCTGTTTAATGGGAAGTCTTCACTATCCACGCAGCTCTACCTCTTCTTGCTTGACCTGTGTTTCTTCTACCTCGGCAGCTAGAGGTAAATCCCTCGGGACTGCCTCTGTCGGGTCAACGGTTGGTCCAACCTCCTCTGCCTGTTCTTCTTCTGTTATTTCTTGCTTCACTCTTTTCATGCCTAAGTGCTCCATTGGTTCATTCGTCGGGACAGCTCCACTTGGTCCAACCTCCTCTGCCTGTTCTTCTTCTGTTATTTCTTGCTTCACTCTTTTCACGCCTAAGTGCTCCATTGGTTCATTCGTTGGGATCGCTCCACTTGGTCCCTCCTCTTCACCAATGGCCATTCTCTCATCATGTACATTCTCCGCGACCAGTGGTGACCTGGTAAGATGCTCCCCTACTGATATGCCTGTTGGGGCTTCTTCTAGTCGTGGCCTTCGTTTTAAATTCGAAGCCATAGGAATGGAAAATTTTTCCTCCTCTCTTTTCTACGAGGAACGAGCTACCCTTGCTCCCCTAGGAAGAAAGATGGGGAACTAGAAAAAATCCTCTGCATTCAGCCCCGTTCAGCTCTGGTTCTTGTGGGGTAGCGTCAGCCTCACGCCTTAGTTCTCTCGTCATCTCCTCCATGGTTTCTCTAGTTGGAGTGGTCACGACTTCTTCTTCAATCGGATTACCCTCCTCCATCGGTTCCATGTCGACAGGAGATCCCTGTGGAGTGGCCTCGGTCGTAATGTCGACCAATTCACCCTCTTTCATTTTCTGTGGGTTTACCTCCATGCCCATCGCACTATCTATTTGCTCAGCTGACTCTGCAGACGGGGCTGGTTATTGTGTAATAGCCTTGGCCATAGTGCCAGTGGGTATCTTTGAAACTTCCATCGATTCCATGAGTTCAGCTTTCTCTTGTGGAACCATCTCTTCTTCACACTCTTCAGTCTCCATTTCCATCTCTTCAGGCTCCTCCTGATCAATGTAATCATCATCCTTTGAATTCAGCCCCGAGGTTGATGCTAGTTCTTCTGCCCTAGTAGCCATAGCGGCTTCTATTTCCTCCTCTGTGGAATTCCGAAACAATTCCCTCGGAATTAGGATCTTCTCAATGGCGTTCATTAATAGCAACTGGACCAACCAATGGTGAGAGAGGAATGCCAACACCTATCACGCCCCCCAAGCCGAATTTGCCATCAAATGAAGGTTCCTTAACAGAAAATAGGTGCATTCATTGAAAAGGCCTCTGCTTGTGGAAATCACAAATGAGCCAATATGCGGAGGTGATATTTGAAGATAGTAGAATATCTTCCTTCACATGTCATATACTTTATAAAAACCTTTGCAACTTCTCCCCATGGACAAGGTAATGAAGTTCTGTCGTATCCCTGACCCTTCTGCGCGATACTTTCTCCAGCTTGCAGAAAAGATTTGGGAAGTTCCGGGAGGGGCGTTCTCCTCGAAAACCAATGTTCTCTGCCTTGCAGAAATCCACTGACTTCCGCGATGGTTTCTTCTGTCACTGGAATTTTGATTCCACGAACCCGAGAAACTCCTTCTTCCAAATTCAATGCGAATTCCATCGCAATTTCTTCATCCCATCCATTCAGCCTATCAAAGTAAACATCCCAACCTGCATTTTCAAATACTTTCCATACCTCCCGATTTCTCTATATTCTCATTGAAGCATTAGGTTCATGTCGCATAGATCGACCACCCATTGCTGCAGAGGTAGAGTTAGCACAACAGCTATAGTTAGCTAGCAGGGGGGAGTGACAGGGCTCCAAACTGTTAGCAACTGAAATAATTTCATGGCCACTTTCAGATATGATGGATAAATAGTACTAGTATGCTTGGGAGTAATGAAAAATTATGGTAGTACTGTTAGATATTCTCAGGATCTAATGCGACATGTTGGGAGATGACTGATATGAATTTTGTGCGTAGGAGTACACATTCCAACTCATCCGGTATGATTACAGAGTACTTGAAATCATTAAATTTGGTTTGGTGGGAATCATGTGTCATAAATACCTTTACGAAGTATGTCGTCATTCATTATGACGGTTCCCTTCCCCCAACTAAATAACGGCCATCCTCGACACGTTTGACCGTCCTTTTGGAATATTTAATTAAATCCATAAAATCAACGGAGATGTGCCTGCGGACTTACCTTAAAGTGGAGTAGCAGCAGAAATATTTGTCGTAGTATCAGTATATCAGTGAATAACATAAACAGTGAGTAACGGTAGCTATGAAGCAACAGTAGCTACAGACTAACAACAGCTACAGAGTAACAGAAGTTGCGGAGTAACAGAAGTTGCGGAGTAACATCAATTTCAGAGTAACAACATTGGCAGTGTAACAACAACTTTAGAGTAACAACATCGGCAGTGTAGCAACAACTTTGGAGTAACAACATCGGCACTGTAGCAGCAAATTCGGAGTAACAGTATCGGTAGTGTAGCAGAAACTTCAGAGTAATAGCATCGGCGGTGTAGCAGCAGTTGTGGATTAACAACAGTTACCGAGTAACAACAACTTCAGAGTATCAGTAGCTACGGAGTAACAACGGTTACAGAGTAACAACAACTTTAGAGTATCAGTAGCTATAGAGTAACCGCAGTTGCAGAGTAACAGCATCCGTGAAACAAAATATCTCTATAGCAGCAGTGATGGAGTAACACACCGAATGTTACTTTCCTCCTGGCCCTATTTCTTTATTATTCCTGCAAAATACAAATAAGTAAGTAGTAATCACATATTATCATCAATTTTTTTTTTTTTACATTTTTTTTTTTTTTTTGTTAAGGAAGAGTGAGAGTGTCTTCTATTGTAATAACCATTAGATCAGCTAAATTTGAAAGGGTTTTAACAAAGCCATCTTTAGAGGCTGGACGATGGTATAATTTTAGACGGTGTCCATTCACCACAAACGTGGTCTGATTCTCATCAATTGTAATTAATCTAACTGTCCCATTGTCGAACACTGCATCCACTTGATACAGTCCCATCCAACGAGTGTGAAGCTTGCCTTTGAAATCCTTAAATCAGGAGTCATACAGTAACGTCCAATCCCCTTCATGGAACACCTTAGTTTTGATGAAATTATCATGCCATTTCATTCTCTGCTGTTGAATAGCAGTAGTTCTCTGGATAGCTACAAATCGAATCTCATATAACTCATTCAGCTGTTCTAGTCGGTGTTTCTGTGCTTCTGATAGATCTAAGCCTACTTCCAAAGATGTTTTGAGTGTGCTAATTTCAAATCCTACTAGAAACAAGGGGGATTTCCCATAAACTAATTCAAATGGAGAAAACCTCGTTGTGTTCAGCCATGTTGTTCTATAGGCCCATAATGCTTCTGGAAGTTTTTGTGCCCAATCCTGGCGATGACTTGCTACTGTCTTTGTCAAGATATTTTCCAATACCTTGTTTGTAATCTCTACTTGCCCATCCTCCTGTGGATGATAGGGGGTTGTTACTCTATGTTTGATCCCGTTTTTTTGCATCACTTTCTCTATCATATGGGATGTGAACTATGATCCTCCATCTGATACAATTTCTTTAGGAGTCCCGTACCGAGCAAATATTTCTTCAAAAAGGAAGTCTACCACTACTTGCTCTATTTCTCTCATGACTGCTCTAGCTTCCACCCATTTAGTTACATAATCGGTTCAAACTAGGATGTAGGCTTTCTGATGAGAAGGTGGGTTAAAGGGTCCAACAAAATCGATGGCCCATTTCTCAAATGGTTCAAGGACTATCTGGGGTTGAAGAGGCATTTCATCTACTCTCCCAGGTTGTCCCATCCGCTGACAACTATCACACCTTCGAATATAATCCCGAGCGTCATGAAATATGGAGGGCCAATAATATCCCATCTGCAGCACTTTATGACATGTCCTTTTGTCTACAAAATGTCCTCCACAGGGTCCATCATGTGTAGCCTTTAAGATCTCATAAATATCATCCTTTGCCACACAATGCCGAATCTGCTGGTCAATCCCTGTATGGAAGAGATATCCCGCCATCCATGAATATCGGGTACTACAAAGAATGATCTTCCTTTGCTCCTTATAGGACAAGTAGCAAGATAATTAGCAATATCTGCATACCACGGAGTGTTAGCAGAAACTGCAAAAAGATGCTCATCTGGGAAATTATCTTCAACTTGTGTATCCTTACCATCATGTTCTATCCTAGATAAGAAATCTACAATCACATTGTCTTTCCCTGGTTTATCTACTATAGTAATATCAAATTCTTGTAGTAGCAACAACCATCTTGTAACACGACCAGGGGTAACAATTTTTTTCATTAAATACCTGATGGTTGCATGATCAATGTGCACAAAAGTAGAATACCGAGTAATATAATGCCGGAACTTGTTGATGGCATAAACGACAGCAAGGAAATCTTTCTCAGTCACAGTGTAGTTTAATTCAACAGGGGCCAAATTCTTACTAACATAGTAGACTGCGTAAGGTAATTTATCCTCCTGTTGTCCCAGTACTGCACCAATTTCTATTTGGGAAGCATCCATATGAATGTGGAAAGGTAACACCCAGTCTGGTCCTCTAAGAATCGGGGCACTGTAGACTAATTCTTTAATTCTAGTGAAGGCTACATCATATTCATTTGACCACACAAATTCTGAATCTTTTGTCAGTAATTGAAATAGTGGGTGTGTTGCTTTTGCAAAATTTTCTATGAAATGCCTCTAATAACAAGCACAGCTAATGAAACTACGTACCTGTGTGGGTGTTTTAGGTGTTGGAAAGTGCAGAATTACCTTATTTTTGTCAGGTCCATCCTAATTCCTTCAGCCGAAAGCAAATGTCCCAGAACAATTCCTTTTTCCATCATCATGTGGCATTTTACTGTACTCAGGGTAACACGCGCTTGTATACATCTTTCAAGAAATTTCTCTAAATTTTTCAGCCCCTCTAAGAATGAGTCCCCATATGGAGTGAAATCATCCATATAAATTTCAACGCCATCATCTATCAGATCATAGAAGATTTCCAGAATTGCCCTCTGGAATGTTGCAGGGGCATTACATAGGCCAAAAGGAAGGACCCGGTATGCGAATGTTCCCCAGGGGCATGTGAAAGTGGTCTTGTCCTGGTCCCCAGGAGTGATATGGATTTGATTACATCCACTAAACCCATCCAGAAACAAGAAAAATTTCTTGCCAGCCAATGTGCCTAAAACTTGATCGATAAATGGCAGAGGAAAATGGTCCTTTTGTGTTTCTTTATTTAACTCTCGATAATTCGCGTAGATCCGCCATTTACCATTCTTCTTAGGGACCATTACCAATGGTGAGACCCATTGGCTGTCTAAGATAGGGTAGATAAAACCCACATCCAATAATTTCTGAAGCTCTTCTTTCACGATGTTTTTCAATGCAAGATTCATCCTTCTCTGAGGTTGTCTTATAGGACTACAATCTTCCTTGATATATATGTGATGGGTGCATAAGTTGGCAGGGATCCCATTCATGTATGAATAATCTCAGGTGAAGGCTTCCTTATGCTTCTCAAGAACATCTACCAGCTGATTCTTCTGGGATTCTGACAGACCTGGATTAATATTCAAAGTTTTCCCCAGTTCTATCTCCATTTGAAAACTTTCATGAGACGCATCAACATCTTCCTCTAATTCCTCCGTTGTTTCAATATATTCCTGAGTTTCACAGCTTAGGATGGATTCTAGGACCTGTTGATTTGACTCTGAAACGGAACAAGGATCATTCATGAAGGAAGTGATCATGTCATCTTCTGATTCCATCTTCAACTGAAGCGCCTACCCAATAGTAAGGACCGGTCTCACTTCTTCATCTTCGACCTCTATCATAGATACAACCTTCTTGTTGCCTGCTGACTTTTTAGGTGCATCTGGTTCTACAGGTGGGTATAGTACCAAGTTCTTAGTGTTATGCCCATTAGAGATAACCATATTTCTTGAACGGCACCCAATATAAGTGTCTGCAGTAGCCAGCCATGGCCTACCCAAAATCAAGGGGTGACCACCCACTGAAGATTGTGTATGCAATACTAGGAAATCTACAGGGTAATGCCATGCATCTACTGAAATTTTCATGTCCTCCAACTTCCCTACAGGTTTGAATGTAGATCGATTTGCCAATTCGAACACTGTAGGTGTATGCTTCAAATTTTGAAGGCCTAATGTATGCATGGTTTTAGTGGTGATGAAATTGATGGTAGCGCCTAGGTCTACCAGCACATTTGGAATCTCTACCCCATTAATTTGTACTGTCAAAACTGAGTTCCCTGGATCTCCATATTTCACTGGTATTGATTTTCCCATCATGAAGTCCGATAATTTTCCCATAACATGTATAGTGAGGGGGTATTTAGTTTTCTTCGCAGGTTTCTTTGAAAAATATTCCCTAAGATTATTTGCATAAATTGGCACATCCTTCATAGCTTGTAACAAGGGAATTTTAACAAATAAATTATGCAATTCTCCTAATAAATCAAATTCATCTTATGGTCTTGGTTTACTCATAATCAATCTCTCTGGGTAAGGTGGTTCAGATTGATGTTGTTTTGCAGGAGGCATATGGTCTTTATCAGCTTGTTTTGGCTCTCTACTGGTTGGCTGTGCCTCTCTTTCTTCATTATCAAGTTGTTCTATGATAACTGGAGGGGGTTGGACATTGACTGTTCGACCTGATTGCAAATTCATTTCATACAGTTCTGTAGTAGAGATACTATACAAAGGCAGGGTAAGAACATCAGCTTGATTGGCTCCTTTATTATTGGGATTAGGATTAGGCTGCATTGGAAGCTGAGGATGGACAGGCTGATTACCAGGAGGCACATTGGAGGGTAATTGGAGTTTTTGCCATGGAATCTATTGAGGAAACTACCCTGGAGAGGGTCCTCGCCAAGTTGGAGCCCATGGTGAGCTCATACTGGCTTGAGGTTTCCATTGTTACCACAGTGGATACTGGTATTGCGGCCACATAGGGAGACAAGGCATGGTTTGAGGATTCATGTTGTAGCTATTGAAATACTAAAATGGATTTGGGTACATACCTTGATTTCCCATCGGTGGTCGAAGTTGCCATGGCTTCCTAGCGCCCATAAGGTACAATTGCTCTGTGTCCTCCCCTGTTCCTTGAAACACCGCTTTCAGGCCCGGCAAGGAAGGGCATGAGCTTGTTACATGATTCAGATCACAGATGTCACATTTTTCTATGGACTTTGATGGGCATTCCCTTTCCAGATGATTCTTCTTGCACTTTGGGCAGAAGATTTCCATGGTCCTATCCAGTTCCAACTGCTTCCGCTTTACTTGCAAAGTGTCCATTTGTGTTGACAGGGTACTGAGAATATCTGTCCTTAAGTTGTCTAGCAAGTTCCCGATTTTTGCTTTTGTAACACCCCCGCCAGATCCTTTTACTGAACGGATCCCTGATCTGTTTCTTGCAAGCCCCCTCGAGCACTGGATACACAAATCGCAAATACCTTCAAAGGTTTCCTTGGAGATGTCTCCCTTTCCCACAATATTCAACAGTTCCATTAAGTCCTCTCAAAATGATCGAGGATAACCTTCAAAATTTCTTTATCCAGATCAAAATGGCTTGACCTCTGTAAGAGGTACTTAAACCTATCCACACAATCTTCCAAACTTTCATCTTCTTTTTGTGTGAACTTGAAAAGCTCCTCCTTGACGTTTTGGGATTTGTAGTAATTCTGGTACTTTTCCAGAAAAGCTGTTTGCATATCATTCCATGTGGAAATGGATTTTCCTCCAAGGCCCATAAACCATCGCAGAGCCGTCCCTTTTAGTGTAGAAGGAAAAATATTTAACATATGGGCGTCTGTCTTGTAATCATACCCCCCACACACTATGTCGAACTCAAATAGAAATGTGTCGGGATCCTCTGAAACAAGCCCATGGAAGTTAGATAAGGCTGCTAACGAGATAGGCCTTGTAGGCATTCCAGCTCCCAGATTCCCAATGGGAAATTCAATAGTGGAAGTTGTGGGAGCCATAAATATCTTCCAATAATCGCTGGGGATTTCAACAGGCTCTGTGGAGGATGGCCGGGGGCTCTTCACTACTAGGACGCGAGTTACTTTAGTGGCACTTCCCTGGTCTCTTGGTGATACCAATATCCCCTCATTTCTTCTTCCTGTGTCTTCATGGTTGAATCCCTTGACTAAAACTTCCTTTCCCTTACTAGAGCAATCCGACTCCGTTGATGTTCTACTTGCAATTTCTTCCTCCACTATTACCAACACAAGATCCTCTCGGTCCGATATACTGCTGATTATTTCTTCTGATGCTGGAGGACCCTGTTGTACCAAATCACCAAGGGATACCGTGGCTTGCACTGGTTGATCCACTAATTGTCCCTCAGACTTCACTCTCTTAGCCCCTGGCCTTATAGCTGTGCGAGACGATTCTTTTGACTCTGCCTTTTCTATAATCTGTTGAATATAAGTTTTTCTTCCCAGATCTGGTCTTCCCCTTTTTAGGGCTCTCACTCCGCCCCTCTTATATGGTTCTTTGTTCATAAAGAAGTTGGTATGATGGAAAGTTTGTGGATGAACCTACAATATTCCAACCTTGTAGTAAGGTGTGAAAAGACCATTCCTTCACCAAGATAAAAGAGTTTGCAAAAAGAAAAGAAAAGAAAGACAACAGAACAAAAAGCTAGGGTTTCAGGCCCAGAGCAGGGCGTTAAAGAACTCCTCCCTCCCTGGGACAAGAACCAAAACAACAAAATCCATGGGAAGACCTAATACTCCTAGATCTGAAGCAGGGTGTCAAAAGACTCCTCCCTCTCCAGGGTAAAGCTAAGGGTTCCCCACAAGAAAACACACGAAAGTTGAAAAGAAATAACTCCACTCAGGGCCTGGAGCAGGCCGTCAAAAGACTCCTCGCTCCCTACGACAAGAAGATGGCCCTAAATCCAAAATAGAAACAGAAATAAACAAACCAAAATCAAAACCTATGCTCAGGACCTAAAGCAGAGTGAGAAAGCTCGATCTCTCCCCAGGACGAGAGATTGACCCTTTGGTTGGTTCGAATCGTTGCTTTCACCTTGTTAGCCTCCCTGGAAATGGCGCCAAAATGTTGGTGTCCAGGTAAGAATGATTTATCCACCTTAATCCGACATTAATTTTATCAATCCTGGAGCGTATCCTTTCAAGGCAATGCACAAGGTAGATGCAGGAACAAACACATAATCCGTCTCAACCAAGGGTTTGTAATCAAAGTTCAAAAAATTACCATGAGATTAAATCAAATACTAAACTTCAAAACAATCTTAACAGTAAAGAATAATAACAGCAACCATAACAAGAAACAATTCACACACACGCAAACGCAGCACCTGATTAGAAGAGTGGGCCCAACTCTCTGATCAAGGCTGCGTTAGTCACTAAAATGCTTATAACAGCAAAACTAGAAGTACTTTATTAATCTGTAATATATGATTACAATATCCTTTCAGGAACCCCCATTTACAGGAACAATATCCATTTTATACACAACGCGAGAGAATAATAGATTTCCCTAGAATATGGTAATCGCACATTCAGAAATACACAGCAGTTGGAACAACACAAACATCAGATGTCCAAGATAGAACAAGGGGCCAAGAATAGGCCCAAGGAATCGTGACTCCAGCTGCGCGATCTCCCTATAGCTGACCGCTACTAAATTTGTTGCAAACCGCTGGAGCGAGGGTTCCTGTTCTCTAAGCTGCAGTCAAACACATATCTTAGTGCCACAAATAGGTAAGACTCCATGACTTTACTTCATTAATTAAAATATTCCAATTGGACAAGTTAGGGGTATTTACCTCATAAGTTTAGCATAGCAAATGTAGGTAATTAAACACAAAAGGATAAAAAAGGATGACAAAAATGATCAGAAAGGTAGCCAGATTTGGTGCCCAAAACAACTTAAAACCTCACATCCATATAAAAATACATGAGTGACAAGAGTCTCACAAATGAGCGTTTTTTAATCCCTAATCATTGCAACAAAATAGACAATTTGTACCAGATTTTGTTGATCAATGATTGTCATTGATGTCAACCTAAGCAGTGCCAGAGGCTACCCCAATATTGCATGGTAATTTTGACCTACCAAATTAATATATTCTGGGTCAAGAATTCTTTTGATGGTTTCTACTTATCGATATGTTTCCGTTAATATATGGCACACCACGTAATTCTTCATGGTTTGAGAGATATTCATGTTTGAAGTTTGTACCCCCAGTTAGTGGGCTAAAACCCCATAGGTTTGTGGCATCGGTCATTGAAAAGTCATAATTAATATTTTTTTAGCTCCTAAAATCCCTCCCATGTTCACTTGTTGAAGCCCCTCTCAACCTAAACATTTATATAAATTGTGATCCTTATATCCTCCTTATGTAGGGATTTCGCCATCTGAAACAGGTCATTGTGGAATTTTCGATCTAAATTTTTTTCCACGAATTTTCAGAAGCTGAAATTTTTATGAGGAAAATTCAAAATCATGAGGAAGCTCCTATAAAAATTTTAGATCAATTTGCGCAATATTTTCGAAGATATGATCTATGGAATGTAGTGTTTTTGCAAGCTCCTAAAATTCATCTCAAAGAAGTGACCTTGGGAAAATCGTCATAACTCTCTCTCTGAGTATCAGATTGGAATTATGTAAAAAGTGAACGATAGTGCACAGATTTTAGTTTTCTCTCTATCAATTTGAGAGCCGAATAAATAAACAGTGGCACATGACACGTCGTACAAGTTTGCTATATGGAAATAGTCCATAATTAGGGCATTGTGAGAGACTGGGCATAACTCTCTCTTGAAGAATCCAAATTAGGTCAAACCTATGGCATTGGAAATATGACTCATATGAATACTACAGGACCAAAATTCACATATTGGGGATCTGAAATAACAGAGATACACCAGATTCAATTTCGAGCTCCTAGAAGGCAAGAAAAAGCTAGATCATGTGTTGTCAAGGGCTACAAAAGACCAGAATTTCTAGGACAGAAAAACAAACAAGGTGCAGTAGAAGATATCATGACAAGAGCAGCAACCAAGGTGCAGAACAACAACAAGAAGTTCATCACATGAAATCTTCAAGTGGGTAGCACTGCATACAGTCACTGTAAAGGTATCATTGTATTAAGTCATTATAAATACATTATTGTAAAGATTGTACTAGTGTCTATTTGCAAAGAGTTGAAGAGGCAGTGTCGGGAGGTCTAGGATCATCATTAGGTGGTTGTGTCATAGTTGGGGTTATGGTCTAGTGTGTCTTCTTCTTCTACATCATTCTATATCATTGTAAAGTGGACCATTTTCCCTGGTACAAGAGTCCATTCTTCTTTTATTCTTCTACAGGGTGGTAGGGTGGTGCTAGGGTGAGTTGTAGCTCATTAGGTGTTGGGGCATTCATTTAGTTGACTACTAAAGGATCTTGGGCGTTGGAGAGTCCATCTAGTGGGAGCTAGAGAAGAATTATTTTCTAGATTCTAGGAAGTTGGAGCTTTATTTTCAATTGGAGTTGAATATTAAAGAATTATTAGAAAAGCATTAGGTGGTTTTTGTCCTGGAGTGGGTTCCCACCTTAAAAACTGTGTGTATTTTTTTTCCTTTTGTTTACTGCTATCATTGTACAAACACTGATAATAATTGAAGATTAACTAATGCTCTAATTGAAAGGAATACTGATTCACCCACCCTCTCAGTATTTCCAACAATTGGTATCAGAGCTTGGTTCCTTCAATAACAATTTAACAACTGGAAGGAGGTCATGGAGCATACTAAGAATGGTGTACCTTTTTTCAATGAAAATAATTATGCACTATGGAAAGGAAGAATGGAGGTCTATCTCTTGGCACAAGGTTACGAAGTATGGGACACTGTTCAAAATGGATTTACATTAACCGTGAATGAACAAGGTAAGAAGAATTTGGTAAATGATGCAAAAAAAAAGAATATTATTATCAATGGAATTATTGAATCTTATTATCATAAGGTGTTGGGTTGTAAAACTGCCAAAAATGTATGGGACAAGCTTGAGAATATATATGCAGGTGACTCAAATGTCAAAGAAGCAAAGCTTCAAATATATAGAGCAAAATTTTAGCAACTTAGAATGAAAGAAGATTGCAACATTGCTGCATACTTCTAATACATTGATGAAATAACCAATACTTTGGAAGGATTGGGAGAGCCAGTTTACGAGAATACTATTATACGAAAGATTCTTAGAACGTTACTAGGGAGATTCAACAGAAAGGTATTGGTCTTAGAATATAGTATAAATCTGGAAAAACTCAGCAAAGAGGAATTACATGGAGTTCTCATAGCATATGAAATGAGGCTTGATGAAGAAGAGGGTACTTCGCATCTAGAAATTGCATTCATTGCATCTAAGAAAACCAATAAGGACAAACAACTTTCAATTGAAAAGACATGGACCTGCAAGTGTGAAGAAAAGGGAGATGATGGAGAAGGTCTTTCAGATGAATAATATGCTTAATTTATGAGAAAACTAAAAATTGGTAAGGGAAAATTCAAAGGTAAACTTCCATTGATATGTTTCAACTGTGGTGAGGTTGGGCATTTCGTAGCAAAATGTCTGAACAGAAGTGATGGACACTCAAAAGCAAAGAAAGGCTTTAAGAAATCCAACAAGCAATGATACAAAAGGAAATTTCTCTCTAAAGAAGATAGCTCATCATCTAATGAAGACAATGAAAGCAAAGAAGAAGCCTATGAGAGAGTATTGTTTATGGCCAAGCACAGTAAACAAGAGGTATCAAACAACGAAGAAGAAGGATTGACCATAGAAGAATTTTCTAAGGAAGCAATCAAGCTTATAAAAGAGCTTAAGGCAGAAAAGATATGTTCCTATACTCTTGAAGAACAAGTTCAAGGTCTCAAAATTGAAGTTGAAGAACACAAATGCATTGAAGAGTCACTTCAAAATAAGTTGTAAGAAAGAAACCAAGAAAGGGAAGAATTAGAAGCTGAAGTAGTCTCGTTGTGTAAGGAAGTGAAGGAAAAACTATCCAAAACTATGCCAACAACTCAAGGGCATTGGAAGAACTCATCACAATAAACGATCTTACAATGACAAAACTGGCATCAGTTACAAAGAAGAAGAAGCATGATCTGAAAATGGAATGTACTTGTTTAAGGGTGCAAGGTATCCATTTTCATTTAAGAAAATGAGTGCAAATACTCATAATTTTAAATTGAGCTATAACTCCAAGTGACCTCTTGATAATGTGAGAATAAACTATTTCCCATACAGAGATGGACTGTAGGGGCATTCACTGGACATGTCACCTCTAAAGAGAGGATGAGTTCCAGAGGCTACCTGGCCCTCTACAGACTCTGTCTAGGGAAATAGTATGTAAACACAAATATCAAAATCAATGAAAGTATTTAATTCTGAAATTCAAAGTGTTCATTGATCTGTTTTAAATGTGAATAAGCAAGAGTATATATTCTGCAACTCATGTGTAGAGGTTTGAAGTTAAAACAACAAGTTTTGCTTCCTGTATAAACTTGTTTTGGAAAAGCATGCTCATGAAATTTTACTGTTTAAACTATCAGAATCTGGAAATAAACAGCCAAAGCACACACATGAACAACATATATTTGTTTAAGCGGTTCACCCCTCTCTTGGGCTACCTCCACTGGTCCAAAAGCCTCTAATTAGGCTCAGTCCTCTTTTGATTAAATGGTGCAAATGAGATTACATCTGTATAAACTCCTCTAATGAGAAAATAGACTGCTAAAACAGACTCAGAATATCCAAATCAGTAGAAATAGACTACAAATTCACCTCCATTGGAGGAAGGTAGCCCAATGCAGCAATCTTTCCCCTTAGCTCTGATGGAGTCACTGTCAAAAGCGCTGTAAAATTCGCAGAAAGAATGCCCTGATGGCTCTGCAGACACCTCCAACAGCTCCAGAATGCTCTCTACACCCAAAATCAAAAAAAAAATCGTCTTCAAAGGCCTCTCCTAGCAGAAGTTATGGCCAAAAAACTAAACTGCCTGTTTCCCCTTAAGAAACTCCACTAATTGTGGAAAGACTGCAGATAAGGCAGCCAAATGGAGAGGAAGGCGCCAAAATAGGCGGAACCTCCAATCTTATCCGAACGGTTATCTGTTGGCAATAAATATTATGGTTATAACATAATACGTGTTCACATGGTTCACAAGTTTCGGCGGTCAAACAAACGGTTTTAAACGTTTTCATTTAATACACAGGTTTTTAATTAAAACCCACATTATAAAACATAACCCAAAGTTTATAACCGCCATACAAATGCGCGCCGATGGGCTGGACTGTGGTTCTGCCGCGTGGTTTTATGGGAAGGGGGCTGGCCCCCTTTCGGGCCCCGCCCAACCTTCAACAAACCTTAACAATAACTCGTCCGCACCATATAACAAGAACCAAACGTGTGGCCCAATGGTAAGACTTGTGGATTATATGCGATTGGTCGCGGGTTCAAATCCGGCCGACCCACAAAACTTTTAAAACGCATTTCCAATTCGACCTTTGGGGCCCACGTGGCGACCTCCGGGCTAGCCACGTGGCGCCTCCTGATTGGCTGCCACGGGAATATTCCCCAGAATATTCTGTGGAATATTCCACAGAATATTCCCAGAATATTCTGTGGAATATTCTTTTTTTAATAAAAATTTTCCCAAAGTCAAATTTGCCCTTTTTTAATGGAAATTGAGAAAACTTTGAACTTGAATAACTTTTGCATACGGAGACCATTTTTCGAACCGTTCGTGGTGCCGGAATCAGGAAGACGAGCTCTATCCGGTCGTTCAGGTTCAAACCAGTTCTGAGCACCTTCATTTTTGACCATTTTACGACACTTGGTCCTGAGCTCCTGATCAAAGCAAGACCTTCTAAAACAAAATACAATGAACCAATGAGATCTGACATGCATGTAGACTTCATTAGACAATATTTGCAAGAACAACCTTGGAAGACAATTCCTCGAGGAAGATTTCCATCGAGGAACCAACATATTTTTTATGGCTACTATTATTCATGTGGAAAATTTGGTCATAAAACTATAGAATGTCGCACGTACCCCAGGAACGAATACAATTCCACGATATCTATCAAATATGAACCTCCTGGGGCTCAACCAAACATCAATAGATTTGAAAATTTAAGAAATAATATTGAATGTTACAAATGTCGAAACTTTGGACACATAGCTAGAGACTGCAGACTTGAAAATCCTCCAAAAGAATCTTTGAAGCCACCAAACGAACAAACATGGAAGAAGAAGAAGACTAATAATTGTGCTCTCGCTCTCGAGGCTCAAAACAAAAAATATGTGTGGTATGTTGATAGTGGTTGCTCAACGCATATGACTGGAGATATAAAGAAATTTGTATCTCTGAAAGATAAGAAGGATGGAACCGTGTCCTTTGGAAATGATGGATCTTCAAATGTTATAGGATCAAGTATTGTCACTCTAGGAAGCAAAGATGCTCTAGCCAAGAATGTTCTATTGGTTGAAAACATGAATCAAAATATGCTCAGTGTTGGACAAATGTGTGATCAAGGACACACAATACTATTCAACTCCACAAAATGTGAAATCGGGAAAGGCAGGTATGGTGAAATTGTGGCTACAAAAATTCAAGCTCCAAACGACATATATGTCTAGATGAAGCAACTAAAACATGTCTAATAGCTAAAGAGGATGATATAATATTTGGTAGCAATGATGATCGACTAAGTAAGAAGTTTGCTACAAATATGCAAAGTGATTTCGAGATGTCTTTACATGATGAGATGACATACTTCTTAGGGCTTCAAATATCTCAGCAAGAGAAAGGAATATTTATATGTCAAGCTAAGTAAATCAGGGAAATGCTCAAGAAATTCAAAATGGAAGATTGCAAACCCATCCTTACTCCAATGGTAAAAGGCTGAAAAATGAGCATAGACGACTCATCTAAGGATGTGGATCAAAGGTTGTACAGATCTATGATTGGTAGTCTTCTATATGTAACAGCCTCCCGGTCAGATGTTATGCAAGCAGTTGGAAAAGTATTAATATTCCAAGCAGCACCAAAAGAATCGCATATTATTGCCATCAAAAGAATTCTTAGATATCTAAAGGGAACAATAGAATATGGCTTGGGGTATCTCAAAGGTGAAAATTTCATTATTCATGCCTTTACAGATGTAGATTAGGCAAGAAGTGTTGATTATCATGAGAGTACTCGTGAAGCATTGGAATATCTTTTACAAAAGCTTGGGATTCTCCCAATTTCTCATTAGATTTTCCTTATTCATAATGTAAAGGAGGAGTGGAAGTGTGTACAAGTTTGCAGGATGGTTGTGTGTTAGGGGGAGTTACCCTTTGCCATTGATGTCAAAGGGGGAGAGAATGTTGTAGGAAGAGGTGTCATGATCACAGGGGGAGTACGTGTGTTGCCATCAATGCTAAAGGGGGAGATTGTTGATCATCGATTGTCATTGATGTCAACCCAAGCAGCACCAGGGGATACCCCAATATTGCATGGGAATTTTGACCTACCAAATTAATATATTCTGGGTCAAGAATGCTTTTGATGGTTTCTACTTGTCGAGATATTTCTGTTGATATATGGCACGCCCCGTAATTCTTCACGGTTTGAGCGATATTCATGTTTGAAGTTTGTACCCCCAGTTAGTTGGCTAAAACCCCATGGGGTTGTGGCATCAGTCATTGAAAAGTCATAATTAATATTTTTTAAGCTCCTAAAATCCTTCCCATATTCACTTGTTGAAGCCCCTCTCAACCTAAACATTTATATAAATTGTGATCCTTATATCCTCCTTATGTAGCGATTTCGCCATCTGAAATAGGTCACCGTGGAATTTTCGCTCTAACTTTTTTTCTATGAAGTTTCAGAAGCTGAAATTTTTGTGAGGAAGCTCCTGTAAAAATTTTAGATCAAGGTGCGCAATATTTTTGGAGATATGATCTGTGGAAGTTAGTGTTTTTGCAGGCTCCTAAAATTCATCTCAAAGAAGTGACCTTGGGAAAATCGTCTCTCTCTCTAAGTATAGGATTGGAATTCTGTAAAATGTGGAAGATAGTGCATGGACTTTAGTTTTTGATCTATCGGTTTTAGAGCTGAATACAGTAACATGTGGCACACCATACAAGTTTTCTCTATGGAAAACATCCATAATTAGGGCATTGTGAGAGATTGAGCATAAATCTCCCTTGAAGAATCCAAATTGGGTTAGAACTATGGCATTATAAAGACGACTCATAGGACTACTACAAGATCGAAAATCACATATTATGGATCTGAAATAACATAGTTACAACATATTCATTATTAAGCTCCTAGAAGGCAAGAAAAAGCTAGATCATGTGTTGTCAAGGGCTGCAAAGGACCAAAATTTCTAGGGAAGAAAAGAAAAGCAAGGTGATGCAGAGGGTAGCATGACAAGAGCAGCAACCAAGGTGCATAACAACTGCAAAAATTTCATCACATGAAGTCTTCAAGTGGGAAGCACTGCATAAAGTCACTGTAAAGGTATCATTGTACTAAGTCATTGTAAATACATTATTGTAAAAATTGTACTAGTGTCTATCTACCAAGAGTTGAAGAGGTGGTGTTGGGAGGTCTAGGATCATCATTAGGTGGTTGTTTCATTGTTGGGGTTATGGTCTAGTGTGTCTTATTCTTCTACATCATTCTATATCATTGTAAAGTGGACCATTTTCCATGTTACGGGAGTCCATTCTTCTTTTATTCTTCTACAGGGTGGTGCTAGGGTGAGTTATAGCTCATTGGGTGTTGGGGCATCCGTTTAGTTGACTACTGAAGAATATTGGGCGTTGGAGCATCCATCCAGTGGGAGTTGGAGAAGAATGATTTTCTAGATTCTAGGAAGTTGGAGCTTTATTTTCAATTGGAGTTGAATATTAAAGAATTATTAGAAAAGAATTAGGTGGTTTTTGTCCCGGAGTGGCTTTCCACCTTAAAAACTGTGTGCATTTGTGTTCCTTTTGTTTACTGCTATCATTGTACAAACACTGATAATAATTAAAAATTATCTAATGCTCTAATTGAAAGGAATACTGATTCACCCCCCCTCCCCCCCCTCTCTCAGTATTTCCAACAGATTTAACACCTGATTTTAGTGCATTTTTTCCCAATTAGGATGAGCATCCTAGTGCTAAATTTGCATCTTTTGTTGAGCCATGTGTTGCATCCACCTTTGCATCTCATTTTGTGTCTAATGTTACATTCAATTTTGAGCCTTTTTTATGTCCACTTTTGCATTTGTTTTTGCACCTCATTTTGCATCCAAAATTGCATCTCAATTTGTGTCCAATTTTGAGCTATTTTTTATGCCCATTTTTGCACCATTTTTTGTGTCTAATTTTGTTTCTATGTCGAACTTTGCACCATTTTTCAATTCCAAATTTTCGTCCCCTTTTGCATCCAATTTTACATCTAGTTGTTTTTCCTTTTTTTCATTTAGTTTGGTGTCCATTTTTGCATCCTTATTTGCACCCAATTCAGTATCCTTTTGTATGCCTTGTTTTGTTCCCTTCTTTGTGTCTAGTGTTGCACCCTTTTTTAATTCTAGTTTAAAACCCTTTTTTTGTCCTTGTTTTCATCTTGTTTTGATGCATAGTTTAACGTCCAATTCTACTCCTAATTTTTCATCCATGGTTACATCCACATTCGGCTTCTTTTCTAGAATGTACTTTCTTTCCATTTATGATCCCCTTTATGGGTTCATTTTACTAATTTCAATTACACAATGAAACATCTTACAGTTTCTAAATATCATTAAAGAAGATATCAACTTTCAAATTGATAGCATAGTTTTTATAAAGAGATTTAAGAGAAACTGACATCCATCCATCCAAAAATAGAAATATCATCATATTTAATAATTTTCCATTAAAACATCATTGAAAATTTTCAATATACATATAGGACTACCAAATAAACACTTATTGTGGATATCATTATTCCAAGGTAAATTCACAACATATCCAAAAATAGTAATATCATCATACATAATAATTCTCCATTAAAAAACATTGACAATTTTCAACACATATATAAAGTAACAATTACTAATAATATCATCATCATCTTTAAATAAATCAACTAAAATTTATATGTGTGATTACCATATCAAAATATTTCATGAATATCATTATTTTAAGGTAAATTCACAACGTCCATTCAAAGATAATAATATCATCATACACAATAATTCTCCATCAAAATAATGTTGATAATTTTTAATATATACATAAAGTAACAAGATAATAATGATAATATTGTCGGGTGTGGAGCCTGATTATCTTGTTTACTTTGTATCACAGCATTAGACCCCTGTACCTTAAAAGGGGGCAGCAACGCCGCCTGAAATTAATCACTGCCATGGGGGGTCCAGGGGGGGGCGGCAGCACTTTTCGGAGCCCCCCCTTGGCGGGCGTTCTGGGATAGTGCGCCCGAAGCTAAAAATAGATGTAAAATTGCCTTGTAAAAGTATAGTAATTTCTAGTCAATCTGGGCTGTTCATTAGGCAAATGATCTGACGGTAGAAGTTATGTTTAGATTAGGGTTTTTTGCCCTAGAAGGCAACCCCTTGTATATATGAGGGCATTGTATTGTGGCTGTGCATTATGTGTGTATTCTCGGAGCGAGAAACAGAGAGGGAGACTGTGAGAGAGAACAGAGGATATTACAACGAATCTGTTGTAGGTTTTGTCTCTTCATTTTTGCTAGATAATAAAAAGGAAGGACTGGCTGTTCGGGGTGGACGTAGCCCAAACTGGGTGAACCACGTATATCTGTGTCTCTCTGGTTTTTATGTGTTTTGTGTGCCTGTATTTTCTGCATATTTTATGTGTTTCATTGCTCCATAATATATAATTTTCTAACAACTGGTATCAGAGCCGAAGGTATATTTGGCTGATAAACTCGCAGGAAAGAAGGGTTCCTGGTTCGAGTGGGAGCAATGGAGGACGATGGTAAGTTTAGGGTCGAGAAATTTAACTGCCAAAACTTCTCGCTGTGGAAGATGCAGATGGAAGATTATCTGTATTAGAAAGATCTATACCTACCATTGAGCGGAAAACAAAGAAGCCGGCAGCCATGACAGATGTGGAATGGAACATTCTCGATAGAAAGGCACTTGGAACAATACGGTTGTGTCTTGCGGCATCAGTCACCTTCAATATTTCGAAGGAAACAACAACAGAGGGTTTGATGCAGACGTTGGTGAAACTATATGAAAAACCCTCGGCCTCAACAAGGTATTTCTTATGAAACGTTTATTTAATATGAAGATGTCGGAAGGTGGATGTGTTGCAGACCATTTAAATGATTTTAATATAGTTACCAGCTAGTTAAGTTCTGTAGGGGTAAATTTTGATGATGAAGTTAGGGCTCTTTTATTTCTATGCTCATTTCTATAAAGTTGGAATGGTTTAGTTATGGCCATTAGTAACTCTGTCTCCGGATCTAGTACTTTAAAGTTTGATGATGTTGTCGGTGCTATCCTTAGCGAGAAAATGCGACGGAAAAGCTCCGGTGAGACATCGGGTAATGCTTTGAGTGCAGAGTCTAGGGGAAGAAGAATGGAAAGAGGAAAGAGCTCGGGATATCACAGTAAATCAAGGAAAGGCGGATCCGAGTCTAGATCAGTGGATCAGGAATAGTGTGCTGGAATTGCAGAAAGAAAGGACACCTAAAGAAAGATTGTAGATCTCGGAAGGGAAAAGAAGGAGACACACAACAAGAAAACAATCATGAAGCAAATGTGACAGGTGATGTGTTACAAGATGCTTTGATTGTTTCTTTCAAAAATGTTACTAATTCTTGGGTTGTAGATTCAAGGGCTTCATTCTGTGCCACACCTGATAAGAAATATTTTCATGACTATGTTCAAGGAGATTTTGGACAAGTTCGTTTGAGTGATGATAAACCCTGTAAAATTGTTGGAATGGGTAAAGTTCTTGTAAAACAATAGAATGGAAACCAATGGCTACTAAAGGAGGTAAGGCATGTTCCAGATCTGAAGAAAAATCTAATTTCAACAAGGCAGTTAGGCAGTGAAGGTTATGTGACAACTTTCACAGATAAAACTTGGAAGGTCACCAAAGGAGCACTGGTAATAGAAAAAGGTTAAAAGGTTGGTACATTGTATTTATGCAATGGTATTTCTAACTCTGTTAATGCTTTAACTTACAAAGGAGGAGATGCAGGATTATGGCATCATAGGCTCAGACACATGAGTGAGAAGGGAATGAAGATTCTTCACTCAAGAAATTTGTTTCCAGCTTTGAAGAATGTTGATTTGGATTTATGTGAAAATTTCATTTATGGAAAAAAAAAAAAAGAGTTAGATTTCTCAAAGTTGGGAAAGAAAAGAAGAGCGAAAAATTAGAGCTTGTGCATACAGATTTATGGGGCCCTGCTCAGGTGTCATCTCTCGGTGGCTCTTGTTATTATGTTACTTTTATTGATGATGCAACTAGAAAGACATGGATTTATTGTATTCAGAATAAATCTGATTTATTTGATACTTTCAAGAAATGGAAAGCTTTGGTTGAGATTGAGACAGGAAAGAAGTTGATGTCTCGGATCAGACAATGGAGGTGAGTATTGCAGCAAAGAGTTTGATAGATCTTTTATTCGAGAGCATGGAATTCGTAGAGAGAAGGCAGTTCCAAGAACACCGAGAAAATGGTGTGTCGAAAGGATGAATAGAACCATCATGGAGCGTGCAAAGGTTCATGAGATTGCATACGAGATTCCTTTACAATTTTGGGCGAATCTTGTAGATGCGCTATTTAGCTGGTAAACGAGAGGGGCCTTCAAGAGTATTTCCTTGGATGGTGAAATCTACCAGAAGGAAGGATGGATAGGTAAAGAGGTAAACTACTCTTTTTTAAAGCCTTTTGGTTGTGAGGCCTTTGTCCATATTAATAAAGAAAAATGAACAAAGCTTGAGGCAAAATCAAAGAAATGTACCTTTATTGGATATGGTGCTAATGATTTTGGTTATCGCTTATATGATTATGAAAATCACAAAATCATTAGGAGAAGAGATGTAATATTCAATGAAAAGGTCTTGTATAAGAATCAGTTGCAGGAAAAGAAACAGGAAAAAGAAAACAAGGAATATGCGGTTCTTGATGAGATATATGAATAAGTAAAGGTGCCTAAAAATAATAATAATCAACAACCACAGCAGCAACAACCACCACAATAGCTACAGGCACCTCAAACACTTGAAAGTGGTGTTAGAAGATCTACCAGGATAAGTAGACCCCCTGAAAGATACTCTCCTTCATTATATTATCTATTTCTGACTGATTCTGGTGAACCTGAATGTTATGAAGAAGCAATGCAGGTTGAAAGTAAGAAGAATTGGGAGCTAGCCATGGAAGAAGAGATGGAATCCTTAATGCATAACCAGACTTGGGACTTAGTCAAGTTGCCTGTAGGTAAAACTACATTGCAGAATAAATGGGTTTACAGGCTGAAGGAAGAAGATGGAGGAAAACAAAGGCAAAAAGCTAGACTTGTGGTGAAGGGGTTTGCACAAAAGAAAGGTATTGATTTTGATGAAATATTTTCTCCTGTTGTTAATATGACTTCAATCAGAAATATTTTAAGTCTTGTAGTAGCACAATATTTACATCTTGAACGGTTATATGTAAAGATAGAATTTCTCCATGGAGATTTGGAGGAAGAGATCTATATGGAGCAACCAGAAGGATATGAGGTGGAATGGAAAGATAAATTAGTGTGCAGGTGAAAGAAGAGCTTGTATGGCTTAAAACGAATTTAGGCGGTGGTATCTAAAATTTGACAAGTTTTAATAGAACAAGGTTATACTAGATGTCACTCTGACCATTGTGTTTATTTGAAAAGGAAAAATGATGGCAGCTATATTATATTGTTCTTGTATGTAGATGACATGCTTGTTGCGGGGTCTAACATGTAGGAAATAAATGTGCTCAAAAGAAAATTGGCAAATTCATTTGTAATGAAGGATTTGGGAGCTGCAAAACAAATCCTTGGTATGAGGATAGCTAGAGATAGGAAAAGTCGCAAATTAACACTATCTCAGAATGAGTACATAGAAAAGGTGTTGAAAATATTTAATATGCAGAATGCAAAACCAATTAGTACACCTTTTGCTATCCATTTCAAACTTAGTAAGGAGATGTGCCCCAAGACCTAAGATGACATGGATTTTATGTCTAAAGTTCCATATGCATCAGCAGTTGGAAGCTTAATGTATGCAATGGTCTGCACAAGGCACGATGTGCATGCGAGTGGGAGTTGTAAGCAGGTACATGAACAATCCACGAAAAGAACATTGGATGGAAGTGAAATGGATTCTTAGATATTCTAGAGGTACCACAAATCAAGAATTATGATTTGGTGGTTCAAACATTTCTCTATAGGGATATGTTGATGCGGATATGGCAGGTGATAGAGATAACAGGAGGAGCAATACATAGTATGTATTTACAGTAGGTGGAACAACTATTAGTTGGGTTTCAAAAATCCAAAGTGTTGTTGCACTTTCAACAACAAAATCAGAGGATGTTGCTGCTACAGAGGCTAGTAGGGAAATGATTTGGTTACAAAGGTTTATGGATGAATTGGCTAAGATGCATGATATGGGCACATTATAAAGTGATAGCCAAAGTGCCATTCATCTTGCAAAGAACTCAACATTTCATTCTAGGACTAAACACATACAACTCCAAGTACCATTTCATACGATCGGTAGGAAGATGGAGAGTTGAAGTTGGAAAGGATACACACTAGCGAATCCTGCAGATATGCTAACAAAAGTTGTAACCATGGAGAAACTGAGAATGTGCTCAGTTTCAATTGGTCTTCAAGGATGACAATGAAGATGAGGAATAGCCAGGTCCAAATAGAGTCATTGTCCAACAAATGAAGCAGCGTTGGAGTTTCTACAATCAGTGTCCAAGTGGGAGATTGTTGGGTGTGGATCTTGATTATCTTGTTTACTTTGTATCACAACATTGGACCCCTGTACCTTAAAAGGGGCGGCAACGCCGCCCGTAATTAATCGCTGCCGTGGGGGGTCCAGGGGGGGGCGACAACGCTTTTCGGAGCCCCCACCCTAGCGGGGGTTTTCGGGGGCAGCGCCCCCAAAGCTAAAAACAGATGTAAAATTGCCTTGTAAAAGTATAGTAATTTCTAGTCAATCTGGGCCGTTCATTAGGCAAATGATCTGATGGTAGAAGTTATGTTTAGGTTAGGGTTTTTTTCCCTAGAAGGCAACCCCCTTGTATATATGAGGGCATTGTATTGTGGCTGTGCATTATGTGTGTATTCTCGGAGCGAGAAACAGAGAGGGAGACTGTGAGAGAGAACAGAGGATATTACAACGAATTTGTTGTAGGTTTTGTCTCTTCATTTTTTCTGGATAATAAAAAGGAAGGACTGGCTGTTTGGGGTGGTCGTAGCCCAAACTGGGTGAACCACATATATCTATGTCTCTCTGGTTTTTATGTGTTTTGTGTGCTTTTATTTTCCGCATATTTTATGTGTTTCATTGCTCCATAATATATAATTTTCTAACAAATATCATCATCATCTTTAATCATATTAAATAAATTCAATGTATGATTACCAAATCAAAATGTTTCATAGATATCATTACTCTAAGGTAAATTCACAACATCCATCTAAAAATAAGAATCTCATTATACACAATAATTCTTCATTAAAAAAATGTTGACAATTTTCAACATATTCATAAAGTAAGAAGATGGTGGTGATAGTATCATCATCTTTATTTAAATCAACTAAAAGTAAAATGTGCAATTACCATATTAAGACATCCCACCTAAATATAAAAAAACAATGCATCATTAGCTGGCACCACCAATATTATAGTCAACATTATCCTCATGATCATTGCCATGATCATCATCCTGACCATCATGATCAATCTCATCCACATCATCATCACCAACGACATCGCTATCCTCATAATCATTGTCTTGTATATATGATGTATATATCATGATCATTTCCTATAACATTCTAGAAAAAAAATCAATATTACATGTTAGTATTTCTTTTGGTTTACTGATTGGTCTGAGTTCGTGAGAGATTACATCAGGCTTGACCTGTGGCTTGAGAAACCGCAACCCAGGGGCATCTAAGCCTTAAAAATCACCTCGGGATCGTACCCGAGCTAGGCCACAACAACCCTTAACATGAGTAGATTTTTCCCCACAGAGTTTTGAACTAGTGAACTTCACATCATGGAGTGACTTAACAGTACACCCTATCACCGTTTATTCTATGCCCCATGGGAAATAGTACATGTTAGAATTGATTCCATAGAAAAATGTTTTTTTTTGTTACAATGCTAACCATAAAATAAGGTAAGATATAATAACATCTAATAGTACTAAAAAATAAAATGAAAATATGGGATAATAATGCATTGTATTTGTGGTATTGGTAGCATTAATGTTCAATAATCATTGCCAAATACACACACTCACTTCATTAAATATTTTTAAACTCGATGTCTCTCATTTCTCTTTGAGTACCAGTTTCCAGTCTGTTAACCCTTTCAAGTATACTGCAATGAGATCTGTGAACTATTTGAACGCATTATAATTATAGTTTTTGAATCATTCTTTACAACATATAATGGAAAAGGTTAAACACTCATTAAATAGCATAACTACTGTAGCTTGATGTCTCAAGTTGATGCCATAAAACCTACATTCTAGGAAGGTCCAAAAAAGGTATTACCTATCAAGGCACGTGTATATATTCAATGGTAGACTTGAACCTTATAATACCTAGTGCATTGAGCTTATAGTCCTGCTTGGGTATAAACAATTTCTAGCTTTGAAACACTTTTCATAAATATACATACACATTATAGGAAGGGCCAAAAATGGTTTTACTATCAAGGCCCAGGTATATATTCAATCCTAGACTTGAACCTTAGAATACCTGCTGCATTGTGGTTATAGTCTTTCCAAGTACAAATAGTGTTTGGGTTACAAACATTGTTCATTAACATAACCATTTTTTATTCACCATTAATACAATTTTCAAAATATATTTTGGCACACTATGGAATTGATTATGTAGTGTTATCAAATTAGGTTACATAAATTGCCTTCAAGTTTTCAACTACGAAGTTTAGGTACTTACTAAGAATCATCTAGATTTATTGATTCATAGGAAGGATGTGGGTCAAAAGTATCCTAAATTTTAGAACAAGAATGAGTATTAATTCTCTTTTGCCAGGTGGAAAGGTCACATTTTTAATACTTATTTTACCTTCAATTTGTTCTTGTTCCTTTCAAAGCTCCTCTTTTGGCCTTTGCCAAGATTGGTAATACTGATTCCAATTGATGGGAGGACCAGAAGCAATCCAAAATCCATCTATTCTTAGGACTCTATCCACTTCTATCAAATAATAACCATTCACAAAAAATGAAGTTAAGAAAATTGATATGAGAATAAAATCGATGAATTTAAGGCTCTTCTATAGCTCCAAATTCAATGTTTAACATGGCATTGATCATGAAATAGTCTCCATTACCATTTCAATCCAGGTAATCAGACATCGTGAACAATGAGACATATAAAAAGAACTAGAAGGGTATGGAAGCCATTATTTCCCATTACATCAATCAAAATAGGGATGTAACCTACTCCAAATAAAACTGCACTTGGGCTTCATGTGAATTCCTTGGTGCAAATAAAATGGTCAAAACATTTCTCTTCAAGAGATATGCACCCCAAATTTCCATCTTAGCATGTCATAAGGATTTCATGGCATATCTTCAAGCTTAATTAGATCATTGATATAAAAAAATATGGGAATCCCTTCAAAATTGATGAACAATTGTGAGCATATAATAGACAATCACAAATTAAAACATACTAGCTACCACAAAAAGAGAAAATGTAAGAACAAGTTTGTTTCATAATCAACACCAGCAAGGTATATGATTCAAACATACCCCACAACCTATGTCCAATGTAGTTTTGATAGTACCATCAGAAATAGGGATCACTTGATCCAGTTCATCAAATAGGTGTCACTTGAGCTAGTTCATACTTATCTTACCCTTGAGGAAACATCGTTCCTCCTCTAGGCTTGAAAACTTCACCTTCAAATTGAACCCAATTCTGAACATCCTTTTTCTACTATGAGACTTTTATTGGGAATATTAACATATGGCACATATTCATGGATCTTTAGCCATGAAAATGGATTATTGTATCATATTTGAGTAGGAATGAGGCAATGTAGCTTCTCATCCTCTAGTGGGTAATTCCTCTATATATATATATATCATATTATCACTAGGAAATTTCATAGCTCGCTTTTGGTCATGTCAAGACATGTAATCAAAGTATTTAGCACTACAAGGTTAAAATATTTTTTCTTTGGATTCAGAAAGTTCAATGTTATCTCCTTCATTGTGGCGAATATCAAAATTTAGATTTCACAAAGTTTCACAATATGTCAGTTTTGTGATTTCCAATGCAATGGTATCACACTTTCTAAAGCCACTCTTCTGCCAACAACCCAATATGTAGAAAAAGTGGGATAATCCCAAAGCAATAAATATAGAAACATAACTCATGATCTTTCTATCTGTTGAATCTAAATGGACTTGGGAAGAAAATGAAGGAATTATTCCAAAATATATGAAGTCAAAAGGTTTCATTATGTCATAAGGTAGGTAAGAAAAACCAAAAATCACTATAGAATTGAACCCAAGTTCCTGATGCATGAACATATAGGACAATAGAACTCAAGTCGAGAGATAAAAAGGAAAGAAAATGAAGGGAAATATATCCTCTCATCACAAATATAAGATAATCCCATTGAACATAAAATTCATGTTCAAAACACATAGGGGAATAAAATTCAACATGAAGACCAAAATATAAGCAAGCGAAGGAGAATACATCTAGCCATCATGAAGCCAAGCCTATATTATACAATCCTAGATATTGAGTGTAGAAAAATTTATCATACTTCTAAATAAAAAACAATTTCTAGTGAGCCCTTACAAACTCCCGTGGCACAAAAAATTGGATTCAGATTTTGTAGATCCTTCAGTGTATAGACAGTTGATTGGATCTCTATTGTAATTGGTTCATACCATTCTTAATATATGTTTTGTAAATAACACACTGAGCCAATTTATGCTTGGGTTGAGGAAAATTCACTTGGTAGCTATAAAACATGTGTTTTGATACTTTAAGGGAACATTACATTATGGTCTACATTTATAAGGAGGGTTTGTTGATTCTGACTGGGCAAGGGATGCTAGTGACAGGAATAATACTTCATGTATTTGATTTAGTATGCTAGTGACAAAAAGAATATTGCATGTTGTTGCTTCAATTTGGGTTCAAGAGTAATATCTGAGCTCAATAAGAAGCAAACATTAGTGGCATTGAGTTTAGCATAGGTAGAATACATGGAAGCTAGCGCTGCTAGCTGTGAAGCCATATAGCTTCACATGTTGATAACATAGCCAATAGGTGAGATATTGAAGCCTATGGTGATCTACTATGAGAATCAAAGTCATATCATACTCTCTAATAACCTAGTAATATATGACCACTCCAAGCACATTGACATCAAGTACCACTTACTTTGATAAAGGGTTCAAAAGGGAGAAATGACTCTAAAGTATGTTCAAGCATATCATTAGGTTGTCGATATGTTGACTAAGGCCTTAGGAAATGGTGAGTTCAAGAAATTCAAGGAGAGAATAGGATTGGTAAATAAAAATTTCCTCACTTGGAGGGAGTGTTATGCGTTCCTTGGTTTGGATCAGATAATTTCTCCAACATTAATGGCATTCCAATTGCATTATCCTTTGTTGGGTAGAAGTAGATAGATGATAGTAGGTAGAAGGGAACAACACTAATATAATTTAGGATATGTACAACAATAATGTCAGAGATATGGAAAGGGTGCACACATAGCTATAGATTGTTTTAAGAATTATAATTGTTGCTCCATATTTAGTAATTTCCAATGGCAATTCAATTTCAATTTCAATTAGTTTTATAATTCCAAGTTTGCAATTTTTAGTTTTAGAAATCTATGCATGATGATGGATTAGCCTAAGTAGGGTGAAAATATCTATGAACCAAAACTTCCCTTTATGCATACTAGATCTCTTGACTGACCTCTACTTGTCTATACAATTAGGCCTATGAAAAAGTACTTTCCCAAGCTACAAACATCAACAAAGCCTAAGGTGCATTGCCCTAAACTAGTATTAGAAATAAGGGTAGGATTTAGTCTTCCAACCTAGGAAAACTACTGGGATGGAGTACATTCATTATAAACTCATTTCCTCCTCTTCTATGAAAGAGTGAGAGGGTCTTCTACTGAGTTGGTCAAAGAGATTGAGTTTTTTGGATTCAACAATATTACTATTTTTCCATATATGATAAAGCACTGGTATGGTTTTGAAATTTACATTTTTTTTTAATTTTATATTTTTTGTATCAATGAACATGTGTTTGTTGATTATTGTATTTGAATATTGTTGTTTTTATAGGGTTTCAATTTTAATGTTACGAAGGTTTTAATAAATTTTTGAATGCAGAATATGATTACCTTGGTTTCAGAAATTTCAACATATTCCATGCTACATATGCTTATTTTATCAGATGGAAATTCTTCTTCACTAGTTTTTTTGGGAGATGTAAATCTACACCTATGCATCTTTCCTTAAAAGGATGAAGAAACAAATGAAATACATGGTAGAGGGGTTGTGTAAGAAACCAATAGTTGTCATGCCCATACGTTATAATGCATCATAGAAGATACTTTTTCAATACCACAATTAGAAATCTTTATATGTCAATGGCTTACTTAACCCCTATGATCTCCACGATATAGCCAATGCCATGGGAGCTTTTAATATTTCAAGTGCTATAAAGAATATATGGAAAGCTTGGAAGTGTGTATTTTTTGACAGTGTTGGACCCGCCAACATTCATGGGGTCTCCCCTATATGAAGTACTAATTAGATCTGACACTGTTTGTAGTAGGATCCCCATTCAAAATATGGCCTAGTTGCTGAAATAGTGGGTTTTAGTGGTATGCCTTGGCTGCTATGACACATAGAATGATGTATTTGTGACTTTGGTGAAACAAGCGTATATATTTGTGAAGAGTCAAGTGCAATTCATGCGAGGTTCTAACACAAAAGGGGAAAATAAGTGAGCCCCTTAAAAGCTTGTAATATTATGCAACTTGAAAGGAACACATGAGCATAAAAGGAATCATAATTTAAATTGAAAAATAGCTCAAATAATAACCATTATTGAAATACATCATAACACTAACAAGATTCATACTAATGCAAACGAAATAGTTCATAAGTGTTAGCGTAAATGAAATAACATATAGTGCAAACAGAACGTGAAATAGTCCTACTAAATTCACAACATATGCATGAAAACATGACAGCTTTGAGATTTGATTAAAGTGAAAGTCCTAAACATACATATACAATTTCCAAACCACTAGTCCCAATAGTGGAACATGAAGCCAATACCTGCTCCTCCAAGTAAAGATACTCCCTCTATGCTAAGGAGAAGCCAAGGCTCTCAACAAATCTCCCAAGCTTATGATCCTAAGCCAAAAGCTTGACCAAAAGCCCCTTACATGACTAATCAGGGTATATTTATAACAAGTGGGATGACTATTTGTTACACAGATAAATCCCTCTTGCAGACAAGAGCAATCTCCCTAGAATCCTAAATGAAAACTAGAAACAAATAGACAAAAGAATAGCTCTTTCATTAGCCTATAAATGAAACATGAAACATGTAGTATGTGAAGGATTACTTACCTATTAACGAAGTCCTTGTAGAATTGCTTTCAACACTTTCCACAACCATCTTTCCCTCAATGCCCTAGAGGATTTCCAAATGCTTTTCACAACTTCTTCATTATGTTCCAAAAGAGATCTGCATAGACAAAAAAAATCAAAGGGATCAAAGTATCTCGCATATAAAAACAGGGGTAAATAAAATCCATAATATAGCATACAAAATATAAATGAATCAATAATTAGTTATAAACCATGTGAGTGATCAAGGAATCCCACAAATAACATAAAAAATAGATGCAATTAGGAAAGAACAATTGACTTTTTTTTAAATTCAAAGGGAAAATAAGCTTACAACCTAGTTTCCTTGATGTCACAAGCCTCTTCCAATGTCTCCTTTCCTTCCCTTCATGACAAGCTCTTCAGACCCAAAAAAAACAACATGATTTTACTAATCCAAGTCTCCCATTCCTTTAGTCCTATGCTCAATTTATAGGAAGGATGAGGAGGTTTCCAATTCCACTTCTCAAGGGATATGATCCTTAAGAAAAGGAGATTAGTTCCATATAGCAAGGGATGAGGCGCATGTATGTAGTGGTTCAAGGTTTCTAATTTGGATAAGATTCCTCAACCAAAGTTTCTAGAACTTACTTTTTTTTTTTTACCTCTGTGAACAAACCTGCACAGTTTTTAGTGGAAGAAAATAAGTAGATATGCGAAGTTTTTAGTGGATTAAAATGCACACATTTGCCCATTTTTTAGTGGAAGAAACTGTGTGTGCGCGGGTTTTTTTCAGGAAAACTATGCAGGTGCTCAAAATGGTTTTTAAGCAATGAAAACCAAAATTCCTTTTGTCCCTGGTAGTATTTTACTTAAAGCTTCATAGGGGATTCACTTGAGAAAATCCATTAGATGTCAAGATATCTACATTGACAGTCATGGTGACAAATTTTAGTGTAACAGATTGCCCCCTAAAGTGAAAATCAAGAAAAAATGTTTGATGGCTAAAGTGCTTTATCATGTCAAAGGTTTGGATTAGAGACCATTTGGTTGAGGACCTGAAACAAACAATCAAGGATTACCATATCATGCTTTCATATAAACATCACTAAGGTAAGCATTCCAATAATTAGAGTAAAAGTATCTCAAATAACTTGTAGGGAAATACACAAACATCCATGTCAACAATAGACATAGTATGGACACAACCATCAATGGATCTATATTTACAATCATGAATGTTTAATAACTCCACGTAGTCTGGATGGATGAAAATATACCTAGGGTCTTGATCTTCATCTCTATCGTTATATGAATCTAACCATGTGAGTAAATTTCTTGAAGTCGAACATGGTAGAAACCACTTGATTACCGGTCAATGATGTGCACTGTTAAAAAGCGCAAGAGAAACTGCCATTAATGTGAATGGTCCTCAAGGTACTCCTAGTACAAAATATGAAGTGTGATTAAATGTTTTGAAGTCAAACACTCATAAAATCATTTGATCAGAGGTCAATGATGAGAACCTATTGTCGAAAGCAAGAAACCTATCATTGAGGCATGCGCACTCCAAGGTACCAAAAGGTTTCTAGATCAACTTCCTAGATAGGGAGCTGATGTCAATAGGAAGTGATTCGTCATAGGAGGGCCTATGACACAAAAATTCATGTCAATTTTTGAAGAAAAAATTGGAGTAATTCAGGATTGGCTCAGGGATGACCGACACAATTGAAAGTTATGAATAACTAGGTAATTTTTACTGAGGTTGTACTTCTCTTGAACATATTGGCGACATGACACTTATACTTGGCAACATTTGACTCAACGATAATACCAAAAAACAACTAAAGAATTTTAATGAGGTTCGATTAACTATGAGACAAATGGATTTCCCAACCCGGACACAAATGTGACGAAGTGTCATGTTCAAGAGCGATATACTGCCTTTAATGAAATACAGAAAATGACTGTTTTTTCAAAATCCCCCCCCACCATTACTGGCAAGTACCTCTTTATTTTTACACAAGCTTGAGGAGGATAACATATTCTTGTAATATAATCTCATCCTTCTGATGAGTCCTACAAAGTGTTTTTAATGAACACTAGGAAGGACTGGTTCGGCCCCGGTGTAATCGAAGGGTCTTGCATTGTTCAATTTTAATGAGTCCAACGTAGGATTAACTTGATGTCATTTTCATATTTAAAGAGTTTGAAAATACACAAAAACAAAACTCAAGTAGTTCTTTCAACGTAAATTTTTAATGAGTCTGGAGAAAGTAAAACTTAGTGTTTTTCAATTTTAGGGAGTCAGAAGAAAAACATAAGTAAACTCCACAGTGTTCTTTTTCATGAATTTAGTCCCTCAAGCCTGAAAAAGGATAAAATATTGTGGGAGAGAACTCTATTTACCATGTTGATTCAATGTACACGTTTTTCGTAAATAGTCCAGTTCGGTCCAGAAAAGGGGTAAACTTATACTGAATAGACGACTGTTCATTTACTTTTATGAAATCCAATAGTCAAGTACTCGACAATATTTTCATGTTTAGAGAGTCTAAAAAGGGCTTAAAAGAGAACACTATGGTTTCACATTTTTCTAAGTTTTAACGAGTGCGAAAAAGTGATAAAAGTGTACTCATATGGCCGCCTTTAAATTAATTTACGAGTAGGAAGAGACGAAAAGAACTCGACATTTTCATGTGTTTTGCGAGCATGAAAGATAGCAAAAGAATCTCAGGATTTTCATGATTTTAACAAGTCTTTAAAATAATAACCGAAATGGACTCAAGATACTTTCATTTTTATACAAGCTTGAAAATAAATAAAAACTATGCTTGAGAGTGGTTTCATTTTTACACAAGCTTAAAACATAGAAAACTGTGCTTGAGATAGGTTTGTTTCATTTTTACACAAGCTTGAAACATAGAAAAATTTGTGCTTGATATAAGTTTCAATTCCCCCCAAGCGTAACCTGCAAGAGCACATGCCCCCAAAGATTCATTTCATTTACCTAACTAGACTACTGATTACTAATAGGTGGATGGAATGAAGATCCATTTACGAGATTAGGTGAAAGTCTTGACTTAACATTTACGAGATATAGTGAAAGACTCAACTCAATTAAGGGAGGATTTGTTTCATTTTTTAATGAGCTTTTCACAGGAAAATAAATATGGTCATGGGTCCTTGTTTCATTTCATAATGAGGTTGACACAGTAAAAGAACTGTCCTCATAACCTGTTTCATTTTTTAATGAGGTTGACATAGTAAAAGAAATATCCTCATGGAACTTGTTTCATTTTTTAATGAGGTTGAAAAATTAAAAGGAGCTATCGTCATGAGGATCTGTTTCATTTTTTAACAAGGTTGACACAATAAAAGGAACTATCCTCATGGTGACTTGATCATGTCTTCCAACTAGAAGAAACACATGTTAAGGGACACACCTAGATCATGGATTCCAAGAGGTCTTCATCAGAAGGAAGAATAGTTCTCTGGAAGGAATGCATCTCAAGAGAATCAATAGAGATAGAAATATTGGTTTCAAATGTACCCATTGAATGGTTCACCATGTCAATTACCGGATCTAAATCAAAAGAAGTTGAGTAGATAGTGAGAGGCGCACTTGCATCGGTAACTAAAAACATGGGATTGGTTGCCACATAATTAATTCATGGTGGGGTAGATACCACTTACATATAAGGAACATTCAAGGATGTCAGATGGTTGGTAATCAAATCAAGATCAACAAATGAAATTTGGTCAATAGTCACAATGTTTCCATTGTGAGGGAAAGGCATCACGCAAAAGAGTGTCGATACAATAGATTTTATTGCATAGACATAGTCTCGCCCAAGGAGAAAATTGAAATCCAAGGGGCCTTGAACTATTATAAGATCAATACAGATAGTTTTACTTTCCAAGGTAATACGAAAATTTGGAAGGATCCTTAAAGGTTCACTCACGGTTCTGTTAAAAGCTGTCATATTCTATGTAACAGGCACAAGCTAAGGGAAACCCAAAGCTTGCTAAGTAGTTGAGGATAAAATACTAACAGAAGCACCTTCATCTACATTTGTGCAATGCACATTGTCACCATAAACCTTCACAATGATATGGAAAGGGGTGGAAGAAGGGAGACGGGGTTTTGTCAATTTACTGCAATCAAAGTAAAATACCTCAGTACTTGGAGGGGGTTCAGTGGAAACATGTGAAATGCCCCCTTGTGTGGAAGAATCTGAAGTAACATTAAGAACCTGAGAGTTATGAATTTCAATCTCTATAGGGAGAGTGGGATCAATTGAATGTGAAATGGAGTCACCCACTTGATCAACTAATGGTTCATCAACCTGATTGATATGTGTTTCACTCTCCAATGGAAGAGTGGGATTGACTGTACTTGGAATTAGATAAATCACTTCGTCAATTGATGGTAGGTTGGGAGAAATTTTACGATAACCATTTGGAAGTTGTTGTTTGTTGAGAAAAATACTGAGAGGGGAGGGGTGAATCAGTATTTAGGGCTGAACAATTTTTCTTTTCTTTAAACCATATGTTATAGTACAACATCCAACATGTATGTCCAAAGATCTTATTATGTTGTTACTTAGAGCATTGCATCAGATAAGCATTAAGCATGAACAGAAATAACAGAACAAACCATCAAACATAAACAACACATATGAACACCAGGATTTAAGGTGGAAACCCAATTCGGGAGAAAACCACCGCTGCTGTAATCTCAGTATTCAACATTTATTATAGAGAAAACTTCTTACAATATATGCTGGTGCACACTTATACCAGCACGCAGGCACCCACTTGCAGAAGGCTACAACCTTCTCTCGTTTACCAGCCTCTCCTGGAAGGGAGCTACTACCCCCTGCTCTAGTTTACCAACTACCACTGGAAGGGAGCTACAACCCCCTCTCTGAAGGCTTCGACCCTCAACACCACTGCGGACCATCCTTCATCAATTTTCCTACTGGATCCACCAGTTTCCATATGACATACCTTGCCAGTCACCAGATTTATGTATTTTATGTATACTCACACCAGTTCTTCATATTTTCGTCCGTCATTCAAACCAGAGATTCATCATCGTCAGATTATTATATTCATGGGTGCATCGTAGTGTCGGATCTTTCCAGTTAAGAACAGAGCTCACCCATACAGATATTCTTTGGAGAAATTTTATTTTCCACCCTTACAATGCACACACCGATCTCTATTTTTCTTCTCCTTTTATAGTTTTGCCTTTATTAAAACCATGATTCAAAAACATGAACCGCTAATGGTATTACTCTGTTAGTATTCCTTTTAATTTATTCCATGGGGATTTTTGATCTCTTCTTCATTTTTATTTATCAATTTTAAAGAAATTGACAAATAAATATATTTACAATTTTTGAATTCCCAAGCCTTATGTCTAAAGTTTAACCCTTCGAACTTTAGAGAAATATCCAGCGCTTCCAAATAAATTAATCTTATGATAAACCTTTGACCCCGAGCCCACATAAATAGACAATAGCCAATCCAATACACCCATTGTACCACAGTAAACTTTGCGCAAGTCCAGCGTCTGATCACCATTAGATTAGCAAGCTTCCAGATCAATGACGTATATACATATCGCTCGATCTTCGATGCCGAACGTTAACATGCAATGGTCCGTCGTACCTGTGTTAATCTTCATGCTTCTTCAACAAATGGAGACCGTCCAATGACCCCTTCCCAGATCAACGACGCTCAACGATATCGCTGGGCGTCCTGGGTCGAACTATAACACGCGATGGCACATAGTAAAAAGTGGTTTTGTAAAATCGTACAGGGATGTGTGTCGTCCGTTCTATGGAGTCGCTCCTCACCTCTTGAATACCACTTCCACGTTGAAAGTGATGCGATGAAACCCATAAACTGCCTTCACTGTTCCTCCTTCGTGGTTTCGCCCTTCACTCAAGGTTCCGTTCAAAGGGTTAGTCTGGGTTTTGCGCTATAACTCTAGTCTATCTTTGGCAGGATTTCGAACAAATCTAGTTCTCTTCCGACGGGATTTTCTCGTTACAATTCAATTTCATTCTTCAAATCTGTTATGATATGTATAACATATCAACCTTCCATTTCAGAGTTCTATCCTGTCACCAATAAGTTCTTCAATGGATACATTGAATGCCTCGAGAGCCCCTCATATATTCAACTAAGTAGTTCCATGAATGCAAATATCAAACTAAGCCAGTTCTCCATTACAAGAAGGTTTCATCCTAGAATTCGAATCCTACCACCATGATTCCTCAACAGGGTTTCACTTTTAACTCCATACGCAGAGACTTATACAGAAGTTCAGAGAATTCCATACAAGAATGACCTCAGTCAATACACATATAATACACATATCCTTAACTCTGCAACAAAGATTTCATTCCTCTCCGGGCACCGAAGGTGTCCTATGCTCATTATGAAATTGATCACACAGGTCATATATATTCCAGATTTACTCAACCATACTTAGCACAATTCCACAGTTCTTCATTAACATATACAAATCTTGGCCAGATATTCAATTTGTCCTTCAATCTATTACCTTATCTCTTTTTCCTTATGGATATTTTAGATGCTGCTCCTGTCTTTGCCAATTCCTTTGTCATCAATGAAAATATTTCCAAAAATATCCCCCTTTGGCATTGATGGCAATACTCTTCCTCTGATGGCCTTATGAAAGCCCTTTGTTACTTTTCCTCCCCCTTTGACATCAATGGCAAAGAGTTTGACAAAACCATTTTCCCCTTGAGATCATGCTGCATAATATAACAAGATGACTTATAAATGCCAACAATGCATCCTTTTCATATGACCAATGCTCCCCCTTAGCCTGAGCATTTAGAGAAGCCCAAAAACACCTCACAACCAATTTAATCTTCTGTATTTAAGTAGACCCGATCCTCTGCATGGAAAAAACTACTCCTAGTTTTTGTCTAAGATATTCAAACGCTTCCCTGGGTAGAGGTTTGGTAAATATATCAGCAACTTGTTCTTTGGAGGAAACATACTCAAATTTCACCTTTTGTTCAAGAACTTGTTCTCGTAAGAAGTGATATTTGATGGGAATGTGCTTGGTCTTGGAATGCATAACAAGATTCTTTGAGATACTGATGGCACTTGTATTATCACACATAATGGAAATAGGAGGTGAACATTTGATTTGAAAGTCTTGTAGGGTTTGCATCATCCAGAGAAGTTGAGTGCAGCATGATGTTGCAGCTGCATATTCTCTGCTTTCTACTAGAGATAAGGTAATGAGCTTGCTTGCTAAACGTTAAGATATCATCCGTGTCTACAAGAAATTTTCACTACTAGTATGCTTTTCATCACTTAATACCTCCACCAATCTGCATTGTATGTATGGCCATGAAGAGGTAGTCCAGCATTCCTTTATACTACAATCTGTGCGCTTGAGTTCCTTGTAGATATTTGAATATTCTTTTCACAGCCTGAAGTTGAGACTCTTTTGGATTAGCTTGAAATCGTCCAACAATCCCAACTTCATGCATGATGTCTAGTCTTGTCCCAGTGAGATAAAGTAGACTTCCTATCATAGATCTGTATTCTGGTTGATTTACGATGGGGGAATCATCATTAGAACTGAGATTACATCCGGGTATCATTGGTGTACTTACAGGTTTGCAATCTTCCATGCCATACTTCTTCAGGATTTGCTTGAGGTAATTTTCTTGTGATAAGAATATACTATTTGTTGTTTGTTTCACTTGCAAGCCAAGAAAGAATGTTAGTTCCCCAAGTAAAGACATTTCAAATTCTTGCTGCACATCAGAAGCAAATTTCTGACTCATAGACTCTTCATTACTTCCAAAAATGATATCATCAACATATACAACCACAATCAACAGTTTGTCATTTTCAGTTTTTGCAGGTTGTTAATGCAACAGACTCTTTGAAAATCCTTACATAACAGATATTTGTCACACTTAGTAACATGCCCTTGTTTCTTGTTTATAATCATGACATTTTTTAAGTCTACAAACAAGTTTTTCATCATTTCCCAAAATGAATCCTTTTGGTTGTTCTATATAAACTTCTTCTTCTAAATCACCATTTAGAAAGGTAGATTTAACATCCATTTGATACACTTTGATTTGTTGGAAGCTTGAAAAAGCAAGAAACATTCTTATGGCTTCAAGTCTGGCTACAGGAGCAAAAGTTTATTCAAAGTCTATACCTTCTTGTTGAGCATACCCCTTGCAAACAAGTATAGCTTTATTTCTTACAACATCCCCATTCTCATTTAACTTGTTTTTGAATATCCATTTAGTTCCAATGACATTTTTGTCATGAGGTCTTGGTACTAATTCCCAAGTGTGATTCTTTTCAATTTGGTCAAGCTCTTCATTCATGGCTTGAATCCAACATTCATCTTTGCTAGCTTGACTGACATTGTGAGGTTCAATAGTGGACAGAAATGCTAGATTTCTAGAAGATCCCATTATAGTCCTTCTTGTTTGTAGACCTGATCCCTTTTCTCCCAAAATTTGAGATTCTGGATGATTCCTTTGAACATATCTAGATGGAGCTTTTTCAGATAAATCATCGTCTTTCATCAACAATTATCTATATCATCCTATTTGGATGAAGGAAATGTGTCATCATCATCTTCATCCTGCTATTTTTTTCTTCTTTTGGAGCTGCAGGAGACTCATCAATAACAACATCAATACATTCAACAATCTTTCGAAGTCTTTTATTGTAACATTATATGCTCTACTCCTAGAGTAGTAACCAAGAAATATTCCTTCATCTACTCTGGGTTCAAACTTGCCAAGTTTTTCATCATTATTTTTGATAAAGCATTTGCTTCCAAAAATTCTAAAGTGCTTTACAGTGGGAGGATTACCATACTAGAGTTCATAAGGATTTTTATCACTATTTACACTAACATGTGCCTTGTTGAGAATTGCCATCGTTGTTAGTTTTCTGCTTTCTCCTTAAAATGTGTCAAGTGTCTTAATCACTTGCCATACTTCTAGCCATTTGTTGAACTGTTCTATTCATTCTTTCTCAGAACACCACGGTTGGGGAGTTCCAACTACAGAAATCATTTTTATGCCATGTTGTTCACAAAATTCAAGGAATTCATTGGATGTATATTCGCCTCCTCGATCAGATCTAAGACACTTGATTTTTAGATCTAATTCATTTTCAACTAGTGCTTTGAAGATCTGGAATTTCTCAAATGCTTCATCTTTGTGTTTAATCAACCCAATCCAACACATTCTGGAGAAATCATCAATGAATAAGATATAGTATTTTTCACGACGTGGTGACTTTTTCCTCATAGGTCCACATATGTCGGTATGAATGAGTTCAAGAGGTTTACTTGATGATCCTTCCTTGGAATTAAATTGCACTCTGGTTTGCTTACCAAATTGGCAAGATTTGCATATGATATTTTCAGGTAGAGTAATATTGGGAAGATCACGAACAGCTTTAAGTCTTCTTGATTTGTTGATTTGAGAGAAGCTCATATGCCCCAACCTTCTATGCCATAGCCAGTTTTATGAAGATTTACTCAAGTAACATTGTTCTTTGCAGTTCTTCAATACATACAGGTTACTTGGAGTTCTTTTTCCATTTATAATTGCTTTACCCGTATCAAGATCACGTACCACACATTCTTTTGAACTAAATACAACTTCAGTTCCTTGATCACACATTTGGCTTACACTTAACAGGTTATGCTTTAATCCATCCACATACATAACTTCATTAGCTTTCACCTTTTCCTTTATAAAAACAGACCCTTTTCCCTTAATGACCGCAGGAGTATCATTTCCAAATGTAACATTATTTTCTTTTTCTAAAGCACTATATGCTAGAAGTTTGTTTCTACGTTCGTTTGTCTCTTCTTTTTCCATACTTTGGAGTTTGAAGGAAAATGCTCTTTTGGCTGGACTTTGCTCCTGCATTCAGATTCTTCATGGCCAAAGTTGTTGCAATAAGCACATTCAAATTCATTTTGAAGAGGAGAAAAGTTGTTATATGTATTCTTCTTTGTTCCAATATCAATTCTTTTCTTTCTTGCTTCTCTTGTCATGATGGTTTTATATGCAACACATTGAACAACTTTATGACCAAAATTGTGACATGAGAAACATTGTCCATTGAAGAAGAAATTTATGTGATCATAAAATCTTCTACTTGAATTTACCTGTTGATTGGTGTTTCTTTGAAAGACATTCCTGTTAGTGTTCTTTGAATTGAGATGATCATGCTTTACCCGTAAAGATTCTTTATTCCCTTGCTGAGTGGCAACATGTTGTAAACCAGCTATAACTGCTTTTAGACAATTTGGTGCTGAAGCCTGAGAAGATTCTCCGATATATCCAAGACCTGTCTTTATAAGAGGAGAATGTTGTACCTTGATAATCTCATCTAAGGTTTCAGATCCTTTAGCAAATCTAAGATTCAGAGTCTTTACTTTTTCAAGTTCTTTTCTTAGACTTACTACTTCACACTCTAATTTCTCATTGTGTTTCTCCTTTTCTTCAAGCTGATTTTTCAGAGTTTCTATGATTATTTTACTCTCTTCTAGGCCAATTTTGAGTTGATTGTTTTCATCAAGAAAATCTTTGTCTTCTAGAGCATCCACAAAAGTATCCTTTTCTTCTTTAGAATCTTTTTCAAATGCCATTAGAAGTCTAAGATCTTGTTCACATTCTTCCTCACTATCAGATAACCCATCACTGTCTTCATGAGTATAGTAACTTTTTCTAGTGCTAAAGTGATTCTTATTCCTTCTTGTAAATTCCTTCCCCTTGTTATGTGTTTCTTTATGAGGACATTTAGCAGCATAATGACCAACTCTTCTACAATCAAAGCATTTGAAAGGAAGCTTACCTCTGAACCGTCCCGTGCCAAGTTGAAGTTTCTTTACAAAGTATATCTCATCTTATTCTGAGATATATCCTGATCCTTCTAGTTTTTGTACCTCCTTCCCTTTTGTAGAAGTTCAGAAGACTGCCTCTTTGACTTCAGATGGTCCTCCTCTTCTCATTTCATATGCAGTTAGTATGCCATGAAGTTGTACCACAGTAATATTTTGAAGATCCTCCTTTTCTTCAAGAGATGAAACTTTTGACTCAAATTTTGTCATTAGTGATCTTAAGACTTTCTCAACCAAAGTAGATTCGGTTATGGTTTCTCCCAGATTTCTCATACGACTTACAATATCATCAAGACGTAAGAAGAAATTGGCAATGCTCTCCTCATTCTCCATTTTTAGATTCTCATATTGAATTCTAAGAGTTTAGAGTTTAGCACTTTTTACCTTTGCATCACCTTCATAGCTTAGGATGATTTTGTCCCATATTGCCTTTGTTGTATTTAGCTACATGACTTTGACAAATTCTGATTCAGTTAGACTTCCCAATAGAGCATTGACCGCCTTTGCATTTGTTTCATAATTCTTTCTTTCAATCAAATCTATTGGCACTGCAGCTGGATATTGATATCCTTGTTCAACAATTTCCCATACATATGCTCCCAGAGACTGAAGATAGGATCTCATCCTTGTTTTCCAGAAGATTAAATTGTTTCCGTTGAAGAGTGGAGGCCTGATAGATGCTGTTCCGTCTTGGTTACTCATCTTGCTTGATCTTCCTTCTAGCAGCTAAGCTTTTTCAGAAGGACCTGCTTTGATACCAATTGTTGAGAAAAATACTGAGAGGGGAGGGTTGAATCAGTATTTAGGGCTAAACAATTTTTCTTTTCTTTAAACCATATGTTACAGTACAACATCTAACATGTATGTCCAGATATATTATTATGTTGTTACTTAGAGCATTGCATCAGATAAGCATTAAGCATGAACAAAAATAACAGAACAAACCATCAAACATAAACAACACATATGAACACTAGGATTTAAGGTGGAAACCCAATTCGGGAGAAAACCACCACTGCTGTAATCTCAATCTTCAATATTTATTATAGAGAAAACGTCTTACAATATATGGTGGTGCAGACTTATACCAGCACGCAGGCACCCACCTGCAGAAGGCTACAACCTTCTCTCCTTTATCAGCCTCTCCTGGAAGGGAGCTACTACCCCTTGCTCTAGTTTACCAGCTACCACTGGAAGGGAGCTACAACCCCCTCTCTGAAGGCTTCGACCCTCAGCACCACTTCGGACCATGCTTCATCAATTTTCATATCGGATCCACCAGTTTCCATATGACATACCTTGCCGGTCACTAGATTTATGTATTTTCTATATACTCACACGAGTTCTTCATATTTTCGTCCGTCATTCAAACCAGAGATTCATCATTGTCAGATTATTATATTCAAGTGTGCATCGTAGTGTCAGATATTTCCAGTTAAGAACAGAGCTCGCCCATACATATATTCTTTGGAGAAATTTTATTTTCCACCCTTACAATGCACACACCGATCTCTATTTTTCTTCTCCTTTTATAGTTTTGCCTTTATTAAAACCATGATTCAAAACCACGAATCGCTAATGGTATTACTCTGTCAGTATTCCTTTTAATTTATCCCATGGGGCTTTTTGATCTCTTATTAATTTTTATTTATCAATTTTAAAGAAATTGACAAATAAATATATTTACAATTTTTGAATTCCCAAGCCTTATGTCTAAAGTTTAACCCTTCGGACTTTAGATAAATATCCAACGCTTCCAAATAAATTAATCTTACGATAAACCTTTGACCCTGGGCCCACATACATAGACAATAGCCAATCCAATATGCCCATCGTACCACAATAAACTTCGCGCAAGTCCAGCATCTGATCACCGTTAGATTAGCAAGCTTCCAGATCAACGATGTATATACATATCGCTTGATCTCCGATGCCGAACGTTAACATGCGATGGTCCATCGTACCTATGTTAATCTTCATGCATCTTCAACAAATGGCGACCGTCCAATGACCCCTTCCCAGATCAACGGTGCTCAACGATATCGCTGGGTGTCCTGGGTCGAACTATAACACGCGATGGTGCATAGTAAAAAGTGGTTTTGTAAAATCGTACAGGGACGCGTGTCGTCCGTTCTATGGAGTCGCTCCTCACCTCTTGAATACCGCTTGCTCGTTGAAAGCGGTGTGATGAAAACCATAAAACACCTTCACTGTTCCCCCTTCGTGGTTCTGCCCTTCACTCAAGGTTCCCTTCAAAGGGTTAGTCTGGGTTTTGTGCTATAACTCTGGTCTATGTTTGGCAGAATTTCGAACAAATCTAGTTCTCTTCCGACGGGATTTTCTCGTTACAATTCAATGTCATTCTTCAAATCTGCTATGATATGTATAACATATCAACCTTCCATATCGGAGTTCTATCCTGTCACCAATAAGTTCTTCAATGGATACACTGAATGCCTCGAGAGCCCTTCATATATTCAACTAAGTAGTTCCATGATTGCAAATATCAAACTAATCCAGTTCTCCATTACAAGAAGGTTTCATCCTGGAATTCGAATCCTACCACCATGATTCCTCAACAGGGTTTCACTTTTAACTCCATACGCAGAGACTTATATAGAATTTCAGAGAATTCCATACAAGAATTACCTCAGTCAATACACATATAATACACATATCCTTAACTCTGCAACAAAGATTTCATTCCTCTCCGGGCACCGAAGGTATCCTCTGCTCATTATGAAATTGATCACACAGGTCATATATATTCCAGATTTACTTAACCATACTTAGTACAATTCCACAGTTTTTCATTAACATATACAAATCTTGGCCATATATTCAATTTGTCCTTCAATATATTACCTTATCTCTTTTTCCTTATGGATAGTTTAGATGCTGCTCCTGTCTTTGCCAATTCCTTTGCCATCAATGACAATATTTCCAACATTGTTGGGTAACAATAAGGTTTTCCAACAATTTTGAGGCTTTATCCATACTAGGGCAAAGGTGACTATGATTAATCCCTTTGCATAGCCTACAAGGAAACCTAACTTTACCCCTTTTCCCTGGAACCTGACAATCATTGGTTGATGGATCAACAATAAGTTGATAATAATTTTTATGACCATACTTCCAAGACCTTAGGAATACCAAGACAATTTATAATGAAGTGGTCACCGTTACAAATATTTCAAGGGTATTTGGGCTTACGATGCATGTTGGCGTTTTCCTCAACATTACCAATACTTACAACCATGGTTGGTTGGTTGAATTCTTTCTTATATTTATTTTTCGTATTTTTCCCTTTCTTGTTCTTCTTAGCCACCTGTTTATTAGCATCGGGGCTTTTAACAAGCAAAGAAGAAGAAAGGGAGGAAGACATGTTCGGCGAAGAAGGTAAAGGGTCAACATGAGGTTGGTGATGTTGAGATGGTGAATTTTGTTGAGGTGAAACATCCGGTTCAGGTAGATAAAATTGAGTATTTGAGGCCAACGAAGTTGAAAACAACCATACCGTTAAACCTATGGTAAATCTAGGTAATGACAATGTAGCCATATAATGAGGACCAACAATTCCAAAGAAAGGAAAAGGACTAGGTTTCTCATTAAGAGGGGTTCCTTGGTTGGTAAATTCTGGAATGTTTGCCATTATATTCAACTTTAAGAATTTTAGTTAAAAATTTAACAATATTAGCAATCCAAATTCACAATCCACACCTAAGGACTCTAAAAAGTAAAAACAAATAAATGAACGCGCGCTAGCAAATCTAGGAGTCAAACCACACACAAAAAATTGTTTTCACAATGAAATCACTAGTTGGTGATGAAATCCAACGTCGCAGAAATCAATGTGAAAATCTAGTGGGTGGAACCATTTACCCTGAAAATCATGGTTAATGAAATATTTTTGTGCAAGTAACTCCACTATACGATCTCGAGTGAAGATTACCCTTCAAAAAGTCCTTGTGAGTCTAGTCAACGTCTATTCCAGGTACAATGGGACCTTCCCTCCAATGTTACCTAAGGAGATAACCCTAATATTATGGTCACCAAGGTTACCAAATATCACAATTAAACCTAGGGGGATAGTCATAGCCCTGATGTACATGCAAGGGTAGAGTAACTGAGCTCAATCCCCTTAAATCTCATCGACATGATAAATACGAGGTTTAGTTAAGAAGTGACTCCAAGCTCTTTGACATGTTAAATCCAAGGTTTACTGTTTTTAATGCGTGAAAATATTCTATCTTTACCAATGAAGTAGGTACAATTACTCCACTAGGTCCAATATGACCTCGTGCCTAACTCTTGTACACAAAGAGCTTCCCAGAGAAAACTTGCAACAATTGGATTTTCTCCCTACTACAAGATACTATTGTTTGTTTATTTTCTTTGAAAATTTAACTCACTTCCTTATTCCAAAGAACTAACCTAATCTAAATTGGTGGAATGAGCCCTAGAAAATATAAAAAAATCTAGATTAATTTTAATTACTGCTGTATTATTTGGGTGTTATTTACTCAAAGGGTAAATAACTATGAAACCAATGTTATTATGACCTGACCCAAAAATGAATGCAATCGAATAAGATAATGTAATATTTTCACTTCGATGAAGCCTAACTAAAGTAAGGAGAGAGGTTCCATTCACTTCAAACAATGAAAAAAATTAACAAATAAGAGAAAATATAACACATTCTCTAATGCACTAATTTTCAGCAAGAAAATACTAACGCTAATCATTTCAAAGCAATTTTTATTTTGTAAAACAAGAACAAAAACATGCAAATTCAAATCAAGACTATCCTTCAATGGGAGACACTATCCTTTCAATTGATGGAATAACTCTTTACAACAAGCATACATGAATATATGATTAGATTGATTGAAAGAAAAGAGATTTACACAACCAATTCTAGAAGCGAAAGACTCTTTTTGATAGATCAGAAAACCAACAAAAAATCAAAACCCAAAAATGTAAAGATAATTGATTTTCCTCAAAAAGACAATCAAAGATACTGATCTAAACCTATGGTTGACTTTTTAGAATGTAAACTATGCAAATGTAATCAATGCACAATTAGCTTGAAAACTATGCAAATGTAATCTATGCACAATTTTCGTTCATATTGTGAAAATGAGAATTCTAATTATGCAAATGTAATATATGCAAGAGAATTCTCCAAGATAAACACAAGATGATTCCAAATCAATGAAATAACAACAACACTATTTTCCTTCACTAATGTAATCTAAGGAACCAATCAAGTGTAAGTAAAGAAAATTGGGTGAAAATTCCAATGGTCAAAAGTAAAAACACCGAAAGGCGATTAACACTCAGACAAACCTCAAAGTAATGAACAAATGAAATAAAATTAATAATTTCTCAAAAAATAAAAATCAAAACACCCAATCAACTTAATAGATACTTAACAAGACTGCAAACAAGTTTATAGGATCATAAAAACAACAAAAATTGGACCTTAAATAAGAGAAACTTCAAAATTTAAAAAAATTCACAGGTTTTCATAGGTAGAAAATAGAGTTCAGTGCGAATTCACATTGTTTCTGAAGCAAAACTGTGCATAGTTGTGCTCTGTGTCTGAACAGAAAGCACGCAGGTCGAGAAAATTAAGAAAGAAAAGGTCTCAAACCAGAAATTTATATTCTTAAAAGGTTCTAAAGGTTTCAAAGGTCACAAAAGGACACAAAGGAGAACATTCGCTCCCCAACAAAGTCACCAATTTGTTACATAAATAAATTTCTCTTGCAGACAAGAGCGATCTCCCTAGAAGCCTAAAAGAAAACTAGAAACAAACAAACAAAACAATATCTATTTCCTTAGCCTATAATTGAAACATGAAACATGTAGTATGTGAAGGATCACTTACATATTAACGAAGTGCTTGTAAAATTCCTTTCAACACTTTCCAAAACCAACTTCCCCTCAATGCCTTAGAAGCTTTCCAAATGCTTTTCACAGCTTCTCCATGATGCTCCAAAAGAGATCCGCATAGAAAAAAAACATTCAAAGGGATCAAAGAATGTCGCATATAAAGACAAGGGTAAATAAAATCTCTAATATATAATAAAACATATAAATGAATCAATAATTAGTTATAAACCATGTGAGTGATAAAGGAATCCCACAAAAAATATAAAAAATATACGCAATTAGGAAATAAAAATTCACTTTTTATTAAATTCAAAGGGAAAAAAAGCTTACAACTTGGTTGCCTTGATTTCAAAAGCCTCTTCCAATGGTATCCTTTCCTTCCCTCGATGACAAGTTCTTCAGACCCAAAACCAAAAACATGAGTTTACTAATCTAAGTCTCCCATTCCTTTAGTCCCATGCTCAATTTATAGGAAGCATGAGGAGGTTCTAGTTCCACTTATCAAGGAATATTATCCTTAAGAAAAGGATATTAGTTCCATATACCAAGGGATGAGGTGCATATATGTAGTGGTTTGAGGTTTCTAATTTGGATAACATTCCTCAACCAAAGCTTCTAGAACTTATTTTTATTTTTATTTTTTACCTCCATAAACAGACCTGCATAGTTTTTAGTGGAATAATCTACGCAGTTCTATGCAATTTTTAGTGGAAGAAACTACACATGTGTGGGTTTCGTTCAAGAAAATTGTGTAGGTGCTCAAAAATAGTTTTTAAGAAATGAAAAAAAAAATTCCTTTTGTCCCTGGTATTAGTTCACTTCAAGCTTCGTAGGGGATTCACTTGAGACACTCCATCAAATGGCAAGATATCCAAATCGACTGTCACGATGACAAATTTTAGTGTAACACTATTCATCTCTCATTTTGACTCATTGACTTCCCTCATGACATTTAGACTTCTTTATATAATTATTATTCATATTCCAAAACTGACACTTGGACTCCCATTTACAAAAATGTTTTAAATACAAAATTAGATGTACCATATAAGACAAAGATGGATAGAGTCAACTAGACAACCTAATAACAAAAAACATGTCAAGCCTGAGTTTGGGGAAACTCTAGCTCAACCACCTCAACTTGTAGCTCTTCGTTTACATAGTGGTACCATACGATGACTTCCCAAAACCTTGAAACAAGATTAGGCTAGAAGCGGACTCTAGCCTCCATTGCATCCGGGTACACTGTCTTGGAGTCGGTCTTAGTCTCCTTCTTTAGCAGGAGCAGCATGGCATTGATCTGGACAGGGACACCAATGTACTTCTACATATTATGCATATTCACCTCCAAATATTCCTTGGTGGCGATTGAGCTAGTCCAATTATTCTTCGACTTCCTGTCTCACCCTGTTCCTGCCTTTGACTTCGATGAGTGAACCAACTAAAGGGATCTTGTGTGATTTGACCATGAAATCCACACTGTTATATAACCATACATAGGAGGCTTAAAAATTGGTGATGAATGAGTCGATTTGTTTGTTCCTCTGGATGAGCATCCGAACCTCTGCTTTCCCTAACTCAGCCTGTTGCCTTGTCTTCTTCACCAACTCTAAAGGTGACCCTTTGTATTGCATTTCCCACTCATGCACCACAATGATGGTTGTATGAACAACCTTGAGAGCTTTATCATTTTATTTTCACTTCTTCTGCATGTCTTGTAAGCAGAAAACTGCTTTATGCATGGTGACAAGCTCCTCATAGAGGTTTCACATGGTATCTCCCAATGTCGATACATCACCAAGTATGGTTGCCTTAAGTTCTTCTAGATATACTTGTGTGAGAGATGCTTTTTGGACCTCTTCTTGGAGTTTTTCCACTTGTTACCTTGCCTCCTGTAAGTTCTTTTCCATTTTCCTATTCTCGGCCATCATATACTCTATGTTTTACTTGGAAGCTCCTACAAAGGCCAAGTTGGTTGTGATAATGGCTTTTGGAATTTTGTTAGTGTTTTTCATGATCACCTTTTCCTACATATAAGTAGGATGCACGAGATCGTCCAAGAAGTGATTCTTCCTAGCCTGTATGATCTTGTTCTATAGCTCATCGTAAGTCAAGCTATATATGTCCATCACCGGACCCTCATCGAGAGGAGCAATTTCCTCTTCCCCACTTGGAGCTTTCTCTATTTTCAAAGGAGGGGGAGACTGAATAGTGATCTACTACATGCTCATGATGAGATCAACATATTGGTTTAGTGGCCTCGGTTCCATCTCCATGTCTTGGATTACTATAAGATATTCAATTTATCTAGCAAGTTCCTTATCCTGTAATTGCTTGCTATCTTCTTCCAGTAACCGGTTATGTTCCTCTTCTTTTGCTTGCTTCCATGATGCCTTTTACTCTTCTGTTTTTCACCTTTCTTCTATATCTTCTTTCAGTATTTCTTCCTCTAATGTCTTCTTCTCTTGTGCTTCCTTCTACTTTATCTCTTTTTCCTGCTTCCCCTATTTACTCTTTTTCTCCACTGCTATGGTCGCTTTCTAGATAATTGAATCTTCTTTCCATTTGTGGCTTTGTTCCTCCGTTGGGCTGTGCACAAATTTCCTCTTTCTCTTTTAGTGCATTAGGTTTCACATTTCTATTGGTTTCATTTTTGGAGTGACTTATTTATGAGAAGTAACTTGTTATGGCCCTAAAAAACTGACTGGTTCATGAGGCTTAGCTGCATTGTAACATTTATTCATCTTCTCTTCATCAGGCCTAGAAAAAGTCTCGCTCGACCAATTCAAATTAATATTTGCAAAGTGTTGCTTGAAAATTCTCCTAGGATTGTATGGATTAAAGTCAAAGCAAACGAATGCAACCTTTTATATCTATTTTCCTTTGGTATTTGCAACCTTCATATTATTGATCTTGTACAATAAAACTTGCAAAGGAAGAGTGGGCAAATGTAAGTTATTATTCCTTTTCAATACTCCTGAAAACCCTATAGAAAGATAACAAGCTATTTCCCACATGATTAATTTGTCGGTGGCATACCTTGCTAGTACAGATAGATACTTCTGAGTGCTAAACACTCTAAGGTAAGTTCCATCTGGTCAGGAAAATCGATCTGCTAATTATGATGCTACTTCCATCCCCTCTTGGGACATGCAAAGAGGGTATTCCTCAAAGATATACTTGTACAATGGAATGAGGAAGTGATCAGTCAACTTTTCCATTGCTCTTTTATAGCTTCACTCCAAAAGAAGCTTGCAATAATGTGCATGACAGGTTCTTTAGGTGACCAAGTCCAACTCATGCTAGGAAAATAATTTTCAGCGCAAATTGCATCCAACAAATAAGCATACATATAGAATATAGCTTTATTACCCTTGGGGGGATTCCTGGCATTAGTTACATGAGTCCTCAACTATTGATCCAACAATTCTGACCAGTTGAATGGTTTTCCTTCCTTCAAAATATGGTGCTGCAAGAATTCACAACCTTCGGGAAAGTTTGTAGTACTCTATTGACCATATATTCGGTAATATAGGAATATCAAGTACTGAAAGGACTTCTCAAGAGATTTGGTATTGTAGGTGTTGCTGGGTGTCTGACGAAACTTGGATGGCTATTTCACGCAAACCTTGATGACATCCTTCATGCTCAAGTAGCTGGTGACAACTTAGAAGTGGGAATACATGTACATTTATGGCAGCAATAGATGATACATGCTCTGAAAATCATGTGCCATAAAAGAGTAAATCCCTTATCCACTGGCACTGCTAAGAGTCATGGTATTTGTATCTGTGTTTGATAGAATCCAGTTGAAAATGCGTATGAAAGGAAAGGTTGGGTACCTACATGCAATATTGTGTAATCATGGCATTTGGAAATTGATGTAAACTTGCCTGTCTTCAAGATCTATTTTGAAACTTCTTGCTGAGAATTCCTCATTCACCTTATGCCATTTAATGTATGAATATTTCTCTATAAAAAGTTAAGTGTCTAAGAAAACTGGAAAGATTACAGGAGTACTATCAACTAGCTCCCTAGTGCTACTTTTTGTAGTGTCATTTGAGACATATCTATTGGGAGCCATAGTAATAGTAACTGACAAAGAGAAGTGCTAAAAAACTGCAGTACTTGTAGGATAAAAATGCACTCATGGAAAACATAAGTTGGCTGAAGCAAAACAACCCACAAAAAAAGATCAAGGAAGCAACCAAAAGTTTGAGAGGAAGAACTATGCAATTAATGGACTGAAGGGAAAAGGTTGAGCTTAGGAACTACGCATTGCACAATCTCAGTTGGCAAGGGTGAATCTAGAGGCTTGAGACCACGCAATGCGTAGTCTCAGCCTGGGAAGACTAAAGGAGAGATTGCACAATGAGCAGTCTCAGTGGTCAAGGGTGAGGCTTAAGCCCTGGAATTGTACAATTTGTAGTTGGGAAATCTAGGGACTACACATTGCACAGTCTTAGAGGCCAAGCACAAGTCTTCAGCCTTAGAGTTGCAAAATGCACAGTTGAAGAAGGAAACTGGTAGCCAAGTTAGAGCAGATCTGTTTGAGAAGGGAATGGAAAAGTGATAGATATAAGTGATAGTGCAAGAAAGAGTGTAGATTTGACCAAGGGTAAGATAGATCAGTGAAAATAAAGTGCAGGAAATCAACATGCAAAAGTGAAAACAAACATGGAAAGGAAGATGTCGTAGCGGTGACCACTAGTGGGAAAAAACAAGAAGTTGATGCGACAATTGAAAAATGTGAACGATGAACTGAACCAACAATTTTACAAGCTAATATAAGTTAAAATAGTAGCTACTTTGAAAATAAACATGAATAATAACACTCATAGAAGAAAAATGACAAAAAGCGACAGAAAAAGTGACAAAAAGTGACACATGTCAAACTTGCCCAAAAAAGCGCTGCAAACTCAATCCAAAAGACGCTGCAAACTTAATCGAAAGTTCATCAATCTCCTTGGGAAGGATAAAACTCCAAGATTGAGTGCACAAAAGGGCTCTAGGGGCGTCTATTAAATATATCTAGGCAGGTTAGGGTTTATGACGCACATGCCTAAAGATCAAGGAAAAAGCACCACTTGTATGAAAGTCATAATTAAGAACTTAGTGGACTTAAACCTGACATTAATTGCGCAACTGCTATTTTTTATGGATTCCAAAACTCCTTTTTTGAGAAAAATATTTTTCACATTGGAAGAGGAGATTGCAAAATTTCTAAGCTCAAGGACATGGGAAGCTCCTTTCCTCAAGGAATTACGTAGTTCCTTAGGGGAAGGATATATTTGCGCATTCTCTGAGCTCAAGGCTAGGTTACCCTATAGGATTGCGCAGTTTCTGAGCTCAAATTTGGCCTGCTCAGGGTTGCATAGTTTCTGATGGTCTTAGTGTCTATGAGTCACCAGTGATCCAATGTACTCTTTCCATATGATTCATAGGGTCATTAGGTCAAATTGTTATATTTTCAAATAAATTTTGGCATCTCTTCATTGTCAAATAATAATTTGTTATTGTTAGGTCCCTAGATTACTAGTGTTGTGCCTTATTGTTGTTAATGTAACCCCGTTATTGTTATTTCTGTACCCCTGTAACCCCCATATTGTTATTATTGTTCCCTTACATTATTATTGCTAGGTCAGCTATGATTATATTGTGTCCCCATGGACTCCTATATATAGAAGGAGGTTTTGTCATCTGTATCATCGAAGAATTGTTCATTTATGTAACGTAAAGGAGGTTTACCCCTTGAAGTGTTTTATTTATAAGTCATTTATCTCTCTTTTCTTCTATTTTTGAAGTTGGTTTCATAACATTTGGTATCAGAGCTTTGGATTCTAGGGTTTCGCTACTCCAAACAAGTCATCGTGGAATTTATCTATAAATTTTTTTCTAAGAAGTTTCAGAAGATGAAATTGTTACCACGTGAAGCTGAAATCCTGAGGGACGTTGTGTAAAAATTTTATATTTTGGTTCGAAATATTTTCGGATATATGATCTGTGGAAATTAGGGTTTTTTTAGGCTCTCAAATTTCATCTCAAAGAGGCGACCGTGGGAAAATCGTCATAACTCTCTCTGAGAATCAAATTGGAATTTTGTAAAAAGTGGCCGCAAGTACACGTACTATAGTTTCTTGTATATCAATTTCAGAGCCAAAGGAGGAAAAATGACACGTGGCACGCTATACAAGATTGCTCTACTGAACTAGTCCATAATTAGGTCATTGTGGGAGATTGGGCAGAACGTTTCCTTGAAGAATCCAAATTAGGTCAGACCTGTGGCATTAAAATGAAGATTCAGAGGGCCACTAAAAGACCAAATTTTAGATATAGAAGATATGAAATCACAGATATAAGTCGGTTTCAACATCGAGATCCTAGAAAGTAAGAAAAAGGTGTGTATTTTTTTTCGAATTGCATAAGTCTTGTTTGAAAAATCAGTTTGAATTGATTCCAAGGGCATATTGTGGAATATATATCAGTATTGGGTTCTAAAACTCTACCTAAAAATAATTCAACACCCATTAAGCTTCATAAGGCTCTACTATGACTCATGAAGATGAAGAAGTGCAACATGACATATCAAAATTACAAGAGCAAATGCACCAAATTTCGCTCTTGCAAAGAGCAACAAAAAATGAATTGGAAGTTTTGAAGAAGGACGTGGAAGCTAAGATGGATGGTTTGAAGAAAGACATGGAAGCTAAGATGAATGGCGTGGAAGCTAAGATGGATGACATGGAATCTAATATCGATGAAAAATTAAAAGACAACATGGAAAACATGAAGAGTGATCTAAAAGCAAACATGGAAGGTTTGACGAAGTTGATACAAGAAATGTTTCCTAATGGCGAAAAGATAGTAGAGAAAAATCCTGATGAGAGAAAAGTAAATGTTAATTGTGATTTTAAAAACTTGAATGTTGGATGGAAGACCCACCATATTCCAAATATTGATATGAGGAATTTTGATGGCAAGGATCCCGTAACATGGATACTACAGATGGAGCAATATTTTGATCTTAGTAATGTGCAAAACACACAAAAGGTACGCATTGCAAATTTATATTTAGAATAAAATACATTTGTATGGTATCGATGGCTTTGCTCTTGTAAAAAAATTAGCACTTGGTCAATTTTTATGGAGGAAATGATAACACATTCTGAGGGTACAAAGAGAAACACCTTTTTTAGACAATTGATAAATCTCAAAAAAAAGGGTTTAGTGCTGGAGCACATTGAGGACTTCCAAAAATTGAATATAAGAGTAACTGATATTACAGAGGAACACAATTTTGATGTTTTCATAGGGAATTTAAAGGATAACATCCAACATGAGGTTTGCGTTTGGAAACTTGATTCATTGGAGAAGGCATTCAGGTTGGCAAGTAAAATTGAATGTAAAATTATGGTGACAAGGAAGACTACCACTCACATCTATAAAGACGGAAATGTTGCTACTCCTAGACTTCCACAACCTATAAGGTTGACACCACTACAATTGGAAGAAAAAAGAGAAAAAGGGCTTTGCTACAGTTGTGATATCAAATACACTAAAGGTCATAAGTGTGCCGAGAAGAAATTATTTTACATATATTGTGAAGAGGAGGAATAAAATGAACAAGAAAATTCAAAAGAAGAGGATATACACCAGGAACCAACCCTAGAAAAAGAAGAAATGAGTCTGACCATATCGTGTAATGCATTGGCAGGCATTACCACTCATCAAACTCTCAAGGTAGAAGGACATATCAAGAAGAAAAAGGTAATAATGTTGATTGATTCGGGCAGTACCCATAATTTTATTCAGTGTAAGATAGCCAAGGAATTGAATTGCTTCCTATACCTTGCTGGCTCTCTGTAATTTTTAAGATTGGCAAGAACAAATGACAAAGGACAACATCAAACCACTTTTGAGTCCAGGACCTAGCCTTCCTAGACTCAGAGAGGGCTCTCTCTATTTTTATGATTTAGCTTGATAATTATAAATGCTAATATTAGGCTAGTTATAGAAATTATGAGGGTTGCTTGTTTTGATTGATTGAGTGGTTGGACAGAAAGAGCCATGAAACTTAATCCATTGGGCCATGGAGTCATAAAAGGCTGAATTTTGCATCAACTTTTTCAAGGGGCATTCACAAGGCAAGCTAAATATGCAAAATGGATATTACTAATAGTGTGAATATGATATGAAAGAAAGCAGTGAGTTTAGTAATAGCTAAAGAGAAGTTAAGAATTATCTAACTATAATTCAGAGGAAAACATTAAGATAAAAAAAAAAAAACATACATAATTAAGGTGCTTTCTCAGCAAATCTTAATCTAAAGCTTCTGTTTTGAAATCAGAGAAAATGATGCACAACATGAAAAGACAAAGGAAAACATTAACATAAAGGAAAGAACATCACCATTAACATAGCTCATGAATCCTGTGAATGGTCTCTTTAGTATTGATGCCCATATCAAAATAGTTACAGTGCTCCAATACAATGCTATTTTACAACACATAGTCTAACAAGGTTCCAACAGTCCATAATGAAAATTCGAGCAGTATTTAACTAAAACTTGAGTCGGTTTCCCTATCTACATGAGCAAACTTAATTTATTACAAAACGATTGAAATTAAACAAGCATGGCCACACAAGGCTTGAGAAAAAGATGTCTGACAACATATTGTCTGTAAAATTAATTTTGAGCAGCTCTTTATGATTTATGATTTAAAACCTTTGATGGCTCTGACATTTGGTCCTGTTTTTCAATAAGTTGGCGTTGGGTAATTAGGTCTGGTGCAGCGCTGGATACTTTAATTTATTAATGTTGGTGTTGATGTGATTTTCTGCCCCTTTATTCTCTACTGTTATAGCTTTGCATCAATGCCCGACTCACCCTTTTTTACACAAAACATCGTAAAAGACCCATTTACCCACACTTGAAAATCTGTGGATTTTATCTTGGAGCTGCATCGTATCTACGACAGCATCACATTTCAAAAAAATTTCAATTTACAATATAAGGAAAGGAATTGGTGATGCAATGTGAAGTGGGAGGTGACATGGTAGGAGGATGATTACGTGAAGTAGTGGAATGGGAACAATAGCAAAGGAAAGACATATTCGCGGTGAGCGGAGTATTATGGTGGGGCCAAAACTGCATCGCGATCGTAAATCTTTACCATGAAGCAGTATAGGTAAACTCTAAAATGTGCAATGTGCAAAGCGCAGGGAGGAAGGAGGAGGAAAGGTGGGGAGTGATGACGTGATTGGTTTCATTTCTTTGTTATTTGTAGGAGACTCGTTCATGATTTGACCCGCTTAGGGTGCACGAATCAACCCAAACACGTTAAAGGCTCTACCTTCGCTTGTTTTTTCTACCTTAACTACTTTATTTGTTTCCTTTGTTTCCTTTTCCATCTTATTAACAACATTTTCCCTTTCCACTGAACTTAAAGGCACATAGATTCTTTTGAGGCTCATGACAGTCATGACTTCCCATCTTTCCTGAAAATAAATGATAGCCATATAATATTATTTTCAGTAATGAAAAATATAATCAATAATCAATCACCTGGTGATATTGTGAAATACAGGAGTCTAACAGTGGCTCCAGCTGGGGATGGCAGCTCCTATAGGAGGTGTCAACAACACCGTTGACTAGTAGTCTGATCCATTGGGTTGATCCCACTCTGCAACCTAATCTGTTAGGAAATTTAGTGTCTGGAAACTATTTTATTGCTCCTCCTGACTTTGACTGATAAAAATAGACCACATGCTTGGCCAACCAGCTTATTAGCATACTGATATCTGAACTTAAACTGTGATTGAATTTATCCACTGCAATCCATCAAGCTGACCATACTGCTACTCCTTGAAAACTTGAATGGTGAAACCAGAATTGAGCTGAAACTAAAGTATGAAAGATACTGATCTGAAAATGAGAGAAATCTAAAACTAAAATTTGAAAGGTGCTCAGAGTGCTGAGCTTATTTTCACACCTACCTACCCTACTCTATTGAAATGGCTACTCTTCTAAACAGTACAATAATGCCAGTGTATCCAGTCAAGCAATTGTTCTAGTATATTTGTTCTTTCATTGCTCTTCACCATTTTCAGAGACCAACCTGACAATGGTGTTTGATAGAAATTCCCAGTTTGATCTTGCTTACATGGATCTTGGTACACTTGAAAAAAAAAAATTCATACCGAGAATATGTGCAGGATTTGTAAAGAATAATTCCTCCATATAGATAGTCACTGGATCAAGGTATTCTTGATTTATTTTGGGTATTCTGACTCAGCCAATTCAACTTCATATCCTGGTACTAGAGATGTTTTTTTCTGGTCTTCAATAAAATCATAACATGTTTTCATGCTACCTACTGAGAGTTGCACCACTACTTCTATTGAATCAGATAATGGTGAAGACTGCCTGATCATATCCATTTCATAGCAGATTTTGAGAGCATTATGAACACAAGAAGATTGTCTTTGAAAGCATAAGCCATCTAAAGCATCTACTATCGGGTCATGTGGTGCTTTAGATGGTAGAGTTGGTTCTTCTGAGACTTCATGTTTTCCCTTATGACTATCAACTAGAAGATGGTCCCGATTTCCTTTTATAATCTGAAATGCATTAAAGCATAGAGGTAGAGAATCAGACTTGATCACTTCATCATCTTCTTTAGACCCAGTGAGTTCATCTGATACCTAACATTCAAAAGGATTCAAGGGCTGAACCCCTGGACCTAAAACATATTTAGGATCATCTGCCTTTTCCTCAACTGACTCGTTAGAGAATTGCTCATCTTTCATATTAACCACCTACTTATAATTCTCTCTCAAGAATGAGACGAAAAAGAGAGAAACACATTATGTACTTACTTGAAAACTTTATGTGTTTTCTTCCTTACACTCTTGCTCAGCATGCAGATTTTGGTTTCTATCTTTGCATGGTGGGGACCAGGTATTTTCTTCTCATGGAGACAATGTTGGTTTCTCTGTACAGTCATCCTAAATCTCAACCTTATAATCTTCCTCTTGATAATAATATTCAAGATGGATACCTCTGTATGCAAGTTCATCTATCATGTACAGTTTTGTTGAGGATTTCCATGCCTCCTTCTAATTTTGGGCTTCATCTTTGGCTGTGATGTGGATAGAGTACATGAAACCATCATTTTTTGTTTTAGGGTGTCCAAGATAGGCTGCAAACTGCTTGGGTACATTGATGTTTGTCTTTTCTAGAACTAATGGGACATGAGGTATATGAACAACAAATTCCTCTTTCCTACTAATCATATGCATCACTTAATTGACTGTGTTTTCGAACATATCTAGTTTTATATTTGAAGATGTTAGTTGCTCTTTTTCTATTTCTTCCTTCTTCATTGATTTTAACTTTGCCTCCATGGTCAATAGGTTGGATTCCACATCAACTTCCACATTTTTCATTTATTCCAGCATTGCAGGGTCCCTTTATCTTAACTGGAATTCCATCTCTGGATCAAAGTCATCGAGGTAGTGTAAGAGAACCCATCTTGGGGGTGGATTTATCTTAGCAGGTATTGAATGGTATACCTTATTGAACCTGGCTGAAAAATGTTTTACTGTCTCCCCTGGCTGTATTTTTAACTAGTTATACTCTTCCATGATGAGAAAAAAATTTCCCATGACCACCCATCTATCTAGCAAAACTTAAGTGAATTGATGAAAATTACTAATGCTTGCAGCTAGAAGGTCTTTAAACCAATTTTTAAATTTTCCTTGCAATGATAAGGCAAACATTATAATACATACATCATCCTCTCCCCCCTAAAACAGATCAAGGAAATCCTCAAGATTTTGGATGTGCTTTTCTGCAGTGATCTTTGCACTTTCTCCATCAAATTTGGGTAGATGATTGATAAAATTTGCAGGGAGGTTTTGGAGGATAAGAGGCAAAACCAGGGGCTTGTATCCATCTAGGACTTTTACAGGTATAGGCAGTGCAGTAGGAGGATTATAACCATGTGGGAATCTAGTAGGGATAGAGGATAAAGCGGGAGGCTTATGTTTCATTGGGTTTTCCTCAAGTGCATCCGGGATGTGCACAGGTGTATAAGTATGTACATGGTCTACAATTTGGGGCTTAGCTTTTTGAGGCTCATCAATCTGCCAATGATCAAAGTAAAACTCTATAGTGTACTCTTGATCAGACTTCAAGTAGGATAGAACATAGTTACAGATAAAAACAACAATCTATTGAATCCAATTTGGACTTGGATACCTTCTCTTTTTAGGTTGACTTGTCATGTTTCAGGTCCTTCCTCCAGTGGATTATTTGAATGGAAATGGTCAGAATTGAGTCGCTAGGTGGATGATTTCAACTTTGCTGTGACTGGTTGTTGTCCACCATCAACAACTAGATACCAATCTTGGAAAATACTCAAATCATACAATATTTTGACTAGGGTTTCTGAGTTCTGATGAAATATTAAGCTTTTCCAATAACTCAGTCCCCAGTATGGTCGTCATTATGTTAGCTCTCCATAATTTGTAATATTGGAAAGAAAAAAAAACAGAGGACAACATCAAACCACTTTGGAGTCCAGGACCTAGACTTCCTAGACTCAGAGAGGGATCTCTCTATTTTTATGATTTAGCTTGATAATTATAAATGATGATATTATGCTAGTTATAGATATTATGAGGGTTGGTTGTTTTGATTGACTGAGTGGTTGGGCATATAGAGATGTGAAACTTAATCCATTGGGTTATGGAGTCATAAAAGGCTGAATTGTGCATCAACTTTTTCAAGGGGAATTCATAGGGCAAGCTAACTATGTAGACTAGATATTACTAGTAGTGTGAATATGAGATGAAAGAAAGTAGTGAGTTTAGTAATAACTAAAGAGAAATTAAGAATTCTTTAACTATACTTCAGAGTGTTGGGTATGTGTTATATTATTTCCATGACTAGCCCCACGCACTGTACGTTGCGCTGGGCACAGTAGGGGGGTCACAGGGGGTTGGCAGCCCCCCCTGTCGGGGTTTGGGGCAACGCCTCGGCGAAATTTTTTTGGTGTGCTGTCCTACTCATAGGTGGACCCACCCATTTTTTGTGCATGAGTTTGCACATGGTTTTTTGGGGTACGATGGTTTTCGATCCCTAGTATTTTGTAGATCTGGTAAAGGGCACTGCAATTATGTTCTAATCCAGGGTTAATGGATTGGGGCTTATGTATGCTTTGGCATGTATATATATGTGTTGTAATACTAAAAGGAATATAATGAAAAATCAAGCTGATCGTCCCGATTTGGGATCTAGGGGAAAATCTCTGTGTCTATCTATTTTATGTTTTATGCTCTCACTATTGTTTATTTTTTGTTATAAGATTCGTGTGTAGATAATTTATGTTCAGGGTTAGAACCTACGTTTGGTATCGGAGCTGTTTCAGCTTCAAGGGGACGCCTTTGCTGCTGAGGGTTTTTTTCTTGGGCCTGAGGTAGACCCTGTTTAGTGGAAGATCTGCGGAATTGATTCTTGCAGTGAAAGAAGATGGCGAGCAACAGAAAGATAGAGATCGAGAAATTTAATGGTCAGAGTTTTGAGTTGTGGAAGCTCAAGATGGAGGATCTACTGGTGGATAAAGATCAGTGGATCATGGAAATGTCAGATGAAGAATGGAAGAAACTGGATCAAAAGGCTAAGAGCACAATACGGTTGTGTGTCTCAGATTTGGTATTGTTGAATGTATCTGGGGAAGCTACGGCAAAGAATTTGTGGGAAACACTTGGGACTTTGTACCAATCTAAGTCTTTGGTGAATAAGTTATTCCTGCGGTAAAAGTTGTATAACCTAAGGATGAAGGATGGAGACTCGGTGACAGAGCATATGAACACCTTCAATACTATGGTAAGTCAGTTATCATATGTTGATATTAAAATATCAGATGAAGATAAGTGCATCAGTTTGTTGTGTTCTCTACCAGACTTGTGAGACAGTCTGGTTATTGCAATAGGTAGCAATACAACTACCTTGAATTTTGATGACATTGTCTCAGCCTTGCTGTCGGAGGAAATGAGACGGAGAAATATGGAGTGCCAGAATGGAGATGCCTTATCTGTATGAGGAAGGTCCCAAAATAGAAACAAGAATAAGGTTTTGAGTGGGAAATCCAAATCTAGAGGGAGATATAAATCTCCTGGAAAGTTTGTAAAGGTATGCTGGAAATGCGGAAAGCAAGGACACTACAAAAAGGACTACAGATCTGAAGCTCCTGAGAAAGGAAATGGATCTGATGATCCTCCTTCTACAGAGGCAAAAACCACCTCGGATGAAGGTGGGGATGTGTATTTGGCTTCTTCTTCAAATACACATGTAGATCATGAGTCATGGTTGATTGACTCAGGTGCATCCTTTCACTTCACTCCCCATAGGGAGTGGTTCTGCGAGTATGAGAAATATGATGGTGGTGATGTCTTATTACAGGGGTAGTAGGAAGGATGAAACTGCGTCAGGCAGTGGAAGGAGGTCGCTGAGTACATGAGGTGGAAGGATTAGAACACTTCCTGGTGTTCTGCATATTCCTACATTGGCTAGAAATCAGATTTTTGTAAGCAAGATGGATGATGCAGGTGTAAAAACAATGTTCGAGAAAGATTCCTGCAAGATGGTTCGAGGAGCACTGGTATTAATGTAGGGAGATCGGACTGGAACTCTGTACAAGCTACAAGATAGCACTGTTGTTGATGGGTGTAACAGTTCTATGGTTCTTGAAAGTGGAGCAGAAAGCTAGCTGTCTCTAGAGAAAAGACCATGCTATGGCATCAAAGGCTTGGACATATTGGAGAGAAGGGCCTTTAGATATTGCATATAAATGGTATGGTATAAGGTATGTCTAACTGCTCTCTAGATTTCGATTTCTGTGAACATTGTGTATATGGGAAGCAGAATCGGGTGGGTTTTCCTTCTGGTGCTAAGAGGGTGAACAAGATATTAGAACTTGTGCACGGTGATGTGTTTGGACCTGTGTCAATTCCATGTTGCAGGAAAGTTTTGTCTTGTAGTTTCATTCATAGATGACTTCTTAAGGAATACATGGATATATTTCTTGAGGAAGAAATCTGAAGTCTTTGACAAATTTAAATAATTTAAGGCTCTGGTGGAAAATCAGACAGAGAAGAAGATAAAGGTGTCAAGGATAGATAACGGTGGGGAGTTTTGCAAGAAGGAATTTGAAGAGTTCTGTAAGAAGTGTGATACAGCACGGCAGAATACTACTCCATACACACCTAAGAAAAGCGGAGTTGCAGAAAGAATGAACAAAATGCTGATAGAAAAGGTAAGAAGCATGCTCAGTGGTACTGGGTTAGGATAAGAATTCTGGGCAAAGGCAGTGGAGACTGCATGTTACTTGGTTAATAGATCACCTTCATCGGTGTTGGAGGATAAGACTCCACATGAGGCATGGACTGGTAAGAAACCCTTTCTTTCATATCTAAGGATATTTGGATGTGATGCATATGTACATGTTCCAAAGGAGAAAAGGAGAAATTTGGATAATAAATCTGAACAGTGCATCTTTATTAGGTATAAGGATGGTTTAGAGGGTTACAAGCTTTGGAACCCGGAAACAAGGAAGGTTGTCTATAGCCGAGATGTGGTGTTTAGAGAAGTGAAAGATGTTGTTAAACATGAAATCCTACCAAAGGAACCTGAGAAGATAGAGTTTGAGCTAAAGGAGGATGAATCGGACTCTACAACAGAAGAAGAATCAGAAGAAGAAGAGCCACAAACTCCAGCTTTGAGAAGATCAGTTCGGGAAAGAAGGCAACCAAAAGGTATAGTCCATCTACTTTTTGTTCAGGTTTTGCCTTAACTATAACTGATGATGAACCCAAAACTGTCAGGGAGGTAGTAGATTCAAAGGATGGAAAACTCTGGAAGGAGGCCATGGTTGATTAAATGGCATCCTTGCACAAAAATGATGTATGGGATCTGGTGGAATTGCCGGCTGGAAGAAATCCCATTGGGAGCAAATGGGTGTTTAAGAAGAAGAAGAATGTAGAAGGCAAGGTGGAGAAATACAAAGCTCGGTTGGTAGCAAAAGGTTATTCCCGGGTGCCAGGAATTGATTTTGGTGATATTTTTTCTCCTGTTGCCAAAGTTACTTCTATTAGATTAATTTTATCTATTGCTGCTACATTTGATTTTGAGATAGAACAGATGGATGTGAAGACAACATTTCTTCACAAGGATCTAGAAGAGGAGATCTACATGAAGAAACCTGAAGGCTTTATGGTGAAGGGTAAGAAAGAACTAGTGTGCAGGTTGAAGAAGTCTCTATATGGGTTAAAACAGTCACCAAGGATGTGGTATCAGAAATTTGATACCTATATACGGGGACTCGGCTTCTCTAGAAGCAAGGAGGATCACTGTGTTTATTTTAAATTAATTGGTGACTATGTTATTTATTTGGTCTTATATGTGGATGATATGTTGTTGATTGGAAATGACAAAGAAATTATCCAAAATTTGAAGACCCAACTGTTCTCCAAATTCGACATGAAGGATCTTGGTGCTGCAAACTATATTTTGGGCATGGAAATTAAGAGAGATCGGGCAAAGAGGAAGCTCTGGTTAAACCAGAGGAAGTATGTCGAGAATATATTGCAGAGGTTCAATATGTAGAATAGTAAACCGGTGAATGTTCCTATTCCTATAGGTGTAAAGTTGTCTGCTGAACAGTGTCCCAAGATACAAGAAGAAGAGGAGGATATGTCCTGTGCTCCATATGCAAGTGCAGTGGGTAGCCTGATGTATGCAATGGTCTGTACTAGACCAGACATTGCACATGCAGTGGGAGTATTGAGCAGGTTTATGTCAAACCCAGGGAAGGAGCATTGGACAGCAGTGAAGCAGGTTTTCAGATATTTACGTGGCACTAATGATTATGGCTTGTGCTACCAGGGAAGACCGGGATTGGAAAGAATGTTGGACATTCGTGGTTTTGTTGATGCAGACTGGGCTGGAGATCTGGACCAAAGAAGATCTACAAGTGGGTATGTTTTTAGCCTATTTGGAGGCGCAGTCAGTTGGATGAGTAAAAGACAGTCTGTAGTGGCTCTTTCAACTATAGAGGCAGAATACATAGCAGCCACTCATGCAAGCAAGGAAGCAGTTTGGTTGGAAAGATTGTGTTCAAGTATGGGGTTGGTACAGAAAGCTATAAGGATAGACTGTGATAGCCAAAGTGCAATTTTCTTGGCTAAGAACCCTGCTTATCATTCAAAGACAAAGCACATTGATGTTCAATATCACTTTGTTAGAGATATGGCTGAGGCTAAAAGGGTGTTGCTGGTAAAGGTGGACACTTTGAAGAATGTTGCAGATGCATTAACAAAGTCTGTGAGCACTCAGAAGTTCTCTTGGTGTAGAGAAACACTGGGTGTTGAAGAATTGGCCCAATGACTAAGCTCTCCTATGGCGCCCTGTGGAAAGAAAACAACAAGTGGGAGAATGTTGGGTATAAAAGGTACATTTCACGACTAGCCCCACACCGTACGTTGCGCCGGCGCAGCATGGTCAGCTGTGGGGTGGAAGCCCCCTTGTCGTGGCCCTGGGGTGCCGCCTAAAGAAATTTTTTTTGGTGTGCGGTCCCACTCATAGGCGGACCCACCCATGTTTTATGCATGAGTTTGCACATGGTTTTTTGGGGTATGATGGTTTTCGACCCCTGGTATTTTGTAGATCCGGTCAAGGGAACTACGGTTATGTTCTAATCTAGGGTTAATGGATTGGGGTTTATGTATGCTTCGGCATGTATATATATGTGCTATCACACTAAAAGGAATAGAATGAAAAATCAAACTGGTCGTCCTGATTTGGGGATCCAGGGGAAAATCTCTATGTTTATCTGTTTTATGTTTTATGCTGTCGCTATTGTTTATTTTTGTTATAAGATTCGTGTGTAGATAATTTCTGTTCAGGTTTAGAACCTACACAGAGGAAAACATTAAAATAACAAAAAAAAAACAGAATTAAGGTGCTTTCTCAGCAAATCTTAATCTAAAGCTTATGTTTTGAAATCATAGAAACTAATGCATAGCATGAAAAGACAAAGGAAAACATTAACAGAGAGGAAAGAAAATCACCATTAACGTAGCTCATGAATCTTGTGAATGGTCTCTTTAGTATTGATGCCCAACTCAAAATAGTTACAATCCTCCAATACAATGATATTTTACAATTCTAACAAGGTTCCAACACTCTATAATGAAAATTCAAGCAATATTTAACTAAAACTTGAGTCGTTTGCCCTATATACTTGGGAAAATTTCATTTATTACAAAACTACTGAAATTAAACAAGCATGGCCATGCAAGGCTTGAGCAAAATATCTCTGACAACATATCGCCTGTAAAATTAATTTTGAGAAGCTCTTTATGATTTATGATTTAAAAGCTTTGTTGGTTCTGACATCTGGTCCTATTTTTCAATAAGTCGACGTTGGGTAATTAAGTCTGGTGCAACTCTGGCTGCTTTCATTTATTGATGCTAGTGTTGATGTGATTTGCTACCCCTTTAGTCCCTGTTGTTATATCTCTACATCAATGCCCGACTCAACATTTTTTACACAAAAAAATTTAAAAGACCCATTTACCTGGACTTGAAAATCTCTGGATTTTATCTTGGAACCGCATCACATCCACGCCAGCATCACATTTCACAATTTTTTCAATTTACGATATAAGGAAAGGAATCAGCGATGCAATGCAAAGTGGGAGGTGACGAGGCTGGAGGATGGTGATGTTGAGTAATGGAATGGGAATGATAGCAAAGGAAATTCATATTCACGGTGATCGGAGTATTATGGTGGCACCAAAACTGCATCGTGATTGCAAATATTTACCATGAAGCAGTAGAGGTAAACTCTAAAATGTGTGATGTGCGAGGCACGGGGAGGAAGCAGGAGGAAAGGTGGGGGGGGGGGATGACGTGATTAGTTTCATTTCTTTGTTGTTCGCAGGAGACTCGTTCATGACTTGACCCGCTTAGGGTGCACAAATCGACCCGAACACATTCAAGGCTATACCTTTGCTTTTTTTTCTGCCTTAACTGATTTCTTTGCTGCCTTTGTTTCTTTTGCCATCTTATTGGAAAAATTTTCCCTTTCCACTGAACTGAAAGGCACATATACTCTTTTGAATCTCATGATAGTTAGAACTTCCCATATTTACTGAAAATAAATGATAGCCATGGAATATTATTTTCAGTAATGACAAATCTAATCAATAATTAGTCACCTAGTGATATTGTTAAATACAGGAGCCTAACATACCTAGCACCAGAATGTTAAGTGATGGTTGCAAATGGAGGAACTATATCTTGCTCTGGAAAATGCCATAATATCAAGCTAACCCTGGGGGAATATGTATTGAATAGTCCAATGATTTCCATTCCAATGGGAGCTGCTGATGTTGTATTAGGAGTACAATAGTTACAATATTTGGGGATGGTAGCTTTTAATTTTCAAGAAATTTTCTTGAATTTTTTTTTGAAAGGAAAGGAAGTTGAATTATGGGGTATCATAGTGAAGTTAGGAAAGATAATAACCCCTAATGTCATGAAAAATCTTCTGAAGAAAGAACATTGAGGCGTAATTACACAATTATGCTGACTAGAAGTTCTGACATCATAATCATCTATTTCTCTAGATCTCCAAAAAGTCTTGGACAATCATTCTAAGGTGTTTGAAACTCCCAAGGAACTCCCACCTATTCGTGATCATGATCATGCTATTCATTTTATTCCAGTAACTATTCCTCCAAAGATCAGGCCTTACATATATCCTTATGTCCAAAAGAGTGAAATTGAACATATGATTGTAGAAATGTTAGAGGATGGTATAATTCAACCTAGTCAAATTTCTTTCTTTGCTCCAGCAGTATTGGTGCGCAAGAAGGATGGATCATGGCACATGTGTCCAGATTATAGGGAGCTAAATAAGCTCACTATTAAATACAAATTTCCCATTCTTGTGATTATGAATTATTGGATGAATTACATGGAGCAATTTATTTTACCAAGTTGGATCTTTGTTTCGAATATCATCAAATTAGAATGAAGAATGAATATATTCCGAAAACAACATTTCGAACTCATGAGGGTCATTATGAATTTTTTTTCATGCCTTTTTGCCTTACCAATGTAGCTTCTACATTTCAAGGGTTGATAAATTCAATTTTAAAACCCTTCCTTATAAAATTTGTGTTAGTATTTTTTGATGATATACTAATATACAACAAGTCTTGGAAGGATCATGTTCAAGATGTTGACAGGGTGCTCAAACTATTGGAGGAGAAAAAATTATATGCAAAAACCTCTAAATGTTTCTTTGGAGTACAAGAGGTGGAACATCTGGGTCATATTGTATCTCATGAGGGTGTTAAGGTAGACCTTAACAAAATTAAAGCCATTAAGGAATGCAAAATCCCCACAACCATAAAGTAGTTGCGAGGATTTCTGGGGTTAATAGGGTATTATCACAACTTTGTTAAGAATTATGGGAGAATAGCAGCACCTCTAACAAAATTATTGAAGAAAGATGCATTTTCATGGACTCCTGAAGTAACTAAGGCCTTTGAACATCTTAAAGAAGCAATGTGCCTAGCACTGATCTTAGCTATGCCATACTTCACAAAAACCTTTATTGTGGAATGTGATGCCTTAGGAAATGGAATTGGTGTTTTTTTAATGCAAGAAGGAAGACCCATTGCTTTTCAAAGTCGTCCAATAAAAGGAAAGTATTTATAGAAAGGTATTTATGAGAAGGAAATGTTGGCAATAGTACATGCTCATAAGAAATGACAACCTTACCTAATGGAAAGACACTTCAAGGTAAAAAATGATCATGATAGTCTGAAACACTTTTTGGAACAAAGACTATCTTCAGAAGAGTAGCAAAGATGGGTCAGAAAGCTGTTAGGTTATGACATTGAAATCATCTACAAAAAATGGAAGCTAAATGTTGTTGCAGATGCACTCTCAAGAAAGGATGAAGGGATTTTATACAAAAGCATCCAGATCTACTCTAGCATCGAGGACAACACATTTTTTAAGGAGAGGGGCATGTTAGGTCCCTATATTACTAGTGTAGTCCCTTATTGTTGTTAGTGTAACCCCCTTATTGTTATTGTTGTACCCCTGTAACCTCAATATTGTTATTATTGTTCCCTTACATTATTATTGCTAGGTTGGCTAGGATTATATTGTGTCTCCATGGACTCCTATATATAGAAGGATGTTTTTTCATTTGTAACATCGAAGAATTGTTCATTTATGTAATGTAAAGGAGGTTGCCCCCTTGAAGTGGCTTATTTATAAGGCGTTGATCTCTCTTTTGTTCTGTTTTTGGAGTTGGTTTCTATCCTTCCAAGTCTTCAAGAGTTCCTCTCTTGCATTGTGAAAATCGCCACAACCATTAGAAGTTCAAATTACATCACCAAATTACTCAATTCATCAGCCTGCCGTGCTTTTACTGCGTTTCTGGCAACTTACTGTACTTTTCTTTTGGAGACATAAAGAGGGAAAGAGCAGGTGAAAACTCCATCTCATTGTTTCAAACAACTTCAAACAATTAAGTGAGACCATTACAAATCTCTGCTTCAATCAATTTCTTCACAAAACTGATAAAATCCTTCCCTAGGGTTTGTTGTTGTGTTTTCGCTGCACTTTTGTGATTTCATGGTTTTGCTTCACTTCATAAGGAAATTTCCTAGTTTCTTGGCCTATACATCCATAATATCCTTCACTAGACACTGCCTACCATTCCCCTCACTTTATTTCACTCATTTCATCAATTTCCCACACAAACCCTAGCTAGTTGTTGCACTTCTAGACTAGGAATATGTTTTCCCTGTTTTGTCCTCTTTCCCTCACCCAAATTCATAAATTCCACTTTCATTGTTTCCCAAAACACTTCCCTACGACCCATAATTTTTTTAGAAATTTTATTTCCCTCCATCCCCTCCATTCCACCCTCTCAACTTGCCGCGTTTTCTCCCCTGTTTTGCAGCTCAAGTCCCCTTACCCATTCTTGTGTCATACTATGGTTTCTTGTTAGTATCAAGGTCAAACATTGTAGAGACCAGTGAAAATAAGAAATTAAAAGGAGGAGAGCTCTCAATATATGAGCCTATTCATATGAAGGAAGTCAATGCATAAAATTTTATAAGTAATTCATTTGAAGAGGTAGGTTGCCTAGTGTTTTGTAAGAAAGTGCAGGAGGTGGGTTATAACCATGAATTAAGAGATCATGTCACAATTGCAGGGGTAAAATTCATGGTGTTAGAAAAGATTATATCTTCAACTACTAAAATCCCCAATGAAGGAGAGATTTTGTTCAATGGGATGGATTTAGACATTGAGCACCATAAGTCTTTCTTGAAACCATAGTACAAAGACTCCCCTTCTCATATCTTTCATGGCAGGTAATTGTTGGACAAGTAAACCCCCTTGATGAGAACTATCATGAAATAATTAACTTGTGAGGGTAGGTTCAACAGGTTGTATTAGTACAAAATCAGGTTGTTGATGCATTTTACTTCTCAAAATTCCCTCAACTTACCTTACCACCTGTTCAGAAGTTTGGTTAAAATGACATAGAAGGTGTAGTCAAAGGGAAAGGATTATTCAACTAGTTTATTTCATCATGCCTTGATAAAAAAAATAGTCCTCCACTAGCTAAAATAGATCAACATGACATGGGAGAATTTCTTGGAGGCAAATGTTCTTTTTCCTGCCTCAAATCAGCCAAAGAGTTAGAGCACTCCCTTAGCATCATCTAGGCCACAGGAAGTTGGCTCATCAAACAAGCCATCAATGAAAAAGACACAACCTAGAGAAAAAATTTCAAAGACCTATAACAGAGGTAAGAGGTTGATGTTTTCCACTTAAATAACAGATATTCCTAGACCTAGAGCTAGTTCTCAAGAAAATATGCTACCTAGGAAGACTATCAATGAAGAGGGAACTCAACTTGGCACTATGAGACAAGAACCATAAAGAGGCAAACATGCTACACCATTGCACAGTGAAGAAAAAGCACCTCTTGATTTAGAGATGGATGACCTAGCAAAACAACATGAAGATAATCCATTTGAAGACACAATTAAAGAGAAAGAGGCATCGGGGAGCTCAAAGATGATCTTGCCAAGGAAAATTTCATGGTGTATTTTTTGCAACAAGAAAATAGGCAACTAAAACTAGACCTACTGTTGCAAAGCAAACCACAAGGGGACCATCCATCATCCAGAAAGGCAGATGCTGTGGTAGAAAAGGATAATGGTAAGGCCATCATTGATGTGGAGTAGTTGGAGGAAAAATACATTCAGGTACAGCCAAGAAGGCCTAAAACTAGAGCAGCGACAAGAAAATAAAAACATGAAAAAGAGCAATCTCCTCCTCAAGGCCACAAAGACATAAATGAATCCATAGTAGCTTAAATTGAAGAAGACATGGAATATTGGCTAGGGGTAGTAAATGAAGACATAGAGAAGCTATTGAAGAAGGAAAACAGAGACAATGCCATGCAGAGGTACATGACAAGGCACTACTACACCAGAAACACTATTTGTAAAACTAGAGTTAAGAACATGAAGAAGAAGCTCAAAAGGACCCTAAGGAAGCTTAAGAAGAAATATAACATTGAAATCTTGGCTGATGCATCCTTAGTTGTTTTAAGGCGTGACTGAAAGAAAGGAAATGAGGCAAATTTTCAAGATTTTGGAATTTTTTGTGTACATAGGAAAACTAGCCCACATAAATGGAACAAGTACTTGTTGCACTTTTTCTCAAGAGGTCCAATTACCTAATTTCAAGCATGTGAATATGGCTAATGATGCAAGGATTTCATAAAAGTACATGGTAAAGCTTGAAGGTTCTTAAATTTTTAGTAAATGACAAAATAATGCCTATTTTTGACCTTTCTGCCACCTTTTTAGACCACTCGTTGCACTTTTGAAGAGTTTGATTTCAAGTCAATATTTTAGGGGTTTGGAGGAAGTGTTTGTAGTGCTTGATGAATCCATTGTGTAGTATACATATTCAGCATTACAACCATACCTTTTTTAGCCAAAAACTCATCTGGGTAGGCCTCCAAATCATCCTCCAAAGTTTTGATGTGCTTCTGCTAATGTTGCTGCGTTTCTGAGAAAGTTTGTTGTGTTTCTAGGTTTGAATATTTTTCTTGACATGTGGAGATCAAAGGTCAAGATCGTCGATGTAACAGTTGGCTCATGAGTTTTTTTATGGTTTATAGGCCTATCTATGATCATATTTTCAAAATAATCTTATGTTTAATGACTTGAGAGAAAAGCTCAACTAGTTAGCTGAAAAGGGGAAAGTTGTTTTTAACTTCCATATGATTAGGCTGTGAGTCATTAGGTTCATTAATTAGTTGATATGGATCAGGATTTGACCCCTACAGGTGGAACCTTGTTCTATTTTATATATGTAATCAAAATCAAGTCATTGAGAAGGTTGGATATTTGAAGTTCATGCTCTTTTGACACGTGTACTTGACTATTTGCAGAAGAAATTTACAGGCAGTTGCAGATATTTTTATGGGATTATTGTGATGTGGTTAGTGATAATGTTTTTATCTATTTTTATTATTCATCTGATGGTCAAATTTTTTAAGCATCCATCTACTTTATTCCTATTATCACAAAATTGTACTTGATTGGCTGTTGATCAGACAACTCTATGTAACTGTTTCAAAACAGCTTTTGATTGAAGCTTAGCCTCTTCAATCTGAGAGGGATCTCTTAAAGGGGTTTATGATATTAGATAATGATAGTACTGTATGGCTTACTCTATTTGAAAGTAACTTGATTTTTGTGTATGTAGATTTAAAAGAATGCAAGCTTGCTACCATTGGGCTTATGGAGTCAAAAAATTAGTAGATTCAGTGGCAAGGTTTCTTGACATGGAAGCTGAGGCAGATAAGAGTCTTTAACAAAGGAAAATCACACATAGAATATAGGGCAACACAGTCATTTCATCAATAAAGGAAGTTAGAGCATAAACATATGAATTTTAAGTAATAAAGATGAAATCTACTGCAAGTGGTAAACATAAATATATAGATCAGAAAGACATTAAAAACTCCATGAGAATCTCAGGTCTGTCAAGAAGAAGTCCTCTGTATTACTGATATAAGTCAAGTTACATAAAGCAGCAGTATGGTGCAAAAAATCTCCAACCCTTTAAAATTTCGATAATTTTTCTTTAAATAGACATTCTTACAGCAGGGATGATCTGTCTCTTGGCTAGATTCATCGAACTCTTCCTATTATACCTCATATAATAGAAAAAATATGTATTTTAATAAGAAAATGACAGCTACACCCTAAAGATGACATTTCCTAATATGACTCAAACTCCTATTTATTACATCATTCTACCTTATCTTTGAAATAGATACTTGTCAGTTACAACTAATAATCACATGCTTGAATAGGCTATGAAATAGTTCATCACTACTTGACATATTAAAACTCTCCTAAACATATGGAACTAAACCCTATTTTTCAGGAAAACAGGACCCTTATCTTCAATGAAAGCTTTAGCTGAAGAGATGTCTCCACAACACTGTTCTCAAGTCCTAAATGTTTTATTGTAAGGTCCCTTGATCTGTTTGATATGTATACGTGTCCAAAAATTCCGCTGGGATGCTTCAAAACCTTCAAAAACAATTTGCTACGAAAACAGGACAGTTTCGTAGCGAGCTTTGGTAGCATCCAAAAAATAGCTTTTGCACCTATAAATTTTTCTCTTTGGTTGTTCTAGGGTTTCAAACAAGACATGAAACATCATCACCACAATCATACCTCCTTGAAAGCTGCAAAAAATGATTTTATAGGCAAAAATACAGCTACTTAAATTTTCGTAGCGTTTTCCTGGCTTTAAGCCTAGGAAACGCTATGAAACTGTGAAAAAGTGAAAAAATTCCAGATTTCAAGATTTTCTTCAAAAAATGACCTTTAGCTGTTAAAAATTGACCTTCAACATACCATGAACCTCTCTTCATATTATGGACCTCATCAAACTAATGAGGAACACAATCACCATCACCTTACATATTTTAAACATCTTTGCAAATTTTTCTTGTTTTTTTTTTATAGATAGGTCTTAGAATAGAGCTTATATCTCTGAATCCATGATTTTTTTTTCAAAAAATGGAGGATTTTTTTTTCAATAAGAATATTCTTAAGAAAAACCTCTCTTGGGTTTTTGAAAACCATCTTCAGCTGTCCAGAACCTACATTTGAAAAACATGTATAAAATAGGAAAACATTGTTTTCTGAAAATAGGACCCAAAGACATCCCTATATCTCCCAATTGATAGCACTTGTGAGAAAATTGAAAGATGTTATTTTTCCTCATTCTGTGCTTGACAATAACCTTTCTCAGTATTACCAAATTCATCTATTTTCATCCATAATCCTCTCTTTAAACTTACTTCTCAAACAATCCAAAAACACAACAATTTCCTTGTTAGCTCCAGCAGAAACTTTGACAACTTGAACTGATGCATGCTTCAACAAAGCTAGGGTCCTCCATGAATATCTTAAGGTCTATGAGCTTATATTTTATCCACGGAGCCTCCTTTGTGTGCTTTATTTTACATGACCATCTCCTTTTATAACCAAGTTGCCCTCTTAAAAAGGTGAAACTTGTAAAGCCAAATTGGACAGCAAGCTGCTTTGTGTGAATGCATGTTTAGAGACAAATTTCAGCTTAGGATAAGTTTTATGTTTTAAATGACATCTCATGCTTTAATCATGACACATACATGCCAAAAGGGTAATGATGACCTTTGAATTAACCATAAAAGACTTGAATAACCTTCACCCTATCTCCTTCTAATCATTGACTGACACCTTGCATCGAATTTGAAAAGAAAGAAAGAAAAACCTCTTTTCATAGCGTAGTTAGTTCATTTCCTGCAAGTTTCACTACGAAGCTATTAGGCAGTTTCGTACCAAAAACTTCCCTTTTACTGTGTAATTCGCTACGAAAACAAGAAATCTTGGCTAAAGTGACCTTTTCGAATTCAAAAGCTTGAGAAATGGAATATGTCAACAAATGATGACTAATGGGACATGATGTGACCTAATGGATGTGGTTTTGAGATGAAATGAGGGTGGTATTAAAACTTAGGATAGGTTAAATATGAAAAAATGAAATTTCCTATGCCAACTTGAAAAAGGTTTAAGGAGACCTTGCCCTTTTGAGGAGTGAACTATATGACCATGTCAAGTAATGACTCACAAAATTATTAGAGATAACACTTCCTATGCTTTATGTTTTAAAGTTTGAAACATTAATCATTCCTTTATGATCTATTTTTTTTTATGATAAGCATCTAAGTGTTTCGTCCTCTGAAAAAGTGAATTCATTATGCTCACTTAAATTATTAAATTCTTTCCTCTTCACCACATTAAAATGACAAACCAATTATGTCACTGATATCATCTACCTTGCCTGATACTATATATGCAACTAATATTTTTGGGATATCTTTCCTAGTTTCCAAACCTAGTGCTTCTTTGCCCAAAAAACCCTAATCAAACCTAAATCAAACTCTACTGAGGTTATAACTAGCCTAAAATCCTTATTCTCCAGTCACTTCCATTGACTTTGAGTTTGATATTGAGAGAGCCCTCTTTGATTTGGTAGGGCTAGATACCAAGCCAAAAGTTAGTCTATCGTTACCTCTTTGGTTTCCTTTCTCAGCCTTGGGAAACTAAGGAGCCCTAACATTTTGGTGCCATTGTCGTGGAACGAGTGTCAAATCTTCCCTAGGGATATTTATTATAGTTTATTGAAGGATAGAATTGTAGGTGATAAGTGATAGCACTCAAAGAAGGACGATTTAGTCATTTCGAGCCAAAGTGAAGAATTAGAAGAACACTCACTCCCAAAGTGCATACGATGTCCAAACCTGATCCTAATCCTTCAATAATAGTTAATGACCCTAGGAGGCTATTAAGAAAGTAGAGGCAACAATCTCAAGAAGTTAATAAAGGTACACCTCCACTTGTAAGGTCCACATCTTTGCCTACAAGGTTGGTTGCTCCTGAAGATTTATCTTTTGACCTCAAATTTGAGTCATCTTTATTCAATTATAAGTCAAAATTTTTTCATTCAGAAGCAATTTTCGATCCCATTAACGTTGAAACACATTTTCAATTTTCCGTGTCTTCATATTTTGAGGGTGATAGTAAGGTGTAGTCAGATTTTACAAACTTCAGAGCTTGGTTGATCAGTTCCAAATATCCTTTGAAAAGGCCTATATCTAGTACCAAAAAGAGACTTTGTTTACTGATACACCTACTATTACACCTCCTCATAAAATTTCTCCATAATCCTCCACTGTTAATCCATCACTTCCTCTTCAATCATATCCTCCATTAACACCTTCTGTTGTGATTTCGATACAACCTTCTACAACATTCGTGAAAATATTTTCTCCTTTGATTTTACCATAAAAAATTATTGTTTTTCCTCATAATTATGGTCAAATATTTCCTTTGTTTGATGGGACAACAGAGGTCACTGATTAGAAAAATATAATTAAAGGGCCTGATTTTATTGATCTTGAGGAAATTGATAATGATGATGCAAAAATGTGCATAATAGCAAATTTTATTTATTTATTTATTTTCAGGGGAAGTCAAGAAATGATTCAATTCCCTAACAACTACTTCTGTAGCGAATCCACAAAAAATATTAAATCTATTCCTAGAAATTTGGGAAGAGAAAAATAACCCTCTCCAAATTTTGGCTGAGTATAATGCTTTGAAGAGAAAGACTAATGAATCTGTGCAAGATTTCACAGCCAAATTTAATAGGATATATGCTTCTATCTCAGAAAACATTAAGCCTCCTCTTGACCTAATGCTTCTTCATTATCAAGATGCTTTTAATCCAAATATGGCCTACCAATTGAGGGAGAGAAACCCTACTAACCTTGAAGACATGCAAAGGAATGCAACAAGTGTTGAGGCAAATTTAATTATCAAAAAGTAAAAAATGAAATAAGAAAAGAGGGTTACCATAAAGGAGGAGCCATCCACTTCATATGAGGGTAAAATTCATACTTTGATTAAAATAATGGAAAACATGATGGACAAGATGACCATCAAAAATAGATAAGAAAAATCACAAATCATAAATCCAGACTTCAAAGGTAACCAACAACAATCTCAATACAAGATTAAACAAAGAGAGCAGAGGGGTCAAGAGCAACAAGGTAAAGAGAAGATTTGTACTCCTTTTTAGCAAAATCATATAGAGGGCCCTGATTAAGAAGAAGAAATCTCAGAAGAAAATCATCTTTTTGAGGAAAAATAGCAACCCATTTTCTTAAATGAGGATGATGAATTTTCTGAAGAAAGTTATGTATCTGATGATCAACAATATGTTATTTATAATGATGATATGCTGTTAGTACAAACAAAGGATTATCAAAGATGTTACCAAAATTCCCTTACCCAAGTGCAAAGGCAATATGGTCTGAGAAATAAGAATGTGCCCATAACTTCAAATCAAAATAAATATAAAGGACATGCTGTTACAAATCAGGGAAAAAAGTATCGAAGCTTCCACTAGAAATATGAAGAAAGACAAATAAATTCAAGTTGGAGGACAAAAAAAGGAGATCCCAATCAGAGAACAACCCAAAAAGAAGGACATACCATCTAAAGAGGTAGAAAAAAATTCTTCCTTATTCAGTATTGAGAATGAAATTTCAAAGCTTAAAGTCTCAATTCCATTGACTAAATTAATCAAGAATGACCAATACAAGTTTCAAGTAGCCAAAATGATTAAGGTTGACTAAATGTCTGACATGGTGAATATCAGTGATGACCACCCCAAGCTTTTGTTTGGCCCTGCTGTAGATGTTAACTTAGAAGATAATGAAGTTCCACTTTTTTTCCTCAGTCTCAAATTTCAAGACTTCATTCTCCATAAAACTATGCTAGACTCTGGGGCATCACATAATCTCATGCCCAAAGTCATCATGGACAAACTAGGATTGGATATTACCAGTCCATACCATGATATTTACTCTTTTGATTCAGGAAGGGTTAAGTGTCTTGGTCTCATCAAAGATTCAATTGTGTCCTTAGATCAAATTCAAACTAATAATGTTCTTATGGACGTTGTTGTAGCTCAAATTCCTCCGAGACATGGAATGCTTCTCTCCCGATCATGGGGAGCCAAACTTAAAGGTGCTTTATAGCTAGACTTTTCTTATGCTACTATACCAATTTTTGGAGAACTCAAAAAATTATATAGGGAGAATAAGATGAAGTACATTATTAGTAGCGAAGAAAAACCCCATAATCACCCAATTCATGTTGTTCAGATAGATTTAGAGTCATTTTTTTGGTACAATGATGAGCGTTCAACATTGCTAGAGGATTTGATGGAAGAAAGAGTAGAAAATTCTGAGATTTTAGATTGTGTTCAAGAAATTTCAAGTGCAGAAAAGAGAAAACTGGAACCAATCAGCTTGCAGCCAAGTGTATCAGTCAAAAGGACAACTAAAATAGTAAATGATACAAAGCCTATTGGCATATTAGATCATTCTCAAACATATAATGAAAATCAATCATAAAAAATTAATCTTTCCAATGAAGAAAATGGTTTATGGACTATGGAATTTGATAGAGCCTTAGGTAAGGAAGGAAGGAGTTGGAATTGGAATTTGGATTAGTGGTCCCATGAATCAATCATCTCATCTTCCTCCTAATGTTCAAAAGTGTTCTTATAAATTGGAGTTTGATTGTTCCAACAATGAAGCAGAATATGAGGTTTTGATAGCTGGTCTTAAAATTCTCAAGAAACTAAGTGCTAACAAGATTTATGTATATAGCAACTCCGAGTTGGTAATAAAGCAAGTCAAAGTGGAATACAAGGCCAAGCATCCTAGAATGCGAGCATATCATAATGCAGTATTAGACATTCTTAAGACCTTCACTGAATACACTCTATCATTGATTCCAAGGAACAATAATATCATTGCCGATGCCCTTGCCACTTCTGCTAGTATGTTCAAGATTCTGGTTTATCCCAACAAGAAGTATGAGATCAATTTCAAACATCTCCTTGCTATTCTAGACAATGTTTAGTATAGGCAAGTCTTCTAGAATGCAAAACAAATTGACAACTTCTTGCAAATGGAGGAAGAGTTTGTTAGTTCAAGAATTGATGATCAGTTTTATGAAGATGATCAAGAAATGCATGCAACATAATTGAAGGTACTACAGTTGAAAGATAACTCAATTCCAAGATGTCTAGTGCAATTGGAGGAGATTTTTGATCATGATGATGTTGCACGAAAACAAAAAATGCTGCCAACTGAGGTAGGAGTAAAAGATATTGATCTTGACACTCTTGAGAAGCCCAAAATGTTTAAGATATCAAAGTATTTGAGTCCAGAGCTGAAAGGTAAATATGCAGCACTCATTACTGAAATTTCTATTGTTTTTGCATCGGAATATAGTGATTTAAAGGTGTATTACAAGATCATAATTCAACATACCTATAATGATCTGAAATTTTTTTATTAGTTCTGTTGTGCTAAGTGTCCTTTCAGTAATATAAACATGTACAATTTTTCTCCATATGTTTGCTTAAGGAATGAGAGTTTTAACCATGAAATATAAATGAATTAGTGAACTTTAAGCATGAAAATAAGCCTTAAAAACACTGAACAATAGTGTATAACAGAGAAATACAATCACACATAAGTTTACACAATAGGCATGATGAAGCAGTTCACCCATCCTGGGCTACATTTGCTGGTCCAACTCCCAATGGCATGTCGCTCTTTGTAATTATGCTCAAAATTGTAAATTACATGTGTTTACAGGCCTCTGATGGCTGTTTTCTCTACACCAATGGCTCCAAAATTCTCAAATTAGTCTAGGTAGACACTTTTTTCACTAAAATTAGTCGAAAATTGACCTCCCAATGCATTTTTCCCAATGAAAGTTAGAAAAGCTCCACTAAATGTGGAGACATGCACTTAACTGTAGTTACATTTAGCGAAAACCCTAAAAATTAAGGGTACGCTACTGTTCCTGCCACATAAACCACATGTATTAACGTGAAATGGTTAGGCGGAGTGGTCACAAGCCGACCCTCCACCAAAAACCATGTGGTTGAGGGCTTTTACAAACTATGCATTAAGGTGGGAAGAACCTGGAGTTTTTAGTTCTGCAAACCATGGCATTAAAAGCCATTACAACTATGCCCATGTGATAGCATGGATTCCCGCCGGAGTTAACATTAAATCCAACTATCGGTTAAGCCACCCAAACAAAACCGTTAGCTACAACTTTAATTGCTGCTGCGACATGTGAACGATATCACATCACTTGAGTTAAGGTTTAATTTCCACCGGTTTATTAACATGTGATGTTGCAGTTTTAAATATCATGTGACTAGAACCTTTGGCGCCAATTTAACATTGTTGCTGCCAGTTAAATGTCGTTTGATGTCATGGTTTAACACTGTTCCATGTAACTGCAACCACGGTAGATTTTAATGTTGGCAGTTATCGTTTTAGGCCCACAGTTTTTAGCACCATGGTCATATGTGGAGGGGCTGGCCCATCCACTCCCCCAACGTTTAAACCACTAAACAATAAATTGATGTCACCCACTATAGTTTGTAAGAATCACTTGTGGCGCAATGGCATGTGGGCTGGATAGCAGATGAGAGGTCAGGTGATCGATTCTTGCCGGCTCCAAATAAATTTTATTGAACCATCCTGAGGACACGTAGTGGCCTGCGGGCTTGCCACGTGTTGCACATCTAACGGATCTTGAAAAATCCATCCAACGACCTAAAAACAAGCCTCCATACCACCAAAGATCAATGACCCAGATTAAGCCATGTGGCATGATCTGATTGGCTGGAGAAAAGCAGAATATTCTGGGAATATGCTTACTAACTATACCTGCAAGCTGATTGGGCATCTAGTCACAAAATTTTTATTGTTTGGGAAAATAGATAGAATGCGATATCTTCCTCATATGACATTGGTTTTTTGAATTTTTTGCGGCGCCAAAATTGCAACAACGAGACCTTTCAGGCCGCTTAGGTTTGGACCTGTTTCGAGCACTTTCAATTTTTGAGCAAAACACATGATCTCGTGATCACACCTCCCCACTAGGAAGCTTTTGGACCCAAAAATATCTTTGGATTACTGAACATAAAGATGAGTAGATTGTGTCCCCACTCTTCCAATCTTTATGCACTAAAATTTCCCTAATTTCATTAATTGGAGCTTTTCATGAAATGACAAATTTTTCCTTGATTTCGTCGACCGACCATTGCTGTTTTTGACATTGTCATGCTACACATTTTCTAAAATTGTAGAACAACAACCTAAATTTGTAGTAAACATCTTGTTTCTACATTGGTCTATAATCAAAGGAAACTTGGAATTACTCTCACCTTGCATTTTGTCCTCATGGCGATTTTTTACTGAATTTTCCTTAAACTTGTGTCGATTGTTGACCAAGTTTGTTCGCCATTGTTCCATGCCTCTCGAAAAAAAGCAATGAAAATTTCTGAATCCTGTGCCTTCTTTGCCAAGTTTCTTTGCCCTCTCTTTCACCTTTGCAACTTCTTGCACTAACACCTTGATTTCAGCACCATTCAACACCAATGTTGACTGCTGCAACTACTTGTCATCTTCTTTCAAAGATAACCTTCTTTCAAACTGAAACAACTCATTACATACATCAACATTTGTTTGAAATAGATTATGTAAAACTTCTCTTTGTTTAATCATCATCAATTTCAAGTTTTGGCTTGCATTGACGAGCCTCTTCATCTTCCCTACATTAACTAAATAAGTGTCTAGTTTCTTACGATGAGCTCTCACAATATACTCCTTGCCATCTTTGAATAAATGGTATTTTTTCTCATGCCGATGGAAGATTTCTTTCCTGTCATACAAGTAAGGACTTCCCAACACCATACCTGTTATATCAAGTGGAACAAAATCTAATTCAATTGTCAATGGAACGTGAAGTTATTGCAAAGCGCAACATGCACTTCTTTGAAACCTGTAAATTTGCATCCTTACAAATCCAACCAGGTGGATATGGTTTCAGATGTGGAATGGTCTCAAGATTAAGTTTCTTGACCAAGTATTCAGAGATTAAATTTTCTTGTGACCCACTGTCAAACAACGTGTCAACCTTGGTATGTTTGGGAATGACCCTCACATGAAACAGTTCAATTCTCTCTTCTTCATTTGGACCTTGTATGTGATAGTTAGATATGCTAGAACTGGGTTTAGTTTCAATATCTTCCCCCTTTATGTTATTTAGTCACATAGCTATGATTTTTGTTTCATCTCCTGAATATGACCCTAGGTCTTGTTCAACTATTGCAACAACTTTTCCTTTCTCCTTGGCTTTCTCTTTGGCCTTCAAACTTTCTGGTTTAAACTCTGGATGAAGTTTCCAACAATGGTCTTCATCATGGCTAGTTTTATAACAGTGTTTGCAAAAGAATTTTCCCTTCTCTTTTTTGACATTTGCATTTCTCTTTTTCTTCCATTTACCTTTAAATTCATTTTCCCCATTCCCATCTAAGTTTTGTTTTCCCCTTGCCTCTAAATGTGTGGCTTGAACAAAAACTTCATCTAGGCTTGTAGGGTTAAACATGAGGATAGTATGTCTTAGGTAGGTATGTAAGCCCCCTATGTACTTGTGCAAAGTATCTTGAATTTGCAAATCTACCCCTAATAAGAGAGCTTTTCTCCTAAATTCCTGGGTGTAGTCTTGTACATTTTGTCCTTTTAATTGTCTAAAATTTTGGTAGTTCATTATGGCTTTTTGCATATGATCTAATGGATAAAACTGTTGTTTTATTGCAGTAATGAAATCAGTTCATGATAGAATAATCTTACCATGCTTTTTGATCTCCTTCTTTGTCTCGGATTCCCACCAAACAAGAGTTGCACCTTCCATCCTCAATGAAGCTAGTTGGATTTTGGTTTCATCATCATCAAAATTTTGGATTATCAAATAGACCTCCAATTTCCTTATCCAATTATCTAGCTTTACTACATTAAATTCACCATTAAACATTGGCAATTCAAACTTAACATCAAGTTTTAGAAAATAAATTTTATCCATGTTATTTGACTTGTATGTTTGATGTACTAAAGATGATGTAGAGGATGATGAGGATGAAGATGAGGGTGATGATGGTGACTTTCCACTGTCTCCATTTCCCTTCTTTGATTTATCTTCATCATTATGGCCTCCTGATGATCTTTGTCCTTCCTTGTGAAGTTTGGACCTTTCTTCTTGTAGTTTATCATACCTTTCTTGATAAAGGACTCTCACCATTTTAGTTAAGTCAAGAAATGCTTTTCTGTATACTCTTTCTTCCTCTTTGGGATCCATCTCTTCATGGATTTCTCCTTCTCTTGGAGGCATGCTTGATGCTGCTTCTGCTTCATTTGGAGGTGAGCTAGGTGGTGGATTATGTGGCCATCTTGCCCTCCTTTGTTGTGGCTCAATTTGATAACCTTTTGGTTCCACCAATTTTCCTTCTCCTCTCTTAAGCTTGAGCCTAGTAAGCATGAAAACCCTTGCACACAGTTAACAAATCTTTGCACATAAAAACACCAGAGATTAATCTATAGCTATGATACCAACTTGATCTGAAAGGAGTGTATTAGTTATGTTGTGCTAAGTGTCCTTTCAGTAATATAAACATGTACAATTTGTATCCATATGCTTGCTTAAGGAATGAGAGTTTTAACCATGAAATATAGATGAATTAGTGAACTTTAAGCATGAAAATAAGCCTTAAAAACATTGAAAATGAGTGTATAACAGAGAAATACAATCACACATAAGCTTTACACAGTAGGCATGATGAAGAAGTTCACCCCTCTTGGGCTACATCTACTGGTCCAGCTCCCAATGGCATGTCCCACTTTGTCATTATGCTCAAAATTATAAATTACATGTGCTTACAGGCCTCTGATGGCTTTTTTCTCTGCACCAATGGCTCCAGAATGCTCAAATTAGTCTAGGTAGACTCTTGTTTAACTAAAAATGGTTGAAAATTGACCTCTTAATGCATTTTTCCCAATGACAGCTAGAAAAGCTCCACTAAATGTGGAGACAAGCACTTAATTGTAGTTACATTTATTGGAAACCCTAAAAATTAGGGGCGCACTACTGTTTCCGCCACATAAACTACATGCATTAACATGAAATGGTTAGGTAAAGTGGTCACAAGCTGACCTTCCATCGAAAACCACACGGTTGAGGGATTTTACAAACTATGCATTAAGGTGGGCAGAACCCAGACTTTGTAGTTCCGCAAACCATGGCCTTAAAAGACATTTCAACTGCGCCCATGTGATAGCGTGGATTCCTGCTGGAGTTAATGTTAAATCCAACCATTGGTTAAGCCTCCCAAACGAAATTGTTAGATGCAACTATAATGGTTACTGTGACATGTGAACAATATCACGTCGTCGGAGTTAAGGTTTAATTTCCACCAGTTTATTAGCATGTGATGTTGTGGTTTTAAATTTCATGTGACTAGAACCTTTTCCATCAGTTTAACGTTGTTTCCATCAGTTAAATGTCGTTTGATGTCATGGTTTAATGCCGGTCCATGTGACTGAAACACGGTAGATTTTAATGTTGGCGGTTATCGTTTTAGGCCCACGGTTTTTATCACCGTGGTCATATGTGGAGGTTCTGGCCCTCATGGCTTGCCCTTCCGCTCCCCCAATGTTTAAACCACCAAAAAATAAATTGATGCCGCCCACTATAATTTGTAAGAATTACTTTTTGCACAATGGCGCACGGGCTGGCTAGAATATGAGAGGTTGGGTGGTCCATTCTCGCTGGCTCCAAATAAATTTTATTGAACCATCCTGAGGACACATGGCGGCCTGCGGGCTTGCCATGTGTCTCTCATCCAACAACTTTTGCAAAATCCATCCAACGACTTAAAATCAAGCCTCCGTACCACCAAAGACCAACGACCCAGATTAAGCCACGTGGTACGATCTAATTGGCTAGAGAAAAATGGAATATTCTCGAAATATGCTTGATGATTGTACCTGCAAGCTGACTAGGCAACGAGTCAAAAAAAATTTGTTGTTTGGGAAAATGGATAGAACGCGATATCTTCCTCATACGACATCGATTTTTCGAACTGTTCATGGCGATGGAATCGCAATGACGAGACCTTTCCGTTCCCTTAGGTTCTGACCTATTTCGAGCACTTTCAATTTTTGAGCATAACACATGATCTCTTGATCATGTAAGGTCCCAGCTTTAACCACCATCAATAATATAGAGAATTAGAGGTCACATTAATCACTAATACTCATTTGCACAAAATCCTAAAGAATTAGTCATTGTAAAATTGTTTCCAACAACAAGCCTTTTTTTTTATGAAAGCTTTAGATAATACAAGAAACAAATGTCTTATTCTCTATTCATACTTCAAAAAATTATTAAATTCATTTTCACGTTCATACCAAAAACTTGCAGACATAGGAAGCGACACCCATTAAATATTTTATATATAATTTATAGTAACATAAAAACAACAATAACTAAGACTTTTACACTAACAATTTATATGCACAAAAGATACAACCATTCAATACTTTTGAAAAACACTTTTTAGACATGCACTCTACAGTGATTGAGCCCTTATGACAAAAACTTTGCAAGCATGCAATTAAAAGTCATTGAGGCATTTTGTCAAACACTTGGCAACAATGAATTTAAGATTATTCTTCAACATATTTATCTCGTAAAATTCAGAAATTGAAACTTTAAATGTTGGCATCTTGAAACAGGGACTAAATAATCTTATTCTTTCATCACAAACTCAACAACAAGCGCACATAACTAACAACAACAATCTACAAAATCACCCAAATTTATCGTCTGGGTTTTGAAAATTATTTTTTTGGAATCAAATCAGGGGTTACAGGTCCATTAGACATGGATGCCCCTTGATGTTGGGTTGAATCACATTAAAAACGCTCAAGAATGTGATTCTTCAAAACAACAAAAAATTATAGCCTTAGTGCTTCATTTATGACTTTCTTTAAACATATGGAATGAAAACTTACAACTACAACTCTACATGAGAAAAAAAAACCCAATGTTATGCTACTAAGATATTCTTATTGAATTCACACATTTCTAAATCCACCATATGAGTTCTTGAAACATTTTACCACCCACAAGCTAATTCATTTGACATGATTTGACAATCTTATTTCACCAATTGATACAATTTGACAAACACATGGTAGCCTTGAATGCTACAACCATTAAAGCTTTCTGTCAAAATTCTCATAGTACTATTACAAAAACTTGAATGGCAAATCATTGATTTACTGATAAGAATATGAAACAGAAGCCATAAGGGAAATTTACCTCAAACTTACTGTTGAAATCCAAATATGTTCTTTCTTCCACCACATTCCACTCCATTTCCTTTGTCCACTATTAATCACAAGCTCAAATGATCAGTAAAATTAGTTAAAATTGCTTTAAGAAGGAATATCATGACTAACTTGCTATGTTTTTATGATTTTGTCATTGTAGTACTTTTTGAACTAGATCTAGCTACAGAATGCAGACATTCTGTAGCTAGTTGCCGATTCTGCAGCTGTCTTCATGTCTACACAGGTTCTAGGTGTCATCTCGGAGGAAACCACATATGGTCATATTCCACATCATTCCCTCATCATTTGTTGCTCTCCACGAAGTTTGAACGGAATTTTGTAGGCGGTTATGTACGTGGGAACTCAAACTAGGAGAGAGACTCCTAATAGGACAAGGACAGTCCAGATGTCCTTAATTATATTACGTGACCACCATCAGAGTCCTAGTTTGGTTTTTATTTGGAAAGAAAATTATCCCTAGGTTATCTCAAGACAGTTATGTAAATTTGTTACAAATATGGCTCGGGAAACCGAGGGACAAGGTTAGATTTTATGGTTGATTGCTAGATTTCAGAAGTCCGAAAACACTCTGTTTTTAAAGTAATTTCTCTTTAATGAAAGAAGAAGCACTTCCTTGAAAGCATTGAGTCAATTTTGAAGTAGATTTCGTGCTACTCTGGTGGTAGAGGGCCCCTGCTACCTGAGCAGCCTTGTTTATACGGTTTAGATAAGTATTTTAGTCTCGTTTTCATTTCTAACTTAGGCAAGTTTCTGAATTTTATGTTCATACTTGTTTACATTAATTATCACAGCGAGACTTACTCTTATAAACTCTTCCAAAATATCATCATGATGAATAAGGAATAGCTGTGGTATTGTAGGTTTTAGTTGCATTTCCTTTCGAATTTTATGATTTATGCTTGTTTACACTAAGTGTCACAGCCGGTCTTACTCTTACAAACTCTTCCAAAACATCATCAACAATGAATAAGAAACAATTGTGGTGTCTGAGATTCTATTTGTTTTTGTTTTCAATCTTATGTTTATGTTAAATTGCATTGAATAATACAGCCAGGCTTGTTTTACAAACTCTTCCAAAATATCATTCCTATTGAACGAGATGGGCTGTAGGATTCCATAGACTAGTTGCATGTTAATTTAGTTATAGCACTCCGGAGGTTGATTGCATTTAGTTCAGCTCTATCACTACATTTCCATTTTGATAATGGCATTTTAGTTTAACTCTGTTCACTGTACTTCAAGTAGATTAGAAGCACTCTAGTTCAGTCTCAGTTCATTTTGTTTCAAGAAAAGATCAATGGCATTTTAGTTTAAGTTGTAGTCACTGTATTTTAAGATTGATAGACTGCTTTCTAGCTTAGGTTATCCATTGTGTTTCAAGTAGTGCTAGTTGTCAAAATTAGTCTCTCGGCCTTCATTATTTACAACTTACTTTTGTTCTGAATCTATATTGATACATCATCACATGAATAGGGGCTAGTCATATTAGTTTAAGGCTTTGATCATTCTGCAAATCTTTTACAAATTCACCTATAGCCTTTTTCCCAAGCATCATTTTAGAAAATCTCAAAACTTATGAATAAGGCCTAGAAGTGATAAGTCAAGTTGCAGAATAGGGTAAATTCAACATCATAGGTTAATCTAGAATAGAAACCTTACTGTGTTACAAATAATCATTTTGTAATATTGTGAGTTGATTGTTTATTTAGGAGAACTTCATTTTCACTTAACCTGTCAATTTCTCAAGCTCTTCCAACACACCTTTAATGAATGAATTGGATAAGTTCAAGCTCATGTTTTGATTCATTTTCTTGCAATGAAGTCATTATCAAACTTTTCATTTGTTGTTTTCCATCCATAGTTTAGGCTTTGTTCTGTTTTAAATAACCAATAGCTTCTTTTCACCAACACTTAGTTCTTTCCCTTTTCAAACATAAAACCATAAAACCCAAAAACATCATAAAAAACACTAAACACAACATAGTGAGAAACAAACACCTAGGCACATATAGTGCACCACACTTCAGCAGTTTACCAACCCTGGTTGACAATTAATGAACTCAATTTAGGAACACTAGGTTGAGCACAAACATTTTGGTGTCGTTACCGAGGAAGTGTAACTAGGTAGCCTTGTTTCTTAACTTCAAAAAAAAAAAAAAAAACATTGATATGCGTAGAGAGAGAGACTCAAGTGGTAGATTCATAAGAAGCAGAAGTTTGATTCCTAGAACACCACTTGTTTCACCTAGACCAAGAGCCAGTACACCTCCAACTCAGACCCACACTCCATCCTTTACTGATCCTAGACTTCCAGAAGACTTAAGATCATATATTCCATTAGAAAGACCTTCCACTTCATCCACTAAACCTTTCTTAGAAGAAGATTCAAGGACCCTTGCTAGAGATACAAACTTTTCCACTTCCACAAAAGAATCAACTATGGCAGAAGAAGGGGGAGGAGGAGTCTTTAATGGAGAACACACATTATTTGGAGGGGGTAGAGGTAGAGGTAGAGGAGAAGGAGGTAGAGGTTCAGAAGGAGAAGGAAGTAGAGGAAGAGGTAGAAGAGAAATGGGAAGCTCTTTTGGGTTTCCTATAGTAGATGAAGAAACCGATACAGCTATGAAAAAAATTTCACCCTCTGTCCTTCCAAACTTCTATGGACTTAAAACTGAAGATCCTGAAACCTTCCTATTTGAATTTGAAGTTCTATGTAGAACTTATGACTACTTACAATATGCTCAAAAACTTAAACTATTTCCTTCAACATTGAAAGGAGCAGCATTGAAGTGGTTTATGATTTTGATCAATAGTTCTATTAGGACATGGGAAGACATGAAACAAGCATTTCTAGAGAGGTATTTGGATTATTGTATGCCAATCAATCATAAAGAGGAAGTGTTTAAGATGATACAAAAAGAAGATGAAAACCTGGAAGATTTGTTGGAGAGATTTCATTACAACATCAAAAGAGCAAAAATGAAGAACTTAGACCAAGACACGTTAAAAGCTCTTTTGTTGAAGACAATTAGGGATGAATGGTTGGATATCCTTAACATGATGGGAAAAGGGGATATATCTCAGCTCACATTACCTGAAATATCTGAGTTATGTATCAACCTTTCGAGAGGGAAATCCAAAACCGTAAAAGGTCCAAGAGACCTTGCTCTTGCAAGGGTAAGTAAGTCTGCTTCTGGGACAGTGAGTAGGGCAGAGATAGGGCATATGCTTGATGAATTCAAATCTGACATCTTAGGGAGTCTTAGTGAACAAATAGACACCCTTAAGTTACAAAACAAGCAAAAAGCTGAATCTGATGCTTTAGCAATCTTTTGTCCAAAATGTAGAAGGAAGCATGCCTTGAGATAATGTCCTTTGGATGCAAAAGTTGTAGAGACTTGTGTAATTTGTTTAGAAAAACATGAGACCAAGAGTTGTCCTTCACTTCCTGGTCTTAAAGTTGTCTTTCAAGAGGAAACTCCTACAAATTCCATAGAATCTCTCAATTTTGTCTCTAGAAGGCCTTGGCAAGGACCTCAAACACAAGGATTCCATGATCAAATGTATAACCAACCTCCACCAAATTGGAATTCTTGGCAGCAACCTTGGCCCCAATTTCAAAATCAATCTCAAGCTTGGGCACAAGGAGCACAAAATCCCTATGGAAGATACTCTCAGTACTATCAGTATCCACCATCCTATCCACCATACCCACATTTTTCTCCTCAAATTCATCAACAAAATCCTCAACAGAATCCTCAGAACCCACAGCATCAAAATCAACCACTTTCATTACCATTTCCTCAGAAATCAAATCAGTTGCCTGCTACCAAACCCCAACAATAAAAATCCTCAGAATACATACATGATAGAAGGCCAAAAATTTACAACTTATTTAATTACTCCTCTAGACCTTAGTGATGTTCAACTTAGGTTTGGAAGAATAATTGAAAAGAGGAAACCTTCTGTGATCATACAAGAACAAGACAACTTTGAGGAAGATTCTCTACGGGAAAATAAAAGTGTTGAAGAAGACACATCTCTTCAGGACCCAAAAATTGAAAAACCAAAAAAAAAAGAACTAATAATTCCAACTCTTGTATTAGAGCAGCCATCAACATCCACTTCTACACCTCCCTTTCAAGAAAGATTACAATTTGATAGGGGTGTAGAAAAACAAATTATGGTGCCTAATTATGATTTCCTAGATGAGCTGAGAAATTTTTGCATTAATATTCCATTATTACAAGCTATCAAGGAAATTCCAATTTTAGCAAAGACAATAAAGGAGTTGAGCATGAAGAAAACAAGAAAAAGAATAAGAGAGACAAAGAAAATTCAACTGGCAGGAAAAATAGCAGACATTATGATGGGTAAGATTGCTATTCCAAAGTATCTAGACCCAGGAAATCCAATTGTTAAAATTCACATCAATGGAATTGAGATCCAAAACACACTCATTGATTTAGGAGCAACAATCAATATCATGAGTAGACAAATCATGGATAAACTGAAACTTCTTAATCTTCTCTTTACACCCACATTATTACAATTAGCAGACAGATCTGTGATCAAACCTGATGGGGTAATAGAAGACATTCCAGTGTCCCTAGATTCTTGGGAGTACCTTGTGGATTTCATGATCCTAACTCCTAAGAATAATCTAGGAGGACATCCTGTTATATTAGGAAGACCTTGGTTGGCTACAGCTGATGCTTTTATTAGTTGTAGATCCGGTGATATGTACATCTCTGATGGTAGCTCAACTAAGAAATTCACTTTATATCCTCCAGCTAGGACAATTACAGATCTAGATGACACTCAATGGATAGAGGATGAAGAAGATTTACAACCTCTCTTCACAATTTCAGAAATTAGTGAAGATAATCAAATTCTGAATACTCTAGAAAACTTTGAATCCTCTTCAGAATACAAACATGAACCATTTCAAGAGGGATCCAACATTGAGTTTTTTTCATCAAGGCAGATGTCTCTTCATTCTATGGATAAATTTGGCAGCTCTACAAGTGAGATATTTCCAGGCAAAACTTTGAACATAAATAAGAACCTAGAAAAATCTCAACAAGAAGAGTTAGTCAAAGTATTACAGAGACATTCTTCTGCATATGCATGGGAGTACACTGACATGAAAGGGATAAGTCCCAAGACTTGCACTCATCACATCTATATAGAGGAAAATTGTAAACCAATCAGACAACCTCAAAGACGGATGAATCCAAATCTTAGGGAGATTGTTAAAGAAGAATTGCAGAAATTTTTGAATGTCAACTTTATCTATCCTATTTCAGATAGTCAGTGGGTTTCTCCTTTGGTAATTGTGCCAAAGAAAAATGGTAAATGGAGGGTATGTATTGACTACCGAGAATTAAACAAAGCTACTCTTAAAGACCATTTTCCCCTACCTTTCATAGATTAGGTGTTAGATACCTTAGCTGGAAAAAAGTACTTCTCATTTCTAGATGGGTTTAGTGGTTATAATCAAATTCAAGTAGCACTTGAGGATCAAGACAAAACCACATTTACCTGTCCTTGGGGTACCTATGCTTACCGAGTATTGCCATTTGGATTATGCAATGCACCTGCAACATTTCAAAGGGAAGTATTAGGAATATTTTCAGATCTAATACATGATTGTGTAGAGGTATATATGGATGATTTCACAGTTTATGGAAACACATTTGAAGAAGCCTTAGCAAACTTGGAAAAAGTTTTAAAAAGATGTAAAGAAGAAAATATTTCACTTAGTCATGAGAAGTGTTTTATGATGTTTACTGAAGGAATTGTTTTAGGACATCACATTTCAGGGGATGGGATTAGAGTTGATGAGTCAAAAGTTGAAGTCATCTCTAACTTATCTATTCCAAGTTTTCAAAAAGATGTTAGGATTTTTCTTGGATTTACAGGATATTATCGAAGATTTATAGAAAACTTCACTAAGATAGCATCTCCACTCTTCAAATTACTTACCAAAGACTCTGAATTCAATTGGAATTATGATTTCCAATTAACCTTTGAGACCCTGAAAACAAAAATTTCTGAAGCACCTATTTTAAGGGGACCTAACTGGAAGTTACCTTTTCATATTTCAACAGATGCCTCAGATACAGCTCTAGGAGCAGTATTGGGACAAAAAGACCCGATTCCTTATGCCATCTACTATACCAGTAAAAATTTGACTCCTGCAGAGTTAAACTATACTGTAACTGAAAAAGAGTTTTTAGCTGTTGTTCATGCCATAAACAAATTCAGACACTATATAACATGCTATGAAACTTTTGTTCACACTGATCATTCTGCAATTAGATACTTAATGAACAAATCAATTACTAATGGCAGAGTCATAAGATGGTTATTGCTTTTACAAGAATTCAAAATTACCATTCTAGATAGGCCTGGAAAACAAAACACAGTAGCTGATTTCCTATCTAGACTCCAAAACATCAAAGATGACACTCCAGTTGAAGATCAATTTCTTGATGAATATCTTTTTGCAATTTCTACCCAAACTCCTTGGTTTGCTGACATTGCTAATTATTTAGTTTTAGGAAAATTTCCTTCAATAATGAATGCAAGAGATAAAAGAAAAATCATTTATGACAGTGCAAAATATTCATGGGTTGCTAATGAGTTGTACAAGACAGGTCCAGATTTTATCATTAGGAGATGTGTTCGGAAAGATGAGATGCCTGAGATTCTCAAAGCATGTCATGATGAACCTTGTGGCGGACACTTTGCTGATAAGAGGACAGCTTATAAGGTCCTTCATTTAGGATATTATTGGCCATCCATTTTTAAAGATGCTAAATAGTATGTCAAAACGTGTGACAGTTGCCAAAGGGTAGGGAAACCTTCTCCTTCAGGTGAGATGCCATTGCAGCCTCAGGTACATATTGAACCTTTTGAAAAATGGGCTTTGGATTTTGTAGGACCTATTAGTCCTCCATCAAGACAAAAGAGATATATATTAGTTTGCACTAATTATGTTACCAAATGGGTAGAGGCCAAGCCATTACTTTTTGCTACTGAAGCATCTGTAGTTAATTTTCTTTTTGAGGATATTTTTACTCATTTTGGTGTCCCACGAGAAATTATTACAGATCAAGGAGCTCAATTCACATCAAGGCTAGTGGAACAATTGATGGAGAGGTACAAAATCAGACACAGAAAATATACTCCCTATCATCCACAAGCAAATGGCCAAGTGGAATCTACTAATAAGATCATTGAAGGGATCCTAACAAAGACTGTTCATTTGCATAGAAGAGATTGGGCAGATAGGCTTCCTGAAGCCCTGTGGGCCTATAGAACTACATGGAGAAGCACAATAGGCCATACTCCTTATGAACTTGTTTATGGAAAGCAAGTTTTGTTTCCCATAGAGTTCCAGATTCAAACTTTCAAAATGGCAGTTCAGTTAGGACTGGATCTAACAGAGGCACAAAAGCATAGATTGGAGTAGATTAATGAATTGGATGAGATCAGACAAGATGCAGTTCAGAAAACAAGTATAGTCCAGCAGAAAAGGACTAGATGGCATGATAAGTACATCAAGGAAAAGAAGTTCAAAGAAGGTGACTGGGCTCTCTTGTTTGATTCAAAGTTCAAAGATTTTCAAGGTAAATTCCAAACAAATTGGCTTGGGCCATATGAAATTGTGAAATTTTTTGACAATGGAGCAAATAAAGAGGTCACTTTTCTTGTGAATGGTCATAGATTGAAGCTATATCATAAGCCACTTTCAAGAGAAGAATTTGTCAAGAAGTTCCAGGAAAACAGTGATGTGAAGTTAATGAAGAAGAATCCTTCTTCTTCATCAACTTAATTGAATTTTCTGAAGTCATTTTATTGAAAAAATAAAAAAAATAAAGTATAAACATGAAAACTAATCAGTGATTAGCATGTTTATACAAAAAAGGTAGAGTGACAATCATAATCTTTCTGACACTTTAGCTTTTCAAATTTGTTTTTCTGCAAGCAGTTGTTACAAAATTATAAGTGCAAATCCATTTCACTTATGGTCCATTTCATTTCATTCATCCATATTTCATTTCATTCATTCATCCATACTCCATTTCATTAATTCATACACACTTCATTCATTTCACTCGATGGTCCACCTCATTTCCATTCCAGATTTTTAAAGTTTGATGTCTTTCTGCAATTGAATAATAAATATCATGAATTGCAGGCCACTTCTCATACTTCACTCCATTTCATAAGTTGTGATCCATTCCACTCCATTATTTACTTCATTCATATTCCATTACATCATATTTCATTATCCATCTTCACTCATTCCATACAACATTCCACTCATGCTCCGAACCATTCCATTTCATGTTTCAAGTTCTCTACAGGTACATTTTGCAGCCAGTCAAACATTCTGCAGCCAGACAGACATTCTGCAGCCAGAGTTCCTGAAAGCACTGTCTAGTAATCACCTGATCTGCAATAAAATGATCGTGCATATCCATGACAACAAGAAAAATCAAGAAGGTTATGAAGACTCAAAAATTAATGATTTTTCAGGAGAGAACAAAACATATGAAGAACACAAAAAAAATCAGAGGAAAGGCAAAGGTAAAAGTTCTGATTATAATGACATATCATGAAAGATTTTAGTATAGTTAAATTATGAATAATTCAAAAAGTTGTTTTAATTAATTTTGTTGATCATGCCTAATAAACCTCCCACAAAAACTTTGGATAAAACTCCTTCTATTCCACCATTTCAAATCCCATATCCGATCATTATTTAAAAATCTAAACGGTTAAAGTGCTGAAGTGATTGGATTAGTCACGTCACTAGGCCAAAGCATTTAATGATGATTTTGAATTCGTTACAAAATATCTCCGTGGTATTTTCTTCTGTGATATCTTTCAACTCATATACATCATCCTCACCTCATTATATTCATTCCGCAATCACTCCATATCATTCTTTCCCATAGCCAACTTTTAACCATTCCGGTCTGTGAAACAGAGGCATCTATGTAACAACCATTGTCACCATGAACAGAGGAGCAACAATTTGAAGATTGGAAAGAGGAGTTATGGGTCTTATAGTGAGGACTGAACCAGTTGGCACTAAGTACTTGGAAGGTTATCCTAAAGTCAGAGAAATGTTACAACAAGCAGGGTGGTTGCAATTCTTTGAAAAATTCAGTGGGTTTCACAAAGAGGTGACCAAAAAATTTGCAAGATCCTTCAATGGAGCTGAGGTCGAGATAGGAGATATCAAATTCACCATTATTGAAGTCTTCATTGCAGAAGCAACCGAATTTCCCAGACAAGGAGAAAGGTGGTTCAAGAATAGAGAATTTCATGACGAAGCATGGAAGCAGATACTCAAGTCACCAGGTATGGATGTTACCATTTTTAAAAAGGGTATCCCTAGCTCTGAACTAAAGAACAAATGGAGGAACATGTTGCTTATCTTACAAAAATTCATCACTTGTGAAGGAAGATATGGTACTTTCTATGTTTATCATATTCGGTTGATAATGCATTTCCTAGAAGAAGAACTCAATTTTCCCTTTTTCTTGCTTCATAGTTTAAAGAAAATGGCCTCAAGTGTTCAAAAGAGAATTCAATTTCTAGAAACAACCTTATGCCACCATGGTTTAATCAAAATTTTGATTGAACATCATTTGAGAAAAATGGGAGATAATTGGGAAGAGTTCTTAGTGAGAAATCACTTTGAAGAACCCAAGGAACCTCCACCTGAAGACAAACCTACAAAAAGAAGCAGAAGATGGAAAAACTCCAAAACTGAAACTGGTAAAACAATACAAGAAAGCAGTGAAGAAATGATTTCTGAGAAATTGGTCCAGATTAAGAAGCAGCTTAAGAAAGAGAGGATAATAAGAAAATTTTCCAGAGAGAAAGGAGAAGGGCCATCTCAACTGAGAAGGAGCCACAGACTTAGAGGGATACTAAATAAAACAAAGGTTAAACAAACTGGAGTCATAAACATAAAAGATGAAGAAACACCTAGTGAGGAGGATTTTGATGAAGGAGCTCCTGAAATAGACCCTGCACAGCAAGAAATTTACAACTATGTCGAGACATTAGAGAAAAGAGCTTCATAAGGAAGAGACAAAACTCCTAGTCCACCAAAATCTGCAGTTGTTATCCTAAGGAGGGATAAATATGAGTTAGAAATACTCAACAGACATATCAAGAATGAGAATGAAATTTTGAGAGAGCAAGTTAAACTGAAAACTGATATGAATTCAACTCTGTCTTTACAAATGCAAAAGTTACACAAGGCCAGTGAAAAATTGAAGAAGAGAAATAAAAAGTTAACCAGGGCACTCACAAATTTGAGATTCAAGTTAGTCATAAGGAAGCCCAGAAGGCCTTTGATTGCCGGGAAAAGCAGAAGAAGAGGGTTGGATGTCCTTGTATAGGTCTCAGAGTTCATGGAATAGTTGCATGAGGACATGCAAGAATCTAGCAGTGGGGGTATGTTGAGCTCCAAAGATGTTCTTTCTTCCACCACATTCCACTCCATTTCCTTTGTCCATTATTAATCACAGGCTCAAATTATCAGTAGAATTAGTTAAAATTTCTTTAAGAATGAATATCATGACTAACTTGCTATGTTTTTATGATTTTGTCATTGTAGTACTTTTTGAACTAGATCTAGCTACAGAATGCAAACATTCTGTAGCTAGTTGCCGATTCTGCAATTGTCTTCATGTCTACGTAGGTTCCAAGTGTCATCTCAGAGGAAACCACATATGGTCATATTCCACATCATTCCCTCATCATTTTTTGCTCTCCACGAAGTTCGAACGGAATTCTGTAGGCGGTTATGTACGTGGGAACTCAAACTAGGAGAGAGACTCCTAATAGGACAAGGACAGTCCAGATGTCCTTAATTATATTACGTGACCACCATCAGAGTCCTAGTTTGGTTTTTATTTTGAAAGAAAATTATCCCTAGGTTATCTCAAGACAGTGATGTAAATTTGTTACAAATATGGCTTGGGAAATCGAGGGACAAGGTTAGATTTTATGGTTGATTGCTAGATTTCAGAAGTCCGAAAACACTCTGTTTTTGAAGTAATTTCTCTTCAATGAAAGAAGCAGCACTTCCTTGAAAGTGTTGAGTCAATTTTGAAGTAGATTTCATGCTACTCCGGTGGTAGAGGGCCCCTGCTACATGAGCAGCCTTGTTTACACGGTTTAGATAAGTATTTTAGTCTCGTTTTCATTTCTAGCTTAGGCAAGTTTCTGAAGTTTTTGTTCATACTTGTTTACATTAATTATCACAGCTAGACTTACTCTTATAAACTCTTCCAAAATATCATCATGATGAATAAGGCATAGCTGTGGTATTGTAGGTTTTATTTGCATTTCCTTTCGAATTTTATGATTTATGCTTGTTTACACTAAGTGTCACAGCTGGTCTTACTCTTACAAACTTTTCCAAAATATCATCATGATGAATAAGGCATAGTTGTGGTATTGTAGGTTTTAGTTGCATTTCCTTTCGAATTTTATGATTTATGCTTGTTTACACTAAGTGTCACAGCCGGTCTTACTCTTACAAACTCTTGCAAAACATCATCAACAATGAATAAGAAACAACTGTGGTGTCTTAGATTCTAGTTGTCTTTGTTTTCAATCTTATGTTTATGTTAAATTGCATTGAATAATACAGCCATGTTTGTTTTACAAACTCTTCCAAAATATCATTCCTATTGAATGAGATGGGCTGTAGGATTCCATAGACTAGTTGCATGTTAATTTAGTTATAGCACTCTGGAGGTTGATTGCATTTAGTTAAGCTCTGTCACTACATTTCCAGTTTGATAATGGCATTTTATTTTAACTCTGTTCACTGTACTTCAAGTAGATTAGAAGCACTCTAGTTCAGTCTCAGTTCATTTTGTTTCAAGAAAAGATCAATGGCATTTTAGTTTAAGTTGTAGTCACTGTATTTTAAGATTGATAGACTGCTTTCTAGCTTAGGTTATCCATTGTGTTTCAAGTAGTGCTATTTGTCAAAATTAGTCTCTCGGCCTTCATTATTTACAACTTAATTTTGTTCTGAATCTATATTGATACATCATCACATGAATAGGGGTCAGTCATATTAGTTTAAGGCTTTGATCATTCTGCAAATCTTTTACAAATTTACCTATAGCCTTTTTCCCAAGCATCATTTTAGAAAATCTCAAAACTTATGAATAAGGCCTAGAAGTGATAAGTCAAGTTGCAGAATAGGGTAACTTCAACATCATAAGTTAATATAGAATAGAAACCTTACTGTGTTACAAATAATCATTTTTTAATATTGTGAGTTGATTGTTTATTTAGGAGAACTTCATTTACACTTAACTTGTCCATTTCTCAAGCTCTTCCAACACACCTTTAATGAATGAATTGGATAAGTTCAAGCTGATGTTGTGATTCATTTTCTTGCAATGAAGTCATTATCAAACTTTGCATTTGTTGTTTGCCATCCATAGTTTAGGCTTTGTTCTGTTTTAAATAACCAATAGCTTCTTTTCACTAGCACTTAGTTCTTTCTCTTTTCAAACATAAAACCATAAAACCCAAAAACATCATAAAAAACACTAAACACAACGTAGTGAGAAACAAATACCTAGGCACATATAGTGCACCACACTTCAGCAGTTTACCAACCCTGGTTGACAATTAATGAACTCAATTTAGGAACACTAGGTTGAGCACAAACACTTACCTCAAGCATTTGATCTTCCAAACCACATTTTAGTTGCCATTATTTTTGCATTTTCTTTTAAGGGTTGATTCTGTAATTCCTCTAGGTATATTTTGGTTACATGTCCATTTTCTTACTTCTGATGTAAGCTGCAAGTTTGCACTTATTCATGCATAAATAAATTGATAACATTACTCATTCACGGATTTTGTCAAACACTTTGCAAACTATTCTAAAACCATTTCTAAAACATCCATCTAATTACTTGAAACAAAACCATAAATCGTGAAATGCTTACCCAAGTCCTTTGGAATTTATATATTGCAATTACCTTAAAAAATATTTGGCTTTCCTTTCTCAAATGCTACAATACCAAGATTAGTACCATCAACTTCACCAATAAAAACTCCAATATTGAGATCTAAACATCCATACATATAGAATAATCTAGTATTTTTTTTTAACTAATCAATAATATTCTAGATAACATAAGCCTAAACCAAAATTAGATGCTTATAACAATTTAAATGTCTACCTTTTATTTTATGCTAAATCTATACTATAATTTTAGGACAATGGAAATTATACCCGAAGAGATATTCAACTCCAATCGTTGAGAATATGATCCGCCTTTGATCCCTTAACCAACTCATTTGAACCATCCAGTTTTCCACCCAACCATATCCAAGGAGAACTTCTCCCCCTGGAACCCCTGAGCTGTAAGAGCTCACAAGCAGTACCAAAATATAGCAGTAGAGAGATATACAAGGCAATTTGAGGAAGACAAGTTTCACTTCCTCTCAATACCACTCAAGGTCAGCTCCACCATGTAGATCTACTTAGTAATTTAGTTTAAATATTTCAAATTCATTTCCAAAGAAATTGTCTACTCTCCAAGTTTCTCCCTCTCATACTATTTTTCAAATCTCTCCAACTCTTGGTATCAAAATGAACATCCCCGTCCTGTGAGAATACATGATACACACATATATAGGAGGAGCTAAAAATTATTGTCATAAAAGAGGAGTAATATGCATGCTTTGTATTCCATTAGAGGAGTGTAACTCATGCCATTAAGGAGAGGTGTGCATGCCTTATTTAAGGAGAGTGTAACATATGCATTAAAGAGAGTGTAAGAGGAATCTTTTATGACATGTCTTTAATGAGTGTAAGAGGAATATGGCATTCTTTGATGAGTGCATAAAAGAGTGTAATGTATTATTAAAAGAGAGAGAGAGAGAGTTACATAGAGCCATGAGAATCATTAAGGAGAGAGGTGTGAAGTGATTAAGGAGATATAATTCCCTTTTAATAATAATATCATAGTCTCATAAAATATAATAATAATAATAATATTAATAATATTTAGGATTAAGTCGAGATTGAACTATTACGATTGATTAATCATAAGTTAAATGATTTTCCTTCAAGTATACTTGATTTACCCATTGATTCGAGGTGATTTACTATTTTTGGAAAGTCATACTTGAGATGGTAGACATGACTTTCTATTTTTAGAAAGTCACTCCAAAATGGTTAGGAATGATATTTTATTAAGGAAATTCATCTATGAGCTGCCCATGAGTGGTATTTTTCTTCCGGATAATAGGGATTCCACACCCCTATTGTATGCATCTCTGTGCCTTAGTAGATTGAGGACTTCGCACCCTGATCTACTCTAAAGATCCAAGATTCCACACCTTGATCTTTTTAAATATTCAGGACTCCATGCCCCAAACATTTCATTATATATTCAAGACTCCATGCCTTTATATTTCATGGATTTATGACTTTGTGCCGTAATCATTTTATTATATATCCAAGAGTCCACGTCTTTATATTTCATGGATTTAGGACTCCGCGCCCTAATTTTCATGGCTTCTCATCTGCTCTTCTTTGAAACTCCGTGTTTCACCTTAAGGTACTGATTGTGAGCTCATACCCATTTTATGGTTCATTGGTAATGTCTCCTTCCAAGACCTGCACACATCACGATCTCATAGATCACATAAATCAAATGAATTTCATAATTAACTTATTCACATTTTACCAAATATTGTGCATGACTTCCACAGTCATTTTAGTTTTGGAGAAATGACTTCTGCAATAATTTATAACTTGAGCATCCTTGTTGGAAATGACCAAGTGCCCTGCCACATCATGCTTAGTAGGAGATTACAGATATACAATAATAAAAATCATGTATTATCCATAAATCATAATTAACCATATGTTCCACATAACCATGATCATCCATGGATCTGTGTCTCAATCCCGAATCATCATTCATGTCATACACCTATGTTCGAAATAGGATACCAAAAGAGAAAACATGACTAATATGCTCTTAACCAAAATCAATTCTTATACACACAACAACCAAGTGACCCAAACCAGGTCATAGCATATAAGCATGTATATAAGTCAATATTGTATCATTATATCAAAATCACCATCTCTAAGTGTCATCAAAGCTATCTCACCAAGAAGGGACACTACAATACCATTCCCATAAAACCCGATCAGAAGCCTTTCTGTCAGAAGCTTAGAAGGATGAATCCAAAGCTGCTACCTTCCATTGAAAAGGAATTGAATAGAATGTATACTGCTAGTATTATTGTCCCTCTCTATTTCTCAAATTGTATGTCAAATTTATTACTGGTAAGAAAGAAGACACGTGAGATTCGCTTGTGTATTGATTTCCACAATTTGAATAACATGTCATTGAAGGACAACTATCCACTTCCAAAGTTTAGCCCCTCTTGGGCTAAACTTGGCCTGAAGTTTTTCCTACAGTCATAAGATAAATAGTCCTTTTTGATTCTCCTATCAATAAGTTGTTAAAATTATGTATATGTATTTGATATTATTATTATTTTTTAAATTTATTATTATTATTATTATTTTTCTGTATTTTAATCCATAGTTTAGCATTTTCTAAATTGGAAGCAATTCCATGAAAACTAAACATGTCATCTTTAATCAAGTAGAAAATATATCCATGCCATATTAGGCATGTTTTGATATAAAATACCAACGATTTCTATATCAAAACCAACCATACAATTTATAGTACCATATCAAAATACTATTTTATGTAATTGATATGACATCTACTTAATTTATCTATAATAATTTTAAATTCTACATGTTTTTCTTTCTCATAGTCTATATGAATCCTACATGTGTCATATTTTTGGTTCTGTAGTATTTTGAGCTTGCCAAGCTATAAATAGAACACACATTGGTTGTATACACAACAATGATGGTCCATCCCATATCACAATCAAATTTGTATACAATAGGCATAAAATCATCCACATACAATTGTCAGTGAAATTATGTAACAAAACATGATGTTATATATAAAACCCATTCTTACACCCCACTTGATTTATGTCTTATCAATCCAATTTTCCCCTTTTCATTCCATAAGACATCCTTACAATCAAAATGTCTAGGATCTATCTTTAGTTTTTACTAAACGTTTACTCTTTAGGAAAAAATACAATTTGAGGTTCAAGGCACCATTTTTGTTTTTTTTTTAAATTTGTTTTTTTAACTAACAAGCTAAGGTTAAATAAAATCCTCATTGACCCACTTATGTATTACAGATCATTCCTTTAGTTTGCATAATCTTCATTATTATTCACTTCTCTAACTTGAGAATCAATTATGAATGACTCTATTAGAAGATCTTCATTCTGAAAGTAGATTAATGATATCTTTTTGAAAGAGACTTGTAATCAAGAAAAACTCTCACAATTATGAAAATATGGTATCTATATTATTGAAATTACCTTGATAACTTTAGGTCAATTTGTTTTCCAACTATGAAATCAATCATGATTTATATTTAGTAATTAATCAATTCATTTGATTTCATGTCTTATTCCTTACTATTAACACATGCACAACAACAAGCTATGAAAACCATACATTTCTCAAAATGTGATGAATATTGTTAAATTTAAATAAGATTTATACTATCACAACAGAATTTCTAGCCTAAAGTTAAACCTTTTTTTTTTTTAAGGAGAATTATCACCTTCTCAAATTATTACAACATTTTGTAGGACTAATAAATACTCATATAACTATACATCCCATCACAAAATTCCTAAGCCAAAAAGCTCTTCCATTCCACATACAATACAATCATCTTAGGCTTCTAAATCATGCACAAATTCCAATTCATCAAAATGTGACCAATTCTAAAGCACATTTGTGTTACAAAATCTATCCATTTAACTTTAATTACACATAATCACTCCTTAATCATGTCTATGAGATTCCATCAAAATATTCTAACCAGAAAAATTACGTAGCTCATAGATATATTTAGTATGTATTCCACACCCATACCTCACCTCATTACTTATCTCATAGATATATACTAGTTTGGCTTTCACACCCATACATTTTCTCATAGATATATGCTAGTATGGTTTCCACACCCATACATTAGATCATATATATATGTTAGTATGGATTCCACATCCATACATTTTCTCATAGATATAGACTTGTATGGATTCCAAAACCATACATTAGCTTAAGGAAAGCATAACCTTCAAGTGTTCCTTAAAATTTCTTCCACAACCCTTCATGCACCAGTCATTTAAGCCTCTTTTTTATTAGGAAGGTCATACCTCAACCTAGTATTTGAGTAATTTAAAGTTATTTGATGCCTAATGTCAACCCAAAATACACAAAATCATTTGAAAGAAATCAGAGAAATTTCATTCTTACTCATTAAGAATGTATTCCGAAATCATATTTTAACACATCTAATTAATACACATACATTACTCTTGAATCTACATTCATAGTTAAAAGTGACATCCTTCAAGGTAGCTTTTAGTTAAGTTTCCTTTAGTGTAGGTACGAAAAGAGTCAAAATTCTCATGATGAACTCAATCATCATGTTAGTGGAATCTCAACCTTACACATGCTACCCATTCCCAAAGCATACACACTAAGGTCATCATACTATATTCCAGATTAAGCGAATATTCTTCTTGGTAGATACGATTTTAGCTAGTAAAGATGGCCTAAGCCCATATCACATTGAAAATGATGCATTAAAAATATATGAAACCATGCATGGACTCCACCTATCTCACTCATCGTTTTGAAATCAAGTCATTCACATACTTGGGTTTAACCCTAACTTTCTCAAGAACATCCTTTCCCAGCATGTCTTTAAGGATTTTAACATATTGCTGATAAAATATCTTGACAAAAATATAAAGGAATATAAAAAATACATATTGCTTTTCATGAGTTTCTAAATGAAATAATGACAATAATATCCTCTATGCAACCAATATGCTTCCAAGTCAAGATATACAACAACTCAACATGCATGCAAAATCAATATTCATACATCATCAACCTACAAGTAAGCATGTTGGCCCATTAGGCCCTAGCGTTGTAACTCGCTCTGATACCATATGTAAGGTCCCACCTTTACCCACCATCAATAATATAGAGAAGTAGAGGTCACATTAATCACTAATACTCATTTGCACAAAATCCTAAAGAATTAGTCATTGTAAAATTGTTTCCAACAACAAGCCCTTTTTTCTATGAAAGTTTTAGATAATACAAGAAACGAATGTCTTATTCTCTATTCATACTTCAGAAAATTATTAAATTCATTTTCACATTCATACCAAAAACTTGCAGACATAGGAAGCTACACCCATTAAATAGTTTATTTATAATTTATAGTAACATAAAAACAATAGTAACTAAGACTTTTACACTAAATATTTATATGCACAAAAGATACAACCATTCAAGAATTTTGACAAACACTTTGTAGACATGCACTCTACAATCATTGAGCCCTTCTGACAAACACTTTGCAAGCATGCAATTAAAAGTCATTAAAGCATTTTGTCAAACACTTGGCAACAATGAATTTAAGATTATTCTTCAACATATTTATCTTATAAAATTCAGAAATTGAAACTTTAAATGTTGGCATCTTAAAATAGGAACTAAATAATGTTATTCTTTCATCAAAGGCTCAATAGCAGGCGCACATAAATAACAACAAAAATCTACAAAATCACCCAGATTTACGGTCTGGGTTCTGAAAAGTATTTTTTTTTAGAATCAAATTAGGTGTCATAGGTCTAGTAGGCACGGATACCCCTTGATGTTGGGCTGAATCACATTAAAAAAACCTAGGAATGCGATTCTTGAAAACAACAAAAATTCATAGCCTTAATGTTTATTTTATGACTTTTGTCAAACATATGGAATGAAAACTTACAACTACAACTCTACATGAGAAAACAAAACCTAGAGTTATGCTACTAAGATATTCTCATTGAATTCACACATTTCTAAATCCACCATATGAGTTCTTAAATTTTTTTACCACCCACAAGCTAATTCATTTGATATGATTTGACAATATCATTGCACCAATTGCTACAATTTGACAAACACATGGTAGCCCTGAATGCTACAACCATTAAAGCTTTTTGTCAAAATTCTCATAGTACTATTACAAAAACTTGAATGACAAATCATTGAATTACTGATAAGAATATGAAACAGAAGCCATAACTGGAATTTACCTCAAACTTACCTCAAGCATTTGATCTTCCAAACCATATTTTAGTTGCCATTTTTTTCATTTTATTTTAAGGGTTGATTCTATAATTCCTCCAGGTATATTTTGGGTACATGTCCATTTTATTACTTCTGATGTAAGCTGCAAGTTAGCACTTATTCATGCATAAATAAATTGATAACATTACTCATTCATGGATTTTGTCAAACACTTTGCAAACTATCCTAAAACCATTTCTAAAACATGCATCTAATTACTTGAAACAAAACCATAAATCATGAAATGCTTACCCATGTCCTTTGGAATTTATTTATTGCAATTACCTTCAACAATATTTGGCTTTCCTTTCTCAAATGCTACAATACCAAGATTAGAACCATAAACTGCACCAATAATAACTCCAATATTGTGATCTAAACATCCATACATATAGAATGATCTAGTCTTAATTTTTAACTAATCAATAATATTATAGATAACATAAGCCTAAACCAAAATTAGATGCTTATAACAATTTAAATGTCTACTTTTTATTTATGCTAAATCTATACTATAATTTTAGGACAATGGAAATTATATCAGAAGAGATATTCAGCTCCAATCGTTGAGAATATGATCCACCTTTGATCACTTAAGCAACTCATTTGAACCATCCGGTTTTCCACACAACCATATCCAAGGACAAATTCTTCCCCTAGAACCCCCGAGTTGTAAGAGCTCACAAGCAATACCAAAATATAGCAGTAGAGAGATACACAAGGTAATTTGAGGAAGACAAGTTTCACTTCCTCTCAATACCACTCAGGGTCAGCTCCACCATGTAGAGCTACTTAGTAATTTAGTTTAAGAATTTCAAATTCATTTTGAAATAAATTGACTACTCTCCAAGTCTCTCCCTCTCATAATATTTTTCAAATCTCTCCAACTCTTGGTATCACAATGCACCTCCCCCTCTTGTGAGAATACATGATACACACATATATAGGAGGAGCTAAAAATTATTGTCATAAAAGAGGATTAATATGCATGCTTTGTATTCCATTTAGAGGAGTGTAACTCATGCCATTAAGGAGAGGTGTGCATGCCTTATTTAAGGAGAGTGTAACATATGCATTAAAGAGAGCGTAAGAGGAATCTTTTATGACATGTCTTTAATAAGTGTAAGAGTAATATGCCAATCTTTGATGAGTGCATAAAAGAGTGTATTGTATTACTAAAAAAGAGAGAGGAAATTATGTAGAGCCATGAGAATCATCAAGGAGAGAGGTGTGAAGTGATTGAGGAGATATAATTCCCTTTTAATAATAATATCATAGTCTCATAAAATATAATAATTATAATAATAATATTAATATTAATAATATTTAGGATTAAGTCGAGATTGAACTATTACGATTGATTAATCATAAGTTAAGTGATTTTCCTTCAAGTATACTTGATTTACCCATTGAGTGGAGGTGATTTACTATTTTTGGAAAGTCATACTTGAAATGGTAGACATGACTTTCTATTTTTCAAAAGTCAATCCAAAATTGTTAGGAATGAGATTTTATCAAGGAAATTCATCTGTGAGCTACCCATGAGTGGTATTTTTCTTCCGGATAATAGGGATTCTTCACCCCTATTGTATGCATCTCCATGCCTTAGTAGATTGAGGACTTTGCGCACTGATCTACTCTAAAGATGCAAGATTCCACACCTTGATCTTTTTAAATATTCAGGACTCCAGACCCCAAACATTTCATTATAGATTCAAGACTCCATGTCTTTATATTTCATGGATTTAGGACTACGCACCCTAATCCTTTCATTATATATCCAAGACTCCACGTCTTTATATTTCATGGATTTAGGACTCCGCACCCTAATTTTCATGGATTCTCATCTACTCTGCATTTCACCTTAAGGTACTGATTGTGAGCTCATACCCATCTAATGGTTCGTTGGTAAGGCCTCATTCCAAGACCTGCACACATCAAAATCTCATAGATCAAATAAATCAAATGAATTTCATAATTAACTTATTCACATTTTACCAAATATTGTGCATGACTTCCATAGTCATTTTGGTTTTGGAGAAACGACTTTCACAGTCATTTATAACTTGAGCATCCTTGTTGGAAATTACCAAGTGCCCTGCCACATCATGATTAGTTTGATATTACACACATATAATCATAAAAATAATGTATTATTCATAAATCATAATTAACCATATGTTCCACACAACCATGATCACCCATGGATCTGTGTCTCAATCCTGAATCACCATTCATGTCATACACCTATGTCTGAAATAGGATACCAAAAGAGAAAACATCGCTAATATGCTCTTAACCAAAATCAATTCTTATACATGCCACCATAGATATTATCATAAGCACACAACAACCAAGTAACCCAAACCAAGTCATCACATATAAGCATGTACATAAGTCTGTCATACATAATATCCTATCATTATATCAAAATCACCATCTCTAAGTGTCAACAAAGCTATCTCACCAAGAAGGGAAACTACAATACCATTCCCATAAAAACTGATCAGAAGCCTTTCTGTCAGAAGCTTAGAAGGATGAATACAAAGATGTTGCCCTTCATTGAAAAGGAATTGAACAGATTGTATATTTCTGGTATTATTTTCCCTCTCTGTTTCTCAAATTGTATGTCAAATTTATTACCAGTAAGATAGAAGACACGTGAGATTCGCTTGTGTATTGATTTCTACAATTTGAATAAAGTGTCATTGAAGGACAACTATCCACTTCCAAAGATGGATCATACCCTACAAAGGGTAGTTGGTTCTTCCAAGATTTCATTGTTAGATGGATATTTCGGGTACAATCAGATCTTGGTTCATCTAGATGACTAAGAAAATACAACCTTCACAACACCTTGGGGTACTTTTATGTATGCTAAAATGCACTTTGGATTGAATAGTACAGGAGAAACCTTTCAGTGAGCAATGGATATGACATTTTATAATGAGAAGGATGTGTTTTTGGTCATTTATCTTGATGAAATAATAGTTTTTTCCAAGACCTATGAAGAACACTTGCAACACTTAAAGACTATATTCCAAAGATGCAAAAAATTTGGCATATTGATGAATCCAAAGAAAAATTTGTTTGCTATTGAGGAGGGGAAATTGATTGGCCATATCATATCCAAAGATGGCATCCAAGCATATCCTTCAAGGATTGAGGAAATTTAGAATCTAGATTATCGTAGGAGTAAAAAGGAAATTCATTCATTCAATGGTAAAATCAGTTTCTTGAGAAGGTTTATTACTAACCTTGCTAAACCCTTAAGGGAAATTACCAATATGTTAAAGAAAAGCAGCAAGGTGAAATGATATGATGAGGCAAGAAAATAATTTAATCAAGTTAAGTTTACATTATCTCATGCTCCTCTCCTTATCAGCCCATATTATACACTTGATTTTATCATTTTTTCCTTTGCCTCTAAACATACCTTAGCTGTTGTCCTCATGCAAAAGAAAGGTCAGAAAACAGAGCAACCAATTGCCTTCTTTAGTAGGACAATGAGATTGGGCTTTGAAATATAATATCATTGAAAAATAGGCATTGGCGCTAGTTAAATATTTGAAAGAATTTCGAGTTTATATCCTTCACTCTCATGTTCTTGCCTATGTTCCAAATGTTGTTGTCAAATATGTATTAACACAGAATGATCCTGAAGGTAGGCGTGGTAAGTGGATAACCGCTATGCTGGAATATGATTTAAAAATAAGATCTAAAAAATTGATCAAAGTTCAAGGCTTAGCTAAGATTATGGTGGAATCTAACTTACATGCTTTAGACATTAACTTTATTGATGCACTTTATAAGGAGAAGGAAGTTGATTCATTACCCGAAGTATCTCAAAATTTTACCTCATCACCATGGTATTCAGATATAGTTCATGTGCTGCAACATTTGAACCCTCCACCAAGTTTTCCCAAGAGTAGATGTAGATATATGAAACTGAAGGCTCTTAAGTGTTGTATTATTAACAATTCTTTATATTGGAAAGATCCGAGAGGGGTTTTATTAATTTTTTTTGTAGATAGTGAAGTTGAGAAAGTGATGAATTATTTACATAAAGGTTATTGTGGTGTTCATATTTTTTGAAAAACTACAACAAATAAGACATTGAAAGTTGGATTCTATTGTTTTATTTTGTTTTCATATGTATATAAAATAGTCATGAGCTGTCATGAATGCCAATTCTTCCAAGGAAAGAGAAAATTATTGTCGCTGCCCTTGAAACCAAATGCAGTCCAAGCTCCCTTCCAATAGTGGGGGCTTGACTTCATCGGTGATATTTGTACTCCATCATCAACTCAGCATAAGTGGATACTCACTGCCACCGACTATTTCAAAAAAATGGATTGAGGCCATCCCCATGAGATAAGCTACAGACAAAGTAATTATTCATTTTTTGAAGTGTAATATTTTGTCTCATTTTGGCTTCCTATAGAAAATCATTACTGACAATGCAACAACCTTCAAATCCAAAAATATAATAGAATTTTGTGATAAAAATAACATAAGACTCGGGCATTCAACAACATATTATTCTTAAGGAAATGGGTTGGTTGAATCATCAAACAAGTCATTGGTGAACATAATAAAAAACTATTGTAAGGGAACAAAAGGAATTGGAACAAAAATTTAATTAATTCTCTATGGGTAGACATAGTTAGCACAAAGAAATATATCAGCATATCACTTTTTCATATTTTCTATGGTGTAGATACAATGTTTCCAACTTCTCTAGCAGTGTCGATGATGAAAATACTACAAGAGATTGAAAGTGAGCCAAATGACATTCAACGACGAATTAATTAAATGATCCACTTACAGTAGTCCAGGGAAGAATTTTTCAATAACACCTAAAATCTCCAGGAGAAGATCAAGAACATTTATGACAAGAAAACTAAAGCTAATGATTTTAACTTTGGAGATGTTGTTCTTTGGTGGGATGCTCAAAATGAGGACAAAGGAAAACATGGTAAGTTTGAGAACTTATGGAAAGGACCCTACAATATTTTAGCATTCAAAGGTAATAATGCTTACTTATTAGAAGATCTTGATGGGTAAGGACTTCCAGGAGGACCGATGAATGGTAGGCTGCTCAAACAATATCTTACCAGATCTTAAAGAAAAATTTTCATGTCCATTGTAAATAACATTTTATTTGTTGTGAAATAATAAAGGAGATGTCAAAGAAGTTTGAAGCTCGAGGAGAAGGCCATAAGGCTTCTATGATCAACTATTGTTTTCTGTTTAAATTTCAAATTTCAAATTAGTTTTTTAGTCAAGTCAAGTTAGCAGTTTTATTTTTCTCAGTTTAGTTAGTTAGTCATTTGAGTGTCAAGTGTTTTATTTTGACTCCATGCCAAATGGATGAGGCTACCTTGTCTATGGTGTTCTTGACATGATGCCATCCCCAACTGGAGCCAATGTTAGTGTCTATGAGTCACCAATGATCAAATGTACTCTTTCCATATGATTGATAGGATCATTAGGCCAAATTGTTATATTTTCAAATAAAATTTGGTATATCTTCGTTGTCAAATAATCATTAGTTATTTTGTAGGTTAGTGTTGCTCCCTCCACTTTCTCATGGTCATCATCACTCATCATGGTCATGTCATCATTTAGGTGTCCTAGTTCATCAAAAGAGTTAATGTGCTATCATATAGGTCATGCTCTAAGATTTACATTTGATTGTCATCGTAATGTAAGTCATCAAAAGAAAAAAGAGATGCATATCCATTCTTTGGGTCACCATCATTGGAGTTGGAAAATTAGGGAATTAAATAAAAAAGGTAACATTTGCATTTGAAGAATTATGTTAATGTATATATCGATCAAACGGGAACTATTACCTCAAAACGAGAACTCTAGCCCAAAAAGACTAAAAAAACATGAAAAAACACCCCAAAAACGAAAAGTGTGTATTCCAGAAAGCATTGGTTTTTTTCTCAGGGTCAAATTTCAACATGTTTTTAAATTATGCTAAAAACGAAATTGTTTCTTGAAAAAAGGATTGAAAAACACCCTCGAAACAAAATGAGTTGATGCTGAAATAACAAAATAAAATCGTGTCACAATTTTGACACATTTTAACAATGTAATTAAAGACAACATATTAAGACATTGAAAAATCGTAAAATTATAAAAATTTTGATACATGATGTTAAAGATGAAAATATCATGTCTGAAGGCTTTATCATTTCCAACAATTTTCATCCATCTTGTTAAATATAAAATATATTGACTCTAAAAAACCCTAAAATTGTGATTGTTTTCAGCCATAACATTAAAGATAAAATATTGTAGCACATAAAAACCTTAATGACAAGTTTTAAATCTCAAGTTTTTAAATATTAAGTTTTTAACATACTTGAACCATGAAATTATGGAGAAATTATATGACTTCAACAATTTTTAAAAATGAAAAAGTAAATGAAATATGTATTATTCCAAATATTATTTTTAATTTTAAAGGATAAAATTATATCTCTTTTCAAATCTTAGCCTAAGACAACTTTAAATCTAACTGCAACTAAAGCCTAAAAATCAACCATAAAAAAAGTGTCCCCTTTCAATGAGGCATAAAATTTTTAAAATTTTTAAAAGTACCTTATACCAAATTTTAACAATGCATAATATCATGGAAATATCACTGCATAATCTAAAACTTCAACATTTATTTATTTATTTTTTATACTTTTAATCAAAATATCAACATTGGTATATTGAATATAACATAAATTATTTGTGTAATTCATTGTTGCACTTTGGATATTCCAAAGAGATGAATCCTTCATAATTAAAACATATAATCCAACAAACATAGAAATGCCTCATAAATTCATGAAAGATCATATGGAATTCAAATTTTTTATTTCAAGTTACCATGCAAACATCAATTACATAAAAATGTCTTAGACAATTTTACACAGTCAATCATAGGTTCTGTCAGACCATCAGAACCTACATCTTCAGATGAATGACTAGAAGCAGATGAAGACAATCCATATTCTTCTCTTTCATCAACTAGTGCTCCATCTGAGTCAACATGCATGCCCATAATTTCAGAGTTCAAAAGTCTTCTAGATCTATGAATACATTAAGCAGAGTACCATCTCGACAATATTTGTTCTGGTAGCAATTTCATCAAAATATTTATGGTATTCAAGTGAAGAGTTACTCTCTTTGTCAAATTGAAGTCATACTCTAGTATGTCAACATCCTCCAATTTTAAGACATCTATGCGGCGACAATTTATATGTGTGCCCTTTCTTTTTCTCTTTCTGCCAATTTGTTTTTTCAACTAACATCTTTGGCTTGTACACACCATTAAATGGGTGGGTACTTGTGGCATACAAATGTACTTGAACAACTGTAATATATTCATTTTCATTAATGAACCTTATAACCTTGGAAATCCAGAATGGATAGCCAAGTGGATCTTCATCTGCTAACACTACTATCATGCAACCCTCCTTAATTGTTGATATTTTGTGTATTTGGGCTAGCATCATTTGTGCTCTAGGTCTCAAGTTTTGTGGAGGGAATAGAGTACACTTGATCTACAAGACTCAGAAATAGATTTGAGAAATTTCAAGTTGTGTTCAAGTTATTAAAATAATTAATTATTTTTAATAGATTTCCTAAGTCTAACTTAGGAAAATAAAATAATTAAAGTGAATTAATTAACACGTGTTGAAATTGTCTTAAGTCACATGGATAAAGCAGTATTTTAGTCTTATTTATTGATGGATGATTTAATCTTGACCGTTGAAGAGTTCAACGAAAAAGTATAAGAGAAAGGTTTGAGGGTTAGTTGAAGGCACACAATTTCTGTAGAACTGAGGAATAGATCTGGAATTCTAGGGGGGGTTTGCTAAGAATTTCTGGAGGAATTTCTTGCAATGAGGGGTAGTATTGGTGAAGGGAATGTTTTGATTCCAGGACCAAGAGACAACAAGAGGCAAGGACATCGCTGAGAGACTTCAAAGTGATGTAGAGTAGCAGGGACAACGCAGAGACAATGCATAGGCAACTAGGGTCACGCTGGGCTAATGCTGGCTAAGTAATGGCAGCGCAGGGGTAGCGTAGACCCTCCTAGGGTGATGCAGGCCCTCCTAGAGCCATGCAGAGGCCACAGGGGCTTCAATGGGGGAGAAATACCATACCACGTGGGTTCATATTGGGGGATATATATTGAGGAAAAAATGACATAATATATTGGGGGATATATATGGGGTAAGGGGTTTTTATATTGGCATGTATACAAAATGGATATCAAAGTTAATGAAAAAATATAAAGGGGTATAAAAAATGTTAAGGAAAAAATGTATACCTACAATATTTAGTGGAAGAAGGTTTTTTTTGAATTAGGAAGGTGTATTGGGTTCATATTGGTAGGGGGTTAAATAATGTGATTATTAGGGGTATTTTCCAATATGTAGTCAAATTAAGGGTATTGTTTAATATGCCATGAATGCATGCGATAGGTCAGATGTTCATTTAGTGAAGTCCCTGTGGCAGAGGCTGACGCAGTCCCTCCAGGAAAACACTGGGGCTTTAGAATCAGTGCTGAGGGTTTCTAGGGTTAGATCCGGGCTGAGTCCTGTAAATCTCGTTTGAGGGTGTGGATCAATCAGATATTTGGCACTAGATCTTTAGGTTAGTTGTATATTTTATATCTTTTATTATCCGTCATGTTTTCCAAGGTTGGAACCCAGATTTTCTTTGGGTTTTTCTGGGGAATTATGTCCAAAAATCCATGTGTCACTTTGTTGCATGAGTGAATTATTCAGTAAATGATCTACATGTGTAGGCTGTAGTTGTGTTTATTTTTTGTATTTTCTGAAAACAACTTGTATAAATTAAATCAAGTAGAAGGAAATAAACCAATACACTGCAGTATAATTTTCACATGGTATCAGAGGGATGGCAAATCAAGCTGAATCTCCAGCAATAATATTAAGAATTATTTTTTCTATAGGGTGGCAGAAGAAGCAACAGATCCGGAAAGGGAATCTTGACAACAAGGGAAAGTAGATCCAGGAGATAGCGTTGCAGCTCCAGAAGGCCTCTAGGCTTATACAGACCCTTCCTAGGGTAGCGTAAGGAATGCGTCACCCATTCTCGGGTTACGCAATCCACTTTTGAGCAGCGCTAGGATTGCACTGGGCTAGCCAGGAGGACGATGTCCAGTCACTTCTCATGTTGTAGATGAATTCAGCCAAGTTCTGTAAGTAGTGCTTTAGATCTTCAGCAGTGCTTGTGGGGTAGAGATTCTACAGGTGCAAAATTGTGCCTAGCTAAGGCAACAAAGGTGGGAGGAAGAAAATTAGTCAACAGATTTGAGCCAAATAGATCAGAGATTCGATTAGGAGGATCAAAGAATACTTTCCGTTTGAAATTCGATGGAATATTTCTAGAGGGGAATTCAGTTTGAGCTAGAAGCAGTTACTAGAGGGTTTTCTAGTCACCAAGAAACCCAGATCCAGAGGGAGAAGTACTATTTTCTTTGTATCTGAGCAAAGATGGCTCGATATGGACAAAGGGATCTAGAAAGATTGGATGACATCTCCAACTTTGTTATCTGGAAGGCTATAATCCTCTCAGTTCTGGATGAGTATGGTCTCAAAGATCATGCAGAGAAAACACTTGATGTACCAACCGATGCAGATCCACTCAAGAAGTATGAAGAAAATCAAGCGCGGACGAAGCATTTGATCATAAACAGAGTCAAGGACCACATGATTGCTCATATTGCTAGTAATAATACATCACATGACATGTGGTCAACCTTGGAGGTGATGTACCAAGGAGGCTCAGTTCAAAGAAGAATGCTTCTTGAGAATCAAATGTGGATGTTCCAAATGATGAAGGGCAAAGAGATAGATCCATTCCTCTTTAGACTTTAAGCTATCTGTGACCAAATTATTGGCATAGGTGCTAATCTGAATGAAGGGCTCCTAGTGAGGACAACCCTGAATGTTGTCTTTGAAGAATGGGAAACGTTTGTCCAGAGCATTTTGGGAAGGGTAGTGTTACCATCATGGGAAGATATGTGGGCTATTCTCAACCAAGAGGAGATCATGAGGATCATCAAGAAACAATCTATTAGTGGAGGAAGCGGATCAGCTAGAGTGAAGAAAGAAGAGGAGGAGGATGTAGCCCTTGCTTCAAGGGAAAAGAAGCAAGGGAAGAAGAAGAAGGACCTCTCCAAGGTCTGATGCTTTAACTGTGCTGATCTTGGTCATTTCGCCAGTAGTTGTCCTAAGAAGAAGGACAAAGGAGCTTCTGATTTCAAGGTTGCAGCAACAAATGAAGATGGCTTCGATGATGAAGCAGCCATGAGTGCTTATGCACCTAGAGAGAAGAGTGGGGTGACATGGATATATAGATTATCCATAGATGGGTGGCAAGATCCTTGAGTCATCCCTACTCTACAGAGGCAACAACAATGTGGAGGTAGTAGCGCAGAGAGGCTGATGGGACTTCAGCAACACAAAGAAGCTAGGCTCATGCAGTGCAATGTTGCAGCATCATAGTGTCTCTAGGAGGACATTGTGATTCAACATCCAGGGAGCTTCAGTGGTAGAGAGAAACTTGACTTTTCTGTCAAACAGTTGGGCAGAGTCTTTCAGTTGCTTACTTCTCAGCAACTGAGTTGCAGTGCAACAGTTAGTAGTGGTTGTGCTATGGGCAACATGATGCAACAATTTGAGAGGGAGCTGTAGTATAGATGTAGCAGTGTCAGTGGTAGTGGTATGGGCAGCAGTACAGAGAGCAGCAGTGTAGTATATGGAGGGAAGCATGCCAAGCATCAACAAAACAAACTAAGTACTCAAGATCTTGTGATGCATGGTGTGATGTATTACTAGAGCACACTCCTCATGCTAAGAGGGAGTGTTGAGATTTTGTGTATTTAGGGTAGCATCAGTTATGCTCTAGGTCCCAAATTTTTTTGAGGGACTAGAGTACACTTGAGCTACAAGACCCATAAATGGATTTGATAAATTTCAAGTTGTGCTGAAGTTATTCAAATAATTAATGAATTTTAATGGATTTCCTAAGTCTAACTTAGGAAAATAAAATAATTAAAGTGAATTAATTAACACATGTGCTGAAATTGTCTTAAGTCAAATGGATCAAGCAATATTTTAATCTCAGCCATTGATGGATGATTTAATCTCGGTCATTTAAGAGTTCAACGAAAAAGTATAAGAGAAAGGCTTGAGGGTTAGCTGAAGGCACACAATTTCTATAGAACTGAGGAATAAATCTGGAATACTAGGGTGGGTTTGCTAAGAATTTCTGGAGGAATTTCTTGCAGTGAGGGGGAGTATTGGCCAAGGGAATGTTCTGATTCCAGGGCCAAGAGACAACAAGAGGCAAGAGGAGCAGCCACAAGGACAACACTGAGAGGCTTCAGAGCCACGCAAAGCAGCATGGACACCACAAAGACAATGCAGAGGTAGCTAGGGCTAGACTGGGTTAACGCTGGCCAAGTAAAGGCAGCGCAGGGGTAGCGTAGACCCTCCTAGGGTGACACAACCCCTCCTAGAGCAACATAGAGCCTGACGCAGTCCCTCCAGGGAAACGTTGGGGCTTTAGAAGTAGCGCTGAGGGTTTCTAGGATCAGATCCAGGCCGAGTCTTGTAAATCCCATTTGAGGGTGTGGATCAGTCAGATATTTGGCACGAGATCTTCAGGTTAGCTGCAGATTTTATATCTTTTATTCTCTGTCAGGTTTTCCAAGGTTGGAAAAGATATTTTCTGTACTCAAAACTACTTAATAATAAAACCCTCATATCTGCTGAACCGATTTTCCTTCTTTGGGTTTTTCCAGGGACTTATGTCCAAAAATCCATGTGTCACTTTGCTGTATGATTGAATTATTCAGTAAATGATCTGCATGTGTAGGCTGTAGTTGTTTTTATTTTCATTATTTTCTGGATCTAATTTATGAAAATAACTTGTATAAATTAAATCAAGTAGGAGGAAATAAACCAATACATTGCAGTAGAATTTTCATACTAACATCCTGCATAGAACCCCTGTAAAGGTCTTCCATGGATTCATATTGTGCACGTGATCTTCTGGAACCAATATAGATTTCTCTTGAGAATGTTGTTGTTCAAAAATGTGTGTTTGCTCATGTTCATTTGGCATATTTTGTGGAATAAAAAATTTTGGTCTTCAAAAACGTATCCTCATTTATTGATCTTGAAATCATATCACTTTGTTTATTGAAAAATGTCTCCCACCAAACTGAATCAACAACATTAAAGTACTCATATGTATCTCTAATACATATTTTAATTTTCTCCAGACATTCAGAATAATTTATATCTCTCTTATGCCTTCGCGCATTATGGAGTTCAACAAATGAATGTAATAAAAATATATTTGATGAAAATATTGGATGCTCTTGAATGAACTTAAAAAATGCTAAACTTGATGATGGCCCCCATTCTACAGCAGTTGAATACTTCTTGCCCCATATAAGTGTTATCCCATAAATTTTTTTGGTACGAAATTGATGTTGGAAGCTAATGTCATTAAGTTGTTCAATGCATTTATCCTCACCATGCGATCCCATAATAAACCTTTGCATGTCAATAGTTTCTTAAAACACACGAAAAACAGGCTCTTGAATGTAGGATTTCTTAATACATTCAATTAATGATGGCATGATCCCAACACCTTTCCTCCTCAATGTTACTGAAAATTGACTGAACATTTGATGAATATGGTCATGAGTATTCCCAACAAGAAGGAAACCAACCTTTATCTTTTTAAAAATTACCAATTCAACAAGCATGTTTAGATACCCAAAAATAACTTGATTTTTGTTTTCATAACCTGTGTTGTCTAATTGTACATATAGAACTTTAGGAAGAATACCAGACCAATGAGTAACCACATCATGGATTATATCTATGGTTGGATTTACATCATTATGAATATTTGGATTTGTGAAGTAAACCCTAAGAAACATCTTCTCATTAAAGACCATACAACCAACCAAGTGAAAATGAATGAAAATTTCCTCATGTAATTTTTTTGGCGTGCAGACAAAATGTGGCAGAAGTGTTTTATTTTGGTCCATACCATCAACTATCAAACCCAAATATTGTTTGGATTATCATAACACTTCTTTCAATGTTTATACAATTTTTTCCTTCAGTTGTTTGCTGATTACGATGCTCTTGAACTTATTTGTCAATGAAATTTGTACATAAAATAGAACAAACATATGAATACATATATTTTCATAGTTGATAACTATCCAAGTTTTAAAAATAATTTTTCGAACGCATACCTCTTTTTGCCCCTTGACATTTATCTCCTTTTGCTTTAAGAGAAGCACATGTACTGCAAAACCCCATCCTTGTCTTCTTAGGAATACAAAAAATTTTGAGTTCATTCTTCAATGCCATTGTAAAATATGTATATGTAATAAAATTACTAACTCCTTAAGCAACTTCTGCATAATATTTGTATAAGATATATATTTATCATCTCGAGGAATTATCTGGAATATGTATTGTGTCTTTATTTGACATACACTCTCCATGCTTTGAAAAGAAGTCTTTCATCCATGACATAGTAGTATTTGCTAATGACCCAACCTCCCGTATATACTACTTCTGAATAGTATGTAGGATCCTTTTCCAATCTTTCTTAGATTATTGAAAAAAAAAATTACCAATTGAATGCAACATTTTAAAATCCTTTCTACAGAGCAATACATTCCCAATATGATAATCATAACCTGCTAGTGTAGATTGCATGCAATCCACTAAATATGATTTTTGCATGCTTTTATTCATTGACAAATATCTTTTCCTTTTCTCTAAAGTAAAGTTGAAATCCATATGTTTCAAGTAATCCCTTCGACAAAATTCACTTGAAATCAAATTAACAACAAAACTTCTTTTTGTGAGATATGTTGTCCTAACCCTTGTATAACTGGAATGTTTTGGATTGATATGAAAAGGTCTACTCCTACTCCTAGTTACAATATTTGCTTGCAATGAATTCATCATTCCATTATCCTTTTTAGAAGCAGTTTCATCACTATTAGGAGGAATATTGTACCCACTATCATCATTCTCAACATAGTTAAGAAATTTATCAGCATCATTGCGTGGAAAATATTCATTACCATCCTCACTTGAAGAAAAAATTTCACAAGAATCATCTGTGCTTTTGAAACCCTAAATCAGACGAAATTCTTCACCATCTTGATCCATGCTTTCTAATTCTTCCCTTGGATGATTCAATTCTTCATCACCATGAGTGTATTTGAAATTCTCACTTAGAGAAAATGTATTATTAAAATTTGTGCCTCTAAAATTATCATTTGCAAGAAACTCTTCATCCTCCCCTTCTTCAGTGGTGCTCTCATAATCCTTGGGATTAGGCCTAAGTGAAAGCTTTGAATCTGTATTCACTAGAAATTCTTCATCCTGCCCCTCCCCTTCCTCGCTGGTGCTCTCATAATCCTTATGATTAGGAATAAGTAGACACCTTGAATCTCTATTTATTGGAAATGATTCATCCACCCCTTCATCAGTGGTACTCTTATAATCCTTAGGATTAGGATGAAGTGGAAATTTTGACTCTATAAATTCATCCCCACTTCATCAGTGGTGCTCACATAATCCTTAGGATTATGACGAAGTGGATATTTTTACTCTGCAAATTCTTCATTCCCCTCTTCATCAGTGGTGCTTGCATAATCCTTAGGATTAGGACAAAGTGGATATTTTGACTCTGGATTTTTTTTGTTCCCCTCTTCATTAGTGTTTCTTGCATAATCCTTAGGATTAAGATAAAGTGGATATTTTGACTCTGCAATTTATTCATTCCCCTCTTCATAAGTGGTGGTCACATAATCCTTAGGATTAGTACAAATTGGATATTTTCACTTTGAAAATTCTTCATTCCCCTCTTCATGAGTGGTTCTCGCATAATGCTTAAGATTAGGACGAAGTGGATATTTTGACTTTGGAAATTATTTATTCCCCTCTTCATCTGTGGTGCTCATATAATCCTTAGGATTAGGGCGAAGTGGATATTTTGACTCTGGAAATTCATCATTCCCCTCCTCATTAGTGGTGCTTTTATAATCCTTAGGATTAGGATGAAGTGGATATTTTGACTCTAGAAATTCTTTATTCCCCTCTTCATCCGTGGTGCTCACATAATCCTTAGGATTTAGACGAAGTGGATATTTTTACTCTGGAATTTATTCATCCCCCCTTCATCAGTGGTGCCCTCATAATCCTCGGGATTAGGCCGAAGTGAAAATTTTGACTCTGGAAATTCTTCATCATGCCCTTCATCAATGGTGCTCTCATAATCCTTAGGATTAGGACTAAGTGGAATAACTGACTCTCGATTTACAAAAAAATATTTTCATGGTCCTTCATCAATTATGTTCTCATCATCCTTAGGATTATGACCAAGTCAAAATTTTGACTCTCTATTCATGGTGAACGAACTCTTGTTATATTCATCAATCTGACTAGAGTTGTTGCGTGACAAAGATGTTGACGTTGCAGAAAAAAACTTCACTATCAAAAGAGCCCATGGCTTTCAACAAGAAGATGTTGAATGATATAGATGCACTCTCTCCCAATTACAATATATAGCTTAAAGAGTGAAAATTTTCCTCTAAAATCCCCCCTAAAAATTATCGCTAAAAGTTTTCCCTCCAAATTCCCCCCCGCAAAAATTTTTCACTAAAAAATTTCTCTCCAAATTTTTCGTTTGAAATATTTCTGTATAAAATATCCATCTAAAATGCATTTCAAAACATTTTAATAAACTGCTGGTCTTCAAATATTTCACCCTACTTTCTATTCAAAATATCCACAAAATATTCCTTTCATGCATTCCTTCCAAACTAAAATAAATTTCATATTTGAATGATTTAACATTGACTATGTATTATAATAATTTTTTAAAATTTATGTTTTGTTTTTTCTGACATTGAATAAAAGTTAATATAAACCTATAGTATTAACTACATGTAAATATTCTTAATTTTAAATTTTAATCCTACATTCGTGAAACGCTAAACCAATCAAACAATTTTCACTATATAATAGCAATCATTGTTTCTATTCTTCGCATCACATCAAGTCTTCTCAGTTTTGTTGGGGCAATTTTGTAGAGGCATTGCGTTGGCATTGGTAACAAATTGGACGAGAGTTTTTCTCATTTCAAAGGTTAGTTTTCCTTCTATTTTGTCCATTTAAAGATGAATTTGGGGAGTTTTTTTAATGGTTTTTATGTCTGAAAATCATAATTTTTTAAAATTTTTATAGCAAAGAAAAAAAAAAAACTTTAATTTTTAGGGTTCTTGTACAAAATTTTAGAAATTTTTTCTTTTCTAATGTTGCTAGGATCCTCCATGAAAAAAAACCAAAAAATGAACTTGCACATTAAAGAAACAATTATATTTATTTTATTTTTATATTTTCTAAAAGTACAACCAAATATATATATATATATATATATATATATATATATATATATATATATATATTTTAAACATAAAACTTTCTTTTTTAAAATCACATTAGATATTTTAATGTTTTATTTATTTAAAGAAAATTATAGATTCTTTTTTTTTAATATAAATATATTTTAAAGAAAATTATAGTTTTTTTTTTTTTAACTTTTTTGAAAATCACATTAGATATTTTAATGTTTTTTTTAATTAAAAGAAATTATAGATTTATTATATATATATATATATATATATATATATATATATATATAACATTTGTTTTTTTTAATTATAAATATATTTTAAATTATAAAAACAAATTGATTTCAAAATAATTTTAAAAATTATATTTTATTTTATTTTTAATTTATTTTTAAATTTTTATGATAATCAGGATTATCTCTTTGTGTTATTTAGCAATAATATAAAAATAAACATCGCTAAGATAAGAACTAATTCCCATGAGCTTTGAAGTGAGACCGGGTGGTGGTCTATTCCCAATATCCCTTGTTACGATAGACTCTATTAGATTTGTGATTGTAAGCAGGTGGAAGATGAAAAACACTTCCTTTTAGACTACCCGACTCTTATTCACATTTGCTTTCAGTTCCCTACCATCTGCCACACTTCCAATTTTCTTGACCTATTAAGCCAACCCACCTATAGTGATGTTGGAGCTCTTATTTCCCTTCTCTTTGACCATAGAAACAAGATTTCGAAAAATGAAACTTAGACTCTTTCTCCTCTCTTAAGGTCCGCTAGGCCGCATTGGTCTTAATAGATGGTAACCACCATCATCATCATTATTTTTAGTTTATTTTAAAAAAAATTAGAAAAACAAAAAAAAACATTTTTTTTACCGTTTTAATTTTTTAAATTTTATTTATTTTCTAATTAAAAATAAAAATAAAAAATAAATACATTTTGACCACCCACCAAGGCCAGAGGCTTTTTTTATTTATTTTTAAATTAAATTATTTATTTTAAAATTAAATTTCAAAAATTTAAAAATTTAAAAATTTAAAATAAAATTGTATAATTTTAAAATTCAAAATAAAATTTAAAATTATTAAAATATATTTAAAATTTTAAAATAAAATTTAAAATTTTTAAAATTATATCTTAAACTTTATAATTAAATTTATTTGTTTTTATAATTAATTTTTTTTTTTAAACAATTTATATTTTAAAATTTTAAATTTTTAAAATTATATTTAAATTTTAAAACAAAATTTTAAATTTTATAATTAATTAAATTTATTTGTTTATTTTGTTTTTAAATTTAAAAAAAAAAACTTAAGTTTAAAATTAGTATTATTTTTAAATGGTTTTAAAAAACAACTTTAATTAAAAAAGATAAAACAAATTATATATATATATATATATATATATATATATATATATATATATATATATATATATATATATATATATATATATATATATATATATGTTTGTTTTTAAATGAAAAAAAATGATATGTTTTAATAATTTTAAAAATATATAGTTTTATTTTGTAAAAATATATAGTTAATTTTACTTTTTTATTTTAAATTTATATTTGAAAGTTAAAAAAAAAACATTAATTAAGATATGCGTTTTCTCATTAACTAATATATATATATTTCTTTTTATTACAAAAATGACATCAAAAAAAATTTATGTGAATGTTTCTGGACCAAGGGCAGTAACTACCAAATCTAAAGTTGTAGCTAAATGCATTATGGATACTACTAGACGCAATAAGGATATTGTTGGACACATTATGCATACTGTTGAAGACGCAAAAATTGAAAGACGTAATAAAAAGTCAAGCAAGTGGTCCACCAAGTTCATTAAAGTTTTTTTCTGAATGGAAGAACACAGAGGATATAAATAAAACTAATTTTTCATGGTATCTTGAAGACAATGAAACAAAGGATGATATACATATCTATCTTATTTATGGTATGATTGACTTAGGTGAATCGTATCAGGCAATGGGCAGAGTATGAGACATATGTTTGGTGCTAAATACAAACACTATTTATGTTCTTGCAAGAATGGATAATAAACGTGAAAATGTTAGATATCATCTATCAAAGGTCAACTATGACACAAATGAAATATCTACAAAGTTTTCTACAGAAATCGTAAGCAACATTGCAAATAACATTGTAAGTATGCTTATTTATATTTCTGCTATGCATTATAGTAAGGATCATTCAATTTTTTATAAATTATTGATCATTGACATGTTTTATTTTGTTTCATAGGATTTTGTTGAGCCTCTTTCAAACATGTTTGAGGGTATTTAATATATGGAGCCAAATTTTATGACAGTGATCAAGAAAATCCACACAGACAAAGAAGAGGAAAGGAGAATGAAGCAAAGATCAATAGCTCGTGACATTGCAATAGTACAAAGAGGGGATCAACCAAGAGTCACTAAGGTGGGTCAATCTAGTGAACCTAAACATGTTGCTTTTTAAGATGTGGAAGATGAAGCTAAAAACTATGATAGAAATAGTGAGTAGGAAATTAGAACTATTGTGCAAAAGGATAAAACAAATCAGATACCAAAAAGAAAAATGGCCAAAGATGTCTCTCTTTTAACTAATGATGAAGAGCTTGCTTATCAAAAAAATGATGTGTTAACCAAGAAGAAGAAGAAATAAAATTTTGGTCAACCTGTAAAAGTCATAAATAGCAGTGAAGAAAAAACTGAAAATGCTAAAGGAAGAAGAGAAACCATAACACCATGTGTGGAGTTAGAGGTTTACATTATTAAAATAAAACAAAATGCCATTCGATCTGAGTTGAGGAAGAATAAATTAATTTGTGGTGGCCAAAAATTTGAGCTTAATGTCAACCAATTTTGTAGGCTAGATGAAGAACAATCTCAATATCAAATTAGAAAGGCACATCACCTACATGTACATAATCTGAAAACATTGTTCAAGTTCAAACCATATGCACATGTGGTGGATTATGTGGTTCTTGTTGATCCACGCCAGGTTCTCGACAAATAGGAATTTGACAAGACATAATTTTTTGATTATAATTATTATGTAACTGGAGGGAACTATTTGGTAGAGGATAAAATACAATTGATTGAGGAATATCCCAATAAATATCTTTTTTAAACAATGAAATGCATCATTTACGTTGGTTTAATAGAAACATAATCGAATTTATTGGCATGGGATCCTAATGCAAATAATGTGTATAGAATGAAAATGAATTTCATCCAAAAGTTCAGATTTGTTCATAATGAATTCATAGAAGAATGTGTTGGGGATAAGGCACAAGTTATTCTAACATTTCAGAAGGAATGTTTAATGGAAACAGGTTATCAAATTGATGAAAAAATCAAATCAAAAGATGGAAAAATGTATTCAAATATATTCATAAGCATGTATAACATTTTTCAGTTGGCATTTAGAACTAGAGAGATATGGGAATTAATTGATGAGATTTTTGAGTGGTGGGAGAATATTTCCATAAAAAATCAGGTTAAAAAGAGTAAACCCATAATATGTACCAACAGAAAGATAGGTCATGAAATGAAGCAACTTCCAGAGGATATGACCACCACACCATGGAGAACAATGCAAGGAATAAAGGATGAGAAACTAGTCAAATTAGTACTATCCTGTGTGAGGTCATGTGAATTATAAATGGATGAAATGTGTGCAAAACTTCAAAAGTTTCTTGAATTATTTATACTTTTCCTTTGATTATAATTTTATTTTAAATAAAACATAATGTTGTTGGTAGAATTTGTTGTACATATCATTATATTAACAATTTTAACTTTATTTATTCAGTCAGAAGATTTATATGAAAATACAAGAACATATGGTTAAAATGTTGAATGAAGACAATTGGGATGATGTTTTGCGCCACTACCCAAAATCAAGTTCTACAACAACACTTAAAGATTTTTATATTGCATTCAACAAGTTATTTTGATTTATATATTCATTTTATTCATATGTAAACTATTTTTATTTTATTACTTATACATATATATTTTTATGTCATTAAATATGTCGAAGACAAATGGAAATGGAGTACCAAATACTTTCAAAAGATTTATTGAAAAAATTAAGTTGGAAAAGATGAGAAAGCAGTGTCTTATGAATATTTAACTTGATCATACTCTTAATCATTTCATTTGGAATGGGCTCGGCAGTATCCAATATCAAATAATACAAAGTGATTGTGAAGACAATGAAAAAATCATACCTAAAAAGGAATATTCCCTAGTTATTGCAGATGTTCCTCATGGTTTCAATTTCCCAGACATTGAATATGATAGTGACCATATACTTATCAAGATTTTAGTAAATTCGTTACGAGTTTTCAGGAAGTCACAACATCACAACTTTGGATATTTGTGACATTTCATTCAGACACACAATTTACAATGTTATTAACAAGCTTCAAGGGAAAAACAAACTCAAGGATGCAACTTACATGGTAAGACATTGAAATTGTATGTTCGATTACAGTTAATTTTTTTTTATTTATGTACAATTTAAAAAAATTACTATGTTATGTTACAGGTAGAATTCAAATCTTGTTTCTTCCGAAGATAACCTATTATAATGATTGTGAGTTCATCCATGTTGATTGTTGGAAAAAAGAGTATAGCTATAAGCATATTCTTCTGAATCGAGTAGATGAGAAGAGTCATAGTCAAGTATTGGTTCATGATGTTGTTGTAAGAAAACTAACATACGAGGATAAAGATGCAAAAGGAGATATATTTAACATTTATTAGAAACCACAAGCATTGATTAACTATCTTATAGATCTATGCTAAAATGAAGGAGATTGGGTTTTGGATTTATTTTCAAGTTCAGGTAAGTTTTATTATACAAATTGAATTTAAATATTTTATTTTTTAGTTTTATGTGTTTATACTAATTTTCTTATTTATTTCTTTTGTGCTTTGTGACTAGCCTACAACATTAGCATGTTTCCCAAAAAAAGGAAGAAATTGAATTGCCATTGAGAAAGACCTGGTGCAATGCAAATTTATTCAACAAAGAATTATTGCTCTTCAATTTCTTCCAGATGCGAAGCAAGAAGTTGGTTTAAGGAAAGGGAATTTAATGAATCATGTGTGGAAAAAAAAACAAAGGAACCTCAACCACCATTATATGGAATGATTGGAAAAGGACACTTTGGAAGATTTGCAGACATGAAAGATCCATTAGAAGATGAAAATGACCAAAACGAAGCAAAAAATGTTGCGGAAGAAGACATTTACGTTCTTCTAGAAGATGTTGAACATGGATTGGTTGATATTATAGATGATATTTAAGTTATGCTTGCAAATAAAGCTGAGTTTTTAGAGTTATTAATTAGTTTTAATTGTAAAGTTTATAATTTGATATTTTATGAGAAGAACCCTTATTTTTTGCAAAAAACCTGTAATTACTATTAATTTTTGACATAAAATTCATAAAAAATTCTACTTTAGTATTTTTGTTAAGATTTTCCCAAAAAAATAATTTATTTAACATGCTTTTTTTAACAAAAAGTCTCTAAAAGTGTATTTTTCCATTGTATTGATATTGAAAATGTGTTATTTTTGTCACATGGTTAAAAATATTGGGATTTTAGTGAAAATTATTTGATGTGCATTGAAATATTAATTAATAATACACAAACATATAGAAAATCCAAACTTTAAAATATTGACCCTTTTTAAATTTTTTTTAACTATATGAAAAAATGAATATTTCATTACCATTTTTTTTAAATTTAAATTAAAAAAAAAATTACATAAATGCACTTAAAAATAAACATCTTAGAGAAGAAGAAGACATTAGAATCAGCCCTCTAAAAAAAAGTGGGTGATGATGCACCTCCACTATTCAAAATCGACATGAAAATCGTCACTTTAAAAATAAAAATAAAAAAAGTGCCAAAAAAATGCTCCCAAAAAAAAGGTGATTCTACATCACCAATTTTCAAAATCGGGTGCTTTTTTTTCGACCTCAAAAATGTAGATACTAGTTCATTTACTTGTTTGGTCGGTAACTATGTCTCTTACAATCACATCAGTCAAATGTCTTTCTTTCAAAAGTACAGATGATGTCAAAAGCCAAAATTGGGTTTTTTGAGCTATAAAGAGAAATAAAGCTTTCCAAGACTTCATTCTATCATTCCAAGTCTTCAAGAGCTCCTCTCTTGCATTCCAAATCTTTCACAACCATCATAATTTTAGATTACATCACCAAATTACTCAATTCATCAGCTTGATGCACTTTTGCTGCATTTTTGGCAACTTGTTGCAATTTTTTTTTGGAGAAACAAGGAGGGAAAGAAGGGGTGAAAAATTCATCTCAATTTTTCAAATATATTCAAACAAGTAAGTGGTACCATTACAAATCTTTGCTTCATTCAATTTCTTCACAAAATTTATAAACTCCTTCCCTAGTGTTTTTTGTTGCATTTTTGTTGTTTTTTTGTGATTTCATGGTTTTGCTTCACTTGATAAGGAAATTTATGCGTTTCTTGGCCTATAAATCCCTAATATCCTTCATTAGACACTCCCTACCATTCTCTTCACTTTATTTCAGTAATTTCATTAATTTCCCACATAAACCCTAGCTAGTTTTTGCACTCCTAGAATAGGACTGTGTTTTCCCTCTTTTGTCCCCTTTCCTTCACTCAAATTTAGAAACTCCGCTTTCATTATGTTCCCAAAACACTTCCCTACTCCCTATAATTTTTTTAGAAATTTTCTTGCCCTCCATCCTCTCCTTTCCATACTCTCAACTTGCTGCATTTTCTCCCATGTTTTGCAGCTCAAGTCTCCTTACCCATTCTTGTGTGAGACTAGGGTTTCCTATCAGTAGTGAATTCAAACATGGTAGAGGCCAATGAAAAGAATAAATTCAAAGGAGGAGAGATCTCAAGATATGAGTCTATTCATATGAAGGAGGTCAATGCATAAGATTTTATACGGAAGTCATTTGAAGAGGTAGACAACCTAGGGTTTTGTAAGAAAGTGTAGGAGGTGGGTTATAACCATGACTTAACAAGTTTATTTTCTATGAATTTTAGAATAGATCATGTCACAATTGGAGGGGTAAATTTCATGGTGTCAACATATATTATATCTTTAGCTACCAACAAATTTGCGATGAACCCTATCTTGTTAAACTTTATCATGCCTAAGGGTACCACATTCTGTTGATTTTGAGTTCATGGTTATATGGGTCGTTAATTGATTTTCATTTGCAAGGATTCTGTGTTGACCCCATAATTTACAACTTGTAAATTATTTAGATCACTAAGAAGTGCATGTTTCTCGAATTTTGCTAAATTTGTTTCTAGTTCTTTTCTAACTTGCAAAGACTTTTTACTTGTTGCTTCTAGCTCTTCGATACACTACAAAATCCCATATTTTGCCTCTTTTTGACACAATCATTCTTATTATAAGATATCTTCCATTGATTCAAGATCTAGTTGTAGCTACATTATTTCCTATGAATGCCTCATTTATAACTATGGTTCCTTATATGCTTTCTCTTGTAAATCGTGTTGATTATTCTTCAAAGATTCTTGAACATCTTCAATCTGTGTTCTTACATCCATCTCCACATGAAGCTACCCTTTTAGGTCATTTATGAATTTCTCTTGCCTAATCTCTCTCTCTAGAAATTGACCTCTAGTTGATTGATACCTTAAAGCTTCCAATTCCTCTTCATGCTTAACACAAGTATTCTTGAGCTCTTCAGTTTGCATATGCAATTCATCTATTTCATTTGTCATTTTTTCATTATATTCCAGACATGTGATTAGATGATCCTTGTGATATTCTATCTCTTTATGAGCAATATATACCTCCAATATTAACATTTAGTTCTCTCCTTCACAACACTATCTAGCTCTAGGAGAAACACCTCCTATGGTATTGAAAGTGTACATTGTTCCATCATCTTGACATTGTCCTAGTTGCGTATACTTGAAATGAATGCCAGACTCATTCTTGAATCTTACAAACCTTCATGATATTGAACTATCTAGGTGGTCCCACTTTTCTCATTGGAGAATATTACAAGACTCCAAAATATTATCCTATTGCATGACTTGTTAAGTGTGATTCAAAATAGACCAAAAAACAAAGGTGGAATAATACACTGTAAAGATTTTCATTCAATGTTTTAGGTTTAGTTGTAAGGACAGAGGTACATTTAACATTGTACAAAAATCCTTGTGGCAATGTTTTTCTCTGAACAAAGAATTTGAATCATAGTGAACTATAAAGAATGCCAGTGAATTCTAGATGTATTTTTTACTAAAAAACATGATTATAGGGGCCAGTACCCTACACTTCCAACTCCTATATTTCCTTATACCCATGTCCAATAGTAGAGGTTTTGCAAGACCAAGATCCCTGTTGTTTTCTGCATAATATAACATTCCTGTAAGTCCAACGATATAATTGTGTCATCTATGCTCCAACCTTCTCGAGATCATGGAAAAATATGATATTGAAGCGTTTAAGGTTGTAAAAAACCTCTTCACAAAATTATAACTTCTCTGGTCTTGTCCGCTACAAGCCTAAGTGTCTATGGCCAACAATATGCGTCCACTCATATAAACCAATGCCTCTTTTTCTCTTCCGACCTTTTCACATTGTAAAATGACACTTCATGCTAGGACCAACTATTTTCCCTCACAAATTTCAAGATTGCTAACTCTGATACACACAATGGAAACTACTCTATTAATGAATAATATATCATCAATGGTCTCAACTTTTCCGACACCTCAATTGAGTCTAGTAAATATTTCAAAATTGAAGCAACCATGATGTATCGATTAATTTAACCTTATCTTGTTAGTGGATGAAGGCAATATCATTGCTAGGAAGGATATTGTAATTTATGAATTTTCAATTTTTTTATGTTTCTAATAATGCTAGGTAGTTATTTGAAGTTTGGATGCAAATATCTATTTTAGCGCTATCAATAAACAATTTTTAAAAGTGTGTAAGTTGTCATTTAGCCTGAACTCCATCATGTTCACATAAAGCTTTACACAATGACAGGGTGAAAGCTAGAAAGCATATACACCGACAAGTTCTTTAGGCCTTTGTGTAAATATAAATATTTCATATGTTTTAAACATCAAATCACAAATAAGTTGAAGCTTCTCCTGAAATGCATGCTTCACATCATCAGGGAGAGTATGCCACAAGACCAAACCTAAATGTGCTTCAAAACAAATCATTTGTGGATGAACATTGATAATACTTGAATATGATTTGGGAGCTATAACAGTTAATATCATTTCATCGAAAGCAAATTTTCTTCCTACACCCTGAATTCTTTCAGACATAAGCTCCATTTATAACTTTCATTCATCATAAAAAGTAGTACTACCGGCAAGATTTCCCACAATTCAAAATCCATGAACCGTTGGATTCGAGTGCTTGGAAAACATTTTAAGTTGGCCCATCACATTATTTTATACATACAAGGACGAGCATTAACAACAATAACTCCTATCCATTTTGCGTATAGACCAAAATTCTTGTTATTGAATTGAGCTACAAAAACTTCCATATCAAAAGCTATAAATAGACTCACAGATGATGCATCCTAATCAAGACTAACACTTTCAACTTCCATGTGTTCTAAAAAAAAAAATGTATAATATTATTGAAAGGCTCTTTATGGCTTTGAAGCTTCAATAAAAACATGATAGCTTGATATTTGTCATATTGTGCATATATCTACATTTGAATCATATGTCAGGGAAATATTTCCAATATTGCTACAACCAAATATTATGTCCTTAAATGAATGGAAAAGTTTTAGGAAAAATTTTAATTGTGGTCCTCTGCTGAAGTTCTCTCGAAGAAACCTTGGACATTTTGGCCTTGTAAAATTTGGCTACAATAGTGTCTATTGATTTTGAGGTGTAAAATGTTATCAAGATGCATTACAAAATATCCATTAGATATAGGCATGTAACTGCAGGATGTGAGTAGTTAATTAAATATAGAAACGACAATGGGAAGGAAAAGGAACTTAACGTGTGAAGTGATATTAACAGTCCTTAAAAGCATTTTTTAATGCTCTTTATAAAGTTTTCAGAGAGATTCTTATAAAGTGAATTTGGGATGTTTTTTTTTTTCTTATAAAAAAAAGTAAAAGAATTTTATTATTATTTGAAAAGAATAAGTTTATGGTTTTTTTTTAATTATTTTCAAAAAGATATTTTTAAAGTGATTTATTGATTTCCTTATTAAAAGTGATTAGAACAGGAGAAAGGGTTTTATTTGAACAAGAGTTTGCATTTTTGCAAAGGTTCGCTAGTTTGTGATTTTTTTTTGGTTTGTCAAGTATGACACTATTTTGGGTTTGGAAAAATTCATTTTTGTACTTGAATCTAATGAATATTTTTCCTTACGAGGGTGTCTATATATATATATATATATATATATATATATATATATATATATATATATATATATATATATATATATATATATATATATATATATATTTATTTATTTATTTTCCAGGGGCAATATGGAAAGAAGCCTCATGCAATAAGGAAAGAAAACAATAGTCATGGGTTGCAAAGTGAGACTAAAATAGATCAAAAGAAGAAATAAAAAAGAAGAGACAGAGTGTTGCCATGTTTAGAGAGGTTTAGGTCATAGCCAAGGAACCAAGAAGTATAGTAGAAGACAAAAGAGAAATTGAGGTTGATTGGTGTATCATGGATCTGCTACCACCTCTTATGTTTATTGGTAAATTTTTAGATTTTTATGTTGTCAAAATGAAAAATTTTCTTCGAGGTAAAGAGTTAATTGAGTATTGGTCTAATAACCCATACGATGAAGTATGTGATGCTTTAGTATTGGATTTTATAAAAGAGTCATTGGATGATAAATTTTTGTGCAAGGTAGCAAAAGGTGAATCTTCCAAGGAAACACGAAAGATCCTGGAAGAATAATTTGGTATAAAGGAAAGTGGCATGCAACAAGAAGTTGTGTAAAAATATGTTGAAGAATCAATAGAGAATTTATTCACATATTTGAGAATAGACGAAAAATTATTTAGGAGGACAATAGAGTTGCTACAATCCCACTCGAAAGTGGATGATGTTCATGAAGACTATAAAAGTGAAACCCATTATGTAGAAAAACATATGGATGAATATGCAACATAGATTGTAGAGAGAGAAGGTGAAGCCTTTGTGTGTGAAGCAGAGTAGAAGTATGTTAACATGGACCGTGAAGATGATTGTGAATCCCAATGTGATGAGACACATGTGGATGATGATTGCAAATTGAGATGTGAATTGGTGAATCCAACCACAAATGATGAATTTGGTGAAATTGAAATTATTAATGAGCACATGCATGCTCAAATATCCCACCATGGGGTGGCTGAATATTATGTTAATGACATTTGTGGTATATTTTTTATACAAGGACTGGTCATGGATATATGGAAAGTGCCATGTTTGATGAAGAACTGAAGGTTGAAGCTGACACTGTAGCAACAAGTTATGAAGCGGTTGGAAATTATCATGAATTAGTGTGTGATCTAGCTGCAGTTGATGATCAAGAAGAGGATAAAGTGATTCTAGGTTTTTCAATGAGAATATCCATTGAATACATACTAGTGGAATATAGTCTCAATAAAGCTGAAGAGGTAGATAAGGAAGAGGAAGAGAAGGAAATTATCATTTCATAACATAATGAAGATGTTTTTAACATTATTTTTGAATGTGTAGGTGTTCAAGATACCATGGGAATGAAAGTTGAAAACAAAGTTGATGATAATTTTGATGCAAATTTGAAACTTATTAAAGAATAGATTGAGAAGACAATTGAACAAATTGATGTTAGTCTTAAAGCAACAGTTGGAGAAAAATAATTAATGAAATAATAAATGAGAAACAAGAGAGATTACGATTTTACATGTAAGCCTAATGATGATCTTGGGTGTGCAGACTATAGCCATAAAAAATAGTACCTGATGATGAAAGTGAAGAGAAAGACATGAAAATTTGTGGAGAAGAAGAAGATAATGTAGAATATTGTAGGAATTTGTAGGGTAAGTTCCGTAGATCAAGAACCAAAGGTCACCGCTCACAAAAAAATCACAAATCAGTACACCAGTATAATCACGTGGTTAAACCCTCAAAGAGGGAAACATTCCATGGCCTGAGCTAACGCGGCCACTTCAGGCAATTTATTAATATAAAAGTAAAAGTTACATATGTTTCTCTCATAAACGATTACCGGAAAAATGACCCTCCATACTCTTTAAATAGAGATCATGGACCAATTGGGTGTTAAGCCACGGATCAAGTGTAATATTCCCATTTTTGGTGTCACCTACGACAGGGCCAGGTTGGTCTTCCAGAGTTAGGAGCAGACATGTCACAAGTACAGATTGGTGTTATCAGCGGGCTCAGGGGATTTTTGGAGGAGTTTTGAGGAGTTTTCATGGTTTTCGGAGGCATTCGCTTGATATACTCCATCATCTGAGCGGTTTGGCTTTCATTCCGGTGCATTCTGATAACTTTCGGAAATTTGAGTTATTTTTGGGCTTAACTCAGTTGATTACACTCAAGGTGGCATTCCAGGAGGAATACATGATGGAACACCTTAGTGTAATAGCTCATTGGAACTGGGACGAGGATACCTACACAATGGGATATTTAGACAGATTTCAATGACCGGAGGAGGCGTGGTAGCCGATTTACCCTTTTTTGCATTAAAAAAGGAATATTTTAATAAAAGGGAAAAGTGCACCATGAATAAAATAATAATAAAATAATTCTCTAGAAGACTCCAAGGGATCTATAAAAGAAAGGGAGGAGGCCATTGGGAGATATCTTTGGAGTAGATCATTTTCTTGTGTATGAGAGGTTTGAGGACGTGGTTCTCTACTTCAGCCGTAGCCCCAGGACGGAAACCCTCGGGTGAATTGTGAGTATTGGACAAAAACCCAACTCTCTTGAGGAGGCTTCACTTGGGAGTTTCACAGAGCTTTGGAGTTTGGTGTGAGGATCATCCAGATCTTCAACAAAGTCAGTTGGATTCAGAAATGTTTGAGAGGCAATGGGGCCTAATGATATCACCAGAATACAAAGGCAATAGATTATCTTGGTGCTTGTGCCCATCTCAGCTTTTTTTGGGTCAGATCTATATGTAACCCCCGTTGTTATTTATAATAAAAGTTAAGATTCTTCCTGTTCTATGTGGTATTGGATTGCAGTGTTTCATGTGTTTTTTTATTTTACATGGCCATCTTTTGTTGAGTAAATGTTGATTTTACAACATAATGTGGAGTTCAGTTATTTTTCAATGATAAACATCTCATCCGGGATGATGATGTGGTGGCGAGCACCGGTTTTGGCTCACCGTGTTCATTATGGATCTACTTCAAGAAATAGAGGTCAGAGGCACTTACGCGTAAATTTGGATTGCAGTGTTTCATGTCTTTTTATTTTACATGGCAATATTCTGTTGAGTAAATGTTGATTTTACGGCATAATGTGGAGTTTAGTATTTTTCTGCATTTTTAGTTAAAATATCCCATCCGGGATATTACAGTGGTAGCAGAGCACTGGTTTTGGCTCAGCCTGCGGGCTCATTATGGATCAACTTCAGTAAAATAGAGGGTTTGTGAGAAAATCTATCTCAGAAATACCGCAAGACCCAAAAGTTGAAATCATTTTGTCAAGGGGTCGAGTTTTCAAGCAGCTGCAGATTATTCAAAAAGGAAAAAAATGGAATCGTATTGTAGTACAGTGGTTATTGTATTGCAGTGGTTATTGAAGGTTTTGCGAGAGGAAATTCAAGGGTTTCAAGATTTCTTCTAATTTTGCTGAAGTCATTATTTTGTAGAAGAATTCCTTTCATGAAGTCATGGCATATTATTCTTAAGTGGGCCGCAAAATTTATGCGGGGTCCCACAGAGTTGGGTGAATTATTTTTGGAGCCGTAAAAATCTCCAAAGGCAAGAGGGTCGACCTGCAAAGGCATAGAGGTAGTCCATTCTTTCGACGTGTTCCTCTTTGATGACAACATGAATGTCAAGTCCCTGTCCATTTGATTAGGAGCCGATTATTCTGCAAAGCCGCCATTTCAATTGTCATAGTCGATTACGACTCTTTTGAAGGCCAAAATTTATCCCGCCGAATTATACAAGAGATCGAATCTTTATCATTCTTTGAGAAAATTACTGAAGGGGTCGTGTTTACTCTGTGGTGTGAAAAGAAAAAATAAAAATAAAAATCAATTTTGCAGTGAAAGAGTGGCCGAATTTGCTGGTTCGGGAGGCTGAATTTTCAGCGGCGGTGTTAATGTGAGTCAGAGGCATGAGATACTTATCGGAGAACAGATTTTATTATGGTGGCAGCCAGTTTATTTAATCGGGATCCATAATTTCTGTGATCGACGACACTGGTGTCGACGCCCAGAGTCTTAAGGTGATGGCGTTCAATTACAATGGTTTCTAGCTAGTGCGTAAAATATGCTCCCGCGTAATGCTTGGCTGACAGGCGCATTCAACAGAGGGTCAAGAGCCATCATACTGCCACTGTCGAGAGCCAAATTCGAGGGCAAATTCTATATTTTGGACTCGAGCTTTAAACATTCCCTATTCGCAGTCTTATTTGTTCCCTTCTCAACCACCAGTACAACTTGAATCTAGATGCCTACAAGAAAATCATTTCAGCTTGTCAGCATCAAAGATTGCAACTGAAGATACTAGTCCTGCTCAAGGTAGTTATGTTTCAGATACCAGAGATTGTGCAGATATAGTATCTGAGCAATCATCAACTGTTTGGGTTGACAGGTTAGTCCCAGGCATCGACTTTTGTAACCATGATCCAAAAGGAAAAGCATTGTGGGAAATAGATGATGAGAATGGATCAATAAGTGAAGTTCCTTTTTCAATGAATCTCACAGCTGGCCCAAATGTTGCGTACGTTGCTGAGGAAGAGATACGAATAAGCTATGGTAATAAAGGCAATGAGGAATTGCTATACCTCTATGGGTTTGTTATTGAGAATAATCCAGATGATTTTATAATGGTGCATTACCCAAAAGAAGCTCTTCAAAGGGTTGATTGTGTTGAACTTCAGTTACAACTTCTTGAAGAACAGAAGTTCCAAATTGCATTGGATTTTACATACATCCTTATTGCACAAAAGAATTTCGAGTAAAAGATCGGCATACGACTCTTTCAAGGCTAATTTTAACAACATTAGAGGACAAAGAGATAAGAAGCCCGAGTTGACAGTGGGAGAGCTTGTAGTCTTGGCGCATCACATATTTCTGCTGACAGCAACCACATACCAGTGCTAGAATATCACCTCAAGTGGACCATGTTATATATTCCTGTAGCAGCGTCACTTCTACATGTATACCAGCGTTAGTTATTGCCCTTGTCCTGTCCATCTGAGTGTGAGAAGATGTCACTGCCTTGTATTCGAACCAGTGAGGGTCAAAGCCTGCATTGTTGTTACTAGAATGTGTGAATAAAATGTGCGGAGTGATTATAGGAATAACTGAGCCTACCTAGTGTATAGTTATATTATTCTCCAAGGACAGATGTGAGGATGATAGTCTTGTTGACAATATTGAAGTGACTTGTATATGCCATGAGTCTTATTGTTTAAGATTGCACTGTTGAAGATTGCACTGAATGGGTCAAAAATTCTGAAAGTCATCTTGTCACTCATTCACCAGAATACCACAGAAAAATGCACTAAACTCAGAAAATAACAGTGACCACATCACTGGTTGAACCATGGAAGAATTCCTAAACAGATTGATGAAAATAAAAATAGAAGTTGGTTCTTTAAACCACCATGCATCAGAAGACCAGAAAACAAAACCACACAGCAGACCCTTTTCAAGAGGAATTTATGCCATCCTTCAAAAAGGACAGCCAAAAGATTTGCAGGAAGAATTGGGGATTGGTCACAAAATCCTTGCACTTGGGACAGATTTGAAACACATGAAGATGACATGGAGAGTTCTGTCCAAACTTGATGAGCTTAATGAACTTCTATCCAAAATAAGCCAAGAAGAAGGGAAGAAAGTAATTTGGGCTCTAAAACCAGCTATGCTTGCTCTTATACAGCCCAAATTCTTGGAGGAACCTTGTGAAGGGGTCACACTTCCAGTTGCAACTTGTCTCTGTAACATCATGAAGTTGACTGCACCTATAGCTCCATACAATGATGATGTTATGAGTCAGATTATGAGATTGATTGTAGAGGCTTTTCAGGATTTGGACAACAGCGCAGGCTCTACCTTCGGGAAGAAGCTTGAGATTTTATGGGGTATGGCCACATTCAAGACTTATGTCATCATGTTTGACCTTGAGTGTGATGACTTGATTTTGCAGATGTTCCAATGCTTCTTCAGCATTAGGAGACATCATCCTGATACTGTCATAGCACACATGCAATCCATTTTGTCGTCATGTATGAGAGACCATGGGACCATTGGCCGAGAGTTGCAGACCCGATTGTTGAGCATTTGGAGGAGAGAGCAATTGGTCTCACCTGCTGCTTATGAGCTAGCCCAAGGGCTGGTTGAGTGGAATATTGGGCTATTCAGGACACAGTTGACCAGGGAGGAGCTGCTCCAGTTTGGTGGGTCAAGCAGCAGAAATGAGGTGAGGAGGAAGGGACTTTGCTTCATCTGCAAAGAACCTTGGGGACCTGATTACTCATGCTTGAGTGATGCAGATGATGTGGCGGAGACAGGACAGGAAGGCATTCCTTCTGTGTGCCAGGGTGAGGGCACTTCTTCAAATGAGTCCGTGGGATCAGTTGAGGATGCTTCTGGGGAGCGAGAGCGGTCATGCAGAGAGGATGACAGTAGACCAGAGTTGTGTTCCAGTGTGCAGGGCGAGCAGTCACGGGACTCTATGAGAGATACTCTGGGTGATGAGTCACTTGTGACGATTCAGCTGGAGCAGCATATGATGGAGCCTGAGTCAGCAGAGGAGGGTACTATGGACATCAGGGATGACATTTCCTTGGGTGAGATCCAGATGGGCACCCACATTGAGCCTATGATGGATATGCGGCTAACATTGGGGTCAGCCTTTGAGGAGAAGCAGTCAGATGCACAGACACCAAGTACAGTGACGGCAGTTGCAGATCCATATCCTCTAGAGATGTTGGAGGTCGATGGGATAGTTCTGCAGGGAGCTAGGGGACAGCAGGAGTTTTACATTCCCGATGAGGATGAGTTGTTGGAGATGGTGGAGCATCCATCTTTGGGCCGACACATTGATGAGGTACAGATAGATGTACATACAGTCGGCCGAGCTGCAGTACTTTCAGTGAGTAGTACTCTCCAGGAGTACATCGATGGGGCTTGCAGCATGTCTTGCCCACTTTGGCCCACTATAGAGAGAGGGGCTTCTTTCTACAGGCAGTTTCCATTGGCAGACAGGGCAGAGCAGTGGGAGTTGATCACGGGCTGGCGGCAACTCCCTGGGCATGTTCCATGTGTAGTTGTTGCTACATTGGATTCTTCTTCCAGGATGGACTGGCGGGAGATCATGAGTTGGTACCCTCTTGATGGTACGGTATTTTTTGTGGGGAGCACAGCGGAAGAGGGGCCCTTAGACATAGTAGATGTTACAAATTCCAGTTGGCAGGAGGGCACCGATCGTCATTTCTTCAGCACTCCATCCCGATTTCAGGAAAGCAAGATCAGCGTGGGATTGAGTCAGGACTTGGATTGGAGAGAGTTGATGAGTTGGTACACAGTTGATGGGACAGCTTACACAGTCACAGATACAGCACAACAGGGGTCATGGTCTTCACCTCTTAGAGCATCAGTCATAGCCAGAGGCAGTGCGCAGTCCGAGCCGTGGGACTTGGGCAATGATTGGCCATGGTGGCGATGGGATCCGGGAGGATTGTTGGTTGGCTGGTACAGTGAGAGATCAGTTTGGGATCCCGGCATTGAGGGGACTATTCTGAGTGGTTTGGCACAGGTGCATAGCAGCACCCAGAGATTCGTATGGGATCCGGGCATTGGGTCTCAGTTGCGGCAGACCAACAGAGTGGCCCACATATTTCGATTGCTTGAGGGCAAGCAATCTTGGGGCAGAAGGTCTGTAATATTCCTTTTTTTGGTATCACCCATGATAGGGCTAACAGGGCTAGGAGGGACTTCCAGAGTTAGGAGCAGACAGGTCACATGTACAGATTGGTGCTATCAATGGGCTCAGGAGCTTTTCGGAGGAGTTTTGAGGAGTTTTCATGGTGTCCGGAGGAATTCGCTTGATATACTCCATCATCCGAGTAGTTTGGCTTTCGTTTCGATGCATTCCAATAAATTTCGATATTTTGAGTTATTTATGGCCTTAACTCAACTGATTATGCTCAAGGTGGCATTCCGGGAGGAATACACGATGGAACACCTTAGTGTAATAGCTCATTGGAAACGGGACGAGGAGACCTACACGATGGGACAGTTAGACGCAAATTTCAGTGACCGAAGGAGGCGTGGTAGCCGATTTACCCTTTTCTGCATTAAAAAGGAATATTTTAATAAAAGGGAAAAGTGCACCATGAATAAAATAATAATAAAATAATGCTCTAGAAGACTCCAAGAGATCTATAAAAGAAAGGGAGGAGGCCATTGGGAGATATCTTGGAGTAGATCATTTTCTTGTGTATGAGAGGTGAGGACGCGGTTCTCTACTTCGTGCCATAGCCCCAGGACAAAAACCCTCGGGTGATTTGTGAGCGTTGGACGAAAACCCAACTCTCTTGAGAAGACTTCACTCAGAAGTTTCGCAGAGCTTTAGAGATATTGGAGTGAGGATCATTCAGATTTTCAACAGGTGCTTCAGTGGATTCAGTGGTAGCTGTTGCCAGAGGGAGAGTGCAACAGTTCAGTTTTGGAGGTCATCGCAGTGTAGCAGTGCAACAGATTATCTTGGTGGCCAGTTTTCCATCTTAGCTCTTTTTGGGTCAAATCTATATGTAACCCTCATTATTATTTATAATAAAAGCTGAGATTCTTCCTATTCTATGTGGTATTGGATTGCAGTGTTTCATGCCTTTTTTTTATTTTACATGGCAATCTTCTATTGAGTAAATGTTGATTTTACGGCATAATGTGGAGTTCATAATGTTTCTGCATTTTTAGTTAAAATATCCCATCCGGGATATTACATGATCCATGACTTTATCTAGAAGATTCACACTTTTTTTAATTAATACACTTTAATTATTCAAATTCCCTAAGTTTAGACTTCGGAAAACATTAAAAAATGATTAATTAATTCAATTAAATCATCTCTAAGTGGAATTTTCCAAAACCATTTCTGGGTTTTATGGAATACATGTGTCTTAGCCTATATACAAAATTACTGGACTAGAGCACATCCGATGCTACCATAAATCAACACGTAGCTGCTCCACTATTGGACTGCGTCTCTCTCTGGCTGACTGCGCTGCCCTGGAAAGGACTGCATATTTCTGGACTGAACTTGTGTGACTCTCCTCCAAAACTGAACTGAACTCCTCTTCTGAGCAGGCACTCGAAGTCACCCGAGGCTAAGGTTGAGATTTTTGCTTGGAAATCTCTGTGCTAAACAACACTTGCAGACTCGTCTAAACAGCTCAAGCATGCTTCTGGTTTACCAGACATCAAGTTAGCTAATGAATGAATGAATGAGGAATTTGCTACTCTCATCCTCTTTACCTAGCTGAGCCCCCCAACGTTCCCTTGGGCCCCACTAGACTGTGTTGCCTCCTCTGCCATCCAACCATTGCGCTGCCACTACGCAACTGCTATCCCCCTGTTGTCCCCATGCTGCCTCCGCGATGCCTACATTGCTGCCTCTCCTGCGCTACCACTAGGCTGATGTCCACTGTGTATAGCTGGTCCCACAGGCCCCACTCCAACTCTATTGCTTGCCTTAGTGACTTTAGGAAAGTGAGTTTATCTCTGATTTATTTGCGGGTCACCTTTACCCACTTTATTTTCCTGCTAACTTTAGAAAAAGGAAAAATTGTCAAAAATTAATATTCCATTTAGCTTACTGCTAATTGGGAATATTACAGAAGGAGTAGAGGGAGTCAACAGTGACTGAGCACGAGGACAAAGGGACGCAGAGGGCCACAAAAGGCAGCGCAGAGCTCCAGTGCAGTGAACCCATGCAAAGTGACGCAGTCCCTCTGGACTGCGTAGAGAAGCACGCAGACAGACGCAGAAGAAGTCAGAGGCTCTTCCGGGTGTCAGAAAATTTTCAGAAGGGTCCGAGAATTGTCTCAGGTGTTTTCTAAATGTATCTGCTAGTATATTCCTTGTAAAGATTCATTTGCTGAAGAATAATAATAAAACCCTCATCTGATGCGCCGGTTTTCCCACATTGGGTTTTTCTGAGGACAATTGTCCAAAAATAAGTGTGTACATGTGATTATTTCTTATGCTTATGTTCCTTACTGTTCCTTTCTTTGCATATGTAATTGTGAATGTTGCAAGCAGTATTTATTTCGAAATTTACTGATAGATTTCTATAAATAACTTATCGGAGTAATAAGTAGGAGAAATAAATTTATCATTGCAAATTTATATTTCTAGATTCAAATTTTCACAGTTTAGCACAAGAAGAGAAGTGTTGTTTAGAACAGGAGTTCCAAGAAAAATTCCAGCCTCATTTCAGAGAACTACGAGTGTCTCCCTAGTGAGGAAATTTGGGGAGTCCAATTAAAGATTTCCACATAGCTTTATTGCAGGTGTTCACCCGATTCTGCTCACTTCCTTGGCGCAGAGGCAGTTTGTGGAGCGCAAATTTCTTCAGCTGGAGTGAGTCGGGAGATCCGGTGATTTGTAGAGAGATTTCCTACCTTGAGACAAAAAATTTGGTAGTGTTTTGCAGGGAAGAAGTCTTGGCCATTTGGTGGGACAAATTTCTCCATTATGGCAGTGCACAGAGCTCACTAGCGAATTCTTGCACAGGAGAAACTAATTTCTGCAGGATATTCACTAGAGGAGAAGGTAGTTTCCAAAGGGAATTTTGTGTGGAATCTTAGCTGCGTTTTAGTGGAGGATTTGGGAGTTTCTGGAGCATTATTTCACAACAGTGTGTGTAGCCAGACAGAGGGCCACTCGCACTATTTGGTAGGATCTCTTGTCACTCAGAATCGACCCAAAAAATTTATCGGTTTTTGTGGGTATTTGGAGAGGAGTCCGTGGCTTCATTTTCAACGTGATCTGGGCAGTATTCAGGCAAAAAATCCACTTTCTTTCAGCAATGCATTTTACTAGTCAGCTGGCAATTTGCACCACTTTGTGGGTTTCCTAGAGAGTTTGTTTGGGGCTAGTCCCCTTCTAGGTTTTGTTGGTCTTGTTGAGAAAGTGCACCAATTAATTTATCAGAATTTTTTGAGCACTTCTGAGGGTATATTTTCCATTTCTTATCTAGCAGCAGTAGCAAAAATTTATTGGGTCGGCACAGAAATTAGGGAGGAAATTCTACAACACTTGGGCTTCATTATTATCACCTAAACTTTTCCTTGCCTGCTTGTATCAACCCAGGTTATATGATTACCATTTATTGTACCCATTATGCTCATATTAATAAAATGGCTCAGAGCTTTGGTTCATATTTATGGTGTTTAATTCTTGTGCTTGCATGCTTTTTAGATTGCAGTTTGTAGTTAGTTCATAGCCTCTGTTATTCCCTATATTTTTCAATTTGGAACATTCCATTTGGACGCCTTTTGTACTCCATCTGGTGCCAGTATTTAGCGACTAGGAATCTAATTTTTTGCTCACTAGGATGGATGTTGTCCCTTCCTGGATAAAACAGTCGTAGAGCCATGTTAATGATGGGAATATTATTAGGTTTCTAGAAGTTACATTTGGTGTTAATGTCTCATACTAACATGTGGGGCTGGCATGTTCAAAAGCTCAAGCATAAGAATTAGACAATTTTGAAGGTTTCTTCTGCAAAACCAATACCTGTTTCAGACTCCACCATTTTCAAGTTTTATGTTACTTAAAAATGAAATTATCATAAGCCCGTCTTTAGATTCCAGCAAAACATAATCCAATAAAATTTGTACCAAGCAGCCTTTTTGCATTCACTAAGAAACCATCCAAAGCAAGAAATTTTATATTTTTTATGATCGAATATCTAATCTTTTATTAGGAAGAAAAAATTATCATAGAAAAACTGTATCTCAAACCATTGCAGAAGCATTTTAATTATTGAATGTTGAGTTTCATTCAAGTTCATAACACTGAAAAATTAAAAATTACCGGATCAGGCTTTTTGTGAGGCACAATATCCCCTGCAAATATTGATATTGCATCAGCTCGTGGTGGACCCAACAAGCATTGCACAATGGCCGAAACCTGTAAGTCATGCATCAATGATAAAGGACCAAAGTTGGTATTTAAAACTTTAATCTAAACAAGAATTGTATTCAGTACCATGTCTAGTTTTTATATTTCTAAATATTTAAGAACATACACCATAGCCTTTACGAGTAAGATATGAAAAATTGTGCTGTATTTCAAAAGTTGTTATTTCATGATGAATAGTTAGAATTTAATATCTAGCTTTCACAGCTCCATATGCTGTAAGTTTATCTGGTTTTCTATTTGGAAGATACAGTGCAAGCTTGTCTGGTCTTTTGCTCATTAAGGATGCTAGGTCTCTTGAATTTTTTCTTGGAAAATACATCTCCAGGAAACCACCAGGCTCTTCCCCTCATTCTAAGGATGGTACCCAGGGTGAAACAGGCCATATAGACTGTTATATGCTGACCCAGTAGGGACATTAAGTGAGGCTCACATACACAGAGGCAGCCAGGCCAGAGACTTGACCCTTAGGTCTCTTGCTTGCTATTTATAGATCCCAGCCACTCGAACTAGCCCATTGAACTATGCAGCTGCATACTCTTATTTTATCTCAGATTTAGTAGTGCTGAGGAAGAGGATATAAGCTTCATTAGACATACTCTTCCACTATTTTTTTTTGCTGATATAAATATTTTTCTATAAATATAGGATGCATTTAAAAAATAAAAAATGATTAGCTTGCCTAAATGCTATAATCAATATTATCATTTATTATTGCTTATAAGCATTTAAAAGCAACCAAGAAGTTCTAAAGGGAGGAACCTTTCCATATTCCTTCAGTAAAATTTTGTCCAAGAAAAAGGTATGATCCATAATGCTGTACTTGAAAGAAGTATTTTACTGAATCAGTTTGAGAATTTTGTGTGAGAGGAGAGAGAATATGTGGTAGTTGCAGAGTACACATATGAAATTTTCATAAAACCAAACATTAGATTCTCATTTTAGAATGACCTAGAAGTAAGTTCTCAAAATACTATGTTGGGGAGTTACAAGAAACTTACAGTCATGATCATGAATTGAGATGTTACATTATACCAAGTGTCATTAGGTGTCATCTGTTGGAGATGGGATCCCCTCGAAGAAAACAGCAAGGAAAGACTCTGCAGATTGAGGAGCGGAACGCACAGCGCGGAGTCTATTTTGAGTCATAGGGGCTTTGGGGTGGGTCAAAGCCCCTTATTATGTAATGGGATGGGATATTTTGTGAACGTTGGACTCCACCCATGGTTTTGGACCACGGTATTTTAAATGTCAAACCTATATAAGGAGTCTAGATAGAAGTCATATAAAAGAGGTAAGATGTGTAAAGAAGGCAAGTAAGCTTAAATGATAGATCTTATGAGATGCATTTGGATGCAAGATTGTTTTGAGTCTGTGTTTTTGTAATATTCCCTTTTTTGGTGTCACCTATGACAGGGCTAGGATGGACTTTCAGAGTTAGGAGCAAACTGGTCACATGTACAGGTTGGTGTCATCAGCGGGCCCAGGGGCTTTTTGGAGTTTTGAGGAGTCTCTATGCAGTCAGGTGGCATTCGCTTGATATATTCCATCATCTGAGCAGCTTGGCTTTCGTTCTAGTGCATTCCAACAACTTTCGAAAATTTGAGTTATTTGTGGGCTTAACTCAGCTGATTACACTCAAGGTGGCATTCCGGGAGGAATACATGATGGAACACCTTAGTGTAATAGCTCATTGGAACCGGGACAAGGATACCTCCATGATGGGATGGTTGGACATGAGTTTCAGTGACCGGAGGAGATGTGGTAGCCAATTTACTCTTTTCTGCATTAAAAAAGAATATTTTAATAAGAGGGAAAAGTGCTCCATGAATAAAATAATAATAAAATAAGGCTTTAGAAGGCTCCAAGAGATCTATAAAAGAAAGGAAGGAGGCCATTGAGAGATATCTTTGGAGTAGATCATTTTCTTGTGTATGAGAGGTTTGAGAACGTGGTTCTCTACTTCCGTCGTAGCCCCGGGACAGAAACCTTCAGGTGATTTGTAAGTGTTGGACGGAAACCCAATACTCTTGAGGAGGTTTTACTCAGAGATCTCACATTGCTTCAGTAGAGTTTGGAGAGGTCAGTTTTGCCGTAGCTGATTTGCAGTAGTCTTCTTGCCGAGCCATCTACATCATTGCCAGCGTCATTCATCAGTTGGGCCAGAGATCTTTCTGGGTTTTGCTACACTTGCTTGGCAAGCTCAGGTTCCGTTGTTCCTTTATGTTTATGTACTTTTTACCATGGATTAATAAAATGGCTCAAGAAGATGGCACCTTGGCCTGCACAAGACAGGCTGAAATAACTCCTCAAACCCGAAACAAACCTTGTCGTTCTACTGCTCTACGTGGCTCCTCCTCTACGTTGTCCTGTTGTAACTATTGTTGCTCGATAGAAATGGAATGTGTGTTGAGGCTGCTTTGCTACTCAAAAAATTCCGGGAATTAGACACCGGACTCTCCTCAACAAACCCAGAAAAACCCGCGAAGGGTTTCCATAAATCCCGACCTCGAAAATTCGCCCCCTTGGGCTTGGCACACTGCTCTACTGGGTAATCTAGTTCTCTGGCTGAACTGCTGGAAGATGCTACTGGAAATCTGCCCAAAAACCCTGGTAGGAGGTGGCTAACCTCCCCTCCAAACTCCGAACTGAAACCTGCTCTCTCTCCCACTCTCCCAACGCTGCTCCTCAACTGGATTGCGTACTCCCTCTAATATCTGCGTGGCCTTTGCGTTGTCCTAGAGGGACTATGTATGCATGAATGTGATCCTGTGAATCCTCTCTCAAAACTAGATGGAATCTCCTCTCCTTAGTAGGCACTTGAAGTCCCCTGAGGTAGATGTTGAGATATCCTCTCGGAAATCTCTGTGCTAAATAGCACTTGCAGACTTGGCTAAACAGCTCAAGCATGCTACAGTCTATCAAACAGAAAATCAGTGATTGAATGCATAAGGAATGAGTTGCTCTCACCCCTTATTTATCCAAGTGAGCCTCCAATGTTCCATTGGGCCCACCTATGCTGCTTTGCCCCTCTATTAGCATGTCCCTGCGCAGTCTACTGCGCTGCTTCTCCTACGCTACCAATTAGGATGTTGTCCCATTCAAGTGGCTAGCCTCATGGGCCCCACTTCAACACTAATATGTGTTTAAGTGACTTTAGGAAAGTGAATTAATTCTATGGTTTATTAGTGGATCCCTCCTTTCCCATTCTATTTCCTACTAAACATTAGAAAAGGAAAAAATTAACAAAATTAATATTCTAATTAGCTGACTACTAATTTGGAATATTACAGTCCTCCCCACTAAAACGTTGCTTGCCCTCAAGCAACTAAAAATATGGATGTTGCAGAATCTTCTCCCCTTCCCAAGTGGCATCCTCATCTAGAATGTAATATCCCTTTTTGGGGGATATCTCTAAAACACAGCAAACTTCAACCAGAGATGGACTGGGAGGGCGTTTACCAGATATGTCGCCTCTGAAAAGAGGACGAAATCTGGAGGCTACTTGGCCCTTTCCAGACTCTGTCTAAGAGTAGGAGATAAACACACCAAGTGGTATAGAACTAGAATGCCCAAAAATATATAAAGATAACAGTGCAGCAGACATACAATAGCATAGAAAGAATGTACGACAAATCATCTAGAAATATAGAGAGAGAATGCTAAGCCATTTTATTAAACTGAGAAATATAATGAAGTACAATAGGTGATCAGAGTGATGGCACCTAAACCCGCTCAAGGCAAGTGAAGAAATACTCTCAGAATACACAGGAAATGGCTGCTCTCTGAACTGCGTCCTAGCTGTTGGAAAACTGCCGTGTAGCTGCTACTACTGGAATGAACTGATGACTAGGGGTTGTTCCCCTTGCCGGAATGAGATGAAAATCTGGGATCCTCCTCTACTCACCGATCTCGGCAAAACCTAGAAACCATATCAGAAATGGCTGACCCCCGAAAAACACCCCCTTCGGGAATTATGCTGGCCTCCGAGGCTCTGCGCAGAGACTGAATAGGAATGAATGAAATACGGCCTCAAACTCCACCAAAATCCTCCCAAAGGCAAAGGTTGACCCTCTGCTCAATCTCCCAGCTCAAAACCCCTGCAAAAATCCCAATCCGGAGCTCCTCCTAGATGGACTGCGTCCTCCCTCTCAATGACTGCGCAGTCTCTCTGAATGCTCGGCTCCGCAACAAAACCCAAACACCAAACCTCCCTCAAAATGCTGAAGAAACTACCTTGCCCGAGCAGGCACTCGAAGTCCCCCGGGGCTAAGGGCGAGATCTCCGACCAGAGACACTCAACGTACTAAACAGTGCTGCAAACAGGCTAAATAGCCAGCGTGCTCAGGAAGTCAAAACGACCAGCTCAATATCATCAACAATGAATGAATGAAATGAGGAGGCTCCTCCCTCTTTTATAACGTTGGCCTTCCTCCAAACCCTAAGGCTTATCTCCTCAACGTAGACTCCCTCTTGCCACGTGCTCATCCTCATCTGCGCAGTCTCTCCTAGTGCATACGTGGGCCCCCTCTCTACGTGGTGCTTGGCCCCCCCTTGGCTCCCTTTAAGTCACAACGTTGTGCTACTAGGGAGTGGGTTTTATTCCACTAAGTGAGTTAGACCCTCTCTACTCACCTTTTTATTTATTAATAAACTATAGATGGCAAAATTGAGCAAAATCGAATATTCCAATTAGCCACTGCTAATTAGGAATATTACAGTCTCCCCCGGCAAAATGTTGCTTGTCCTCAAGCAACTGAAGTGATGGATGCTGCAAAATCTTCTCACTCTCCCAAGTGGCATCCTCATCCGACAAATTCTTCCACCTCACCAAGAATTCCCGGACTGTCCTGCTTCGTAGCTGCCTCTCCCTGGTATCAATAATAGCCTCTGGCTGCAACACCAAATGCCCCTCATCATCCGTGGGTGGTAGCTCATCTGTCATTGTCACCTGCTGCCCCAGTGCCTTCTTCAGGCATGATACATGAAAAACGTTATGAATCTTGCTGCCTTGGGGCAGCTCCAACTCATATGCAACCTGTCCAATCCTGCGTATCACCCTGTATGGCCCATAAAAGCGGGGCTTGAGCTTTTCAGCTCCCTTCTGCTTCAGTGACGACTGTCGGTATGGCTGTAATCGTAGGTAGACCAAGTCCCCTACCTCAAACTGTCTCTCCACCCGACCTCTGTCAGCATACAGCTTCTGCTGGTTCTGCGCTGTGGCCATATTATCCTTGAGAGCTCGGAGAATATCCTGACTCTCTTGGATCCAAATCTTGGCTCTCGGAGCCTTGCTAGCACCAAACATCACGTCAGCAAAAGACAAAGAGTGATATCCATATAAAGCATAGAATGGAGACATACCAATGGACATGTGATGTGTAGTGTTGTAGCAGTACTCCCCCAAATGTAGCCACTACAGCCATGCTCGCTGCTGCCCACTGACATAGTTACGCAAGTAGCCCTCCAGCCACTTGTTAACTATCTCCGTCTGTCCATCCATCTGTGGGTGATAACTAGTACTCGGTGTCAACTCTGTCCCCACCAACCGGAAAAGCTCCTGCCAAAATCCGCCCATGAAGCGGCTGTCCCTGTCACTGATGATGGTCTTAGGAAGACCATGTAGCCTGAAAACCTCTCTGAAGAACAGCTCGGCCACCTGTGCTGCTGTGTAGTGCGCGGATATGGCGAAAAAATGCGCATACTTTGTCAGTCGATCAACGACAACAAAGATACAATCCTTGCCCTGCACCATGGGCAACCCTGTGATGAAGTCCATCGAAATACTCTCCCATTTCCCCTCCGGAATGGGAAGAGGCTGCAATAATCCTGTGGGATGGCTCATCTCCCCCTTGTTCCTCTGGCAAACATCGCACTCCCTGATGTGCTGGAGTACGTCCTCCTTGAGGCCCTTCCATGAGAACCTCTCTCTAATGGCCCTGTAGGTTTTGGTAAACCCCTGATGGCAGGCCAATGGTGAATCATGTGATGCCTGAAGTATCTTCTTCTTGAGCTGAGATCCCTCAGTCAAGAATATCCTGTCCCTGTAGTAGATGATCTCATCGACCACCCTGTACCTGTCATCCGCCACCTGTCCATCCAGAACCTCACATGCAAATCTATCCTTGGAGTACTCCATTAAAAGTTGAGCCCTCCAATCTGTATCCAAGCTCATAAGAGATAACGTGGTTGGTCTACGTGAAAGAACATCTGCTACCACGTTATTCTTACCCTTGACATACTCAATGTCAAAGTCATATGCTTGGATCTTACAGATCCACTTCTGCTGTCTCTCCTGTAGCTGCTTCTGCTCCAAAAAGAACCTGAGGCTATTGTGATCAGTCCTCATCCTGAACCTGTTCCCCACCAAATACTGCCGGAATTTGGCCAATGCATGCATAATGGCCAACATCTCCTTGTCGTATATAGAATACAACCTCTCCTGTGGAAAGAGCTTCCGGCTCTCAAAAGCTATAGGGTGTCCTCCCTGCATCAATACTGCGTCGATCCCCTCTCCCGACACATCACACTCTAAAACAAATGGCTGCGTAAAATCCGGCAATGCAAGCACTGGGCAGCTACTCATCACCTCCTTGAGCCTGTCAAAGGCTCGCTGCGCTGTATCCGACCAACTGAATGCCCCCTTCTTCATCAAATCTGTAAGGGGTGCAGCAAGCTGTGAGAAACTCTTGACGAACTTCCTGTAATAAGTATATATGCCAATGAATCCTCGAAGTTCCATCACGTTCCTCGGCTCCAACCAATCTCTGATGGCACTAATCTTCTCCTCATGGACTCTCACTCCGTCCACTCCAATAATGTGACCCAAATACAATATCTCCATCATCCCAAACTCACACTTGGAGAACTTAGCATAGAACTGTTGCTCTTCCAAGATATGTAATACTGCTTCTATATGCTGTAGATGCTCCTCCCAAGTCCTGCTATATATGAGTATGTCATCGAAAAAGACCAATACAAGCTTCCTCAGATGACTGCGGAAGATATGGTTCATGCAAGACTGAAAAGTAGCTGGGGCAATGGTTAGCCCGAAGGGCATAACCAGAAACTCAAAGTGCCCATAATGACACCTGAAGGCGGTCTTGGGAATGTCTTGTTCCCTCACGCGAATCTGATGGTACCCTGATCTCAAATCAATCTTTGAGAAGAACTTGGCTCCTCTCAGCTCATCCATCAACTCATCGATCCTGGGTATAGGATACCTGTTCTTCAGGGTCTTCTTGTTCAGGGCCCTATAATCAATGCACATCCTCAAGGTGCCGTCCTTCTTCTTCACCAACACCATGGAAGAAGCAAACGGACTCGTGCTCGGTGTGATGTGCCCAAGAGCCAGCAACTCCTGGATGGCCCGCTCAATCTCATCTAGATCAATGTTTTAAAAATCGGAACCGGTGACCGGACCGGTGGACCTAATGAACCGGGTTTCTAACCGGAACCGGTCTAACCGGGAGCGGTCAGATGCCAATGAACCGGTTTAAAAAAAAATACATTAAATAATTATTTTTTTAATAAAAAAAACTATTTTTAAGATTTGCAACCATGATTCCAAGCCAATAGAGACAAAATATGCAAAGTTTTCTCATTTATATACCATGCAAAGGTGAATATATCAAAATGGCACCGAGTGCAATACATATCATCAAAAAATACATAAGAAATGAGGCTCCAAATGGCCCATAAAGTCCAAAAACAATGCTACAAGCTATGAGGCCATTGGCCTAATACAAGACTACATATTAGTGATCAATAACATGATCACTCCTCATCATGATCAAAATCATCACCACTACTAGACAAGGGATCATAAACATGAGCCACATAAATAATATGGCTCAGAGTTTGAGGACTCCTAAAACTTCTCTACAACTTTAGTAGTAGTAATAGTAGTAGCAAAAATAGACATCAAAACTACAAATCACTCAGCAACATGGTCTCTCATGAAGCTCATCATTGATTCATCGCTACTAGAAATGGGATCATCAACAAAAGATACATAAACATCATCTAGCTCAAAGTCTTCAGACTTGGATTGCTCAACCTTATAACATGATAGAAATTGAAAAAGTTTAACATGCCTAACCAGTGATTTTGGTTTGAGTGAAGGGTTCATTTCCTCAACCTTAAAATGCAGTAGAAAAATATTAGCATGCCTAACCAGTTGTTTTCCTTTCAGTGAAGGGTAAATTCTTGTTAAGGCCACGGTAGGGGATTTCAACAATCAATACCACCAACATCAACAAAGTTCAACAATCAATGCCACCAACATCAAGGTTCTTAAATGACTTCATGCTCTTGATCAAATGCCAATCTCGTACCCTTACACATGATAGAAACAAATGGAAACATTGCAAACCCCCAAACCATGAAACCCTGAAAACCATTAAGTCTGTTGAATTTTGAGTGAAATCTAAAATTCTAGTTTCTCCATATGAAATCCAATGAGGACGAAACCACTCTTAAACATCCTGAGTCATTTCATGGTAATGTTAAAAATTTAAGTAAAAGGATGAAAATGAAAAATAAAGAAAATGTCACTTTTACTTTAAGAATTTAACATTACCATTAATTGCCAATAGGATGGGTCAAGAAAATGAGAGGGTAGGCAAAGTCAAGTGAAGCCCCCCTTGCCCTCCTGAAATGGTAGCACAAACTTGAGCATGGGACACCTAACCGGCCGGTTAGGTACAAAACCGGCCGGTTTATGCATTAACCGGCCGGTTTCATACCTAACCGGCCGGTTAGGTCCGGTTAACCGGGATTTTTTGGTGAGATGCCCCCTTGAACCCGATTGCAGGGCCGGTTCCACCCGGTGACTTAGCTGACCGGCCGGTTTGGCCGGTTACCGGTTCAAACCGGCCGGTTTTTAAAACTGCTTGATCCCGATAGGCTTTGGGGTGCCTATAGGGGGTAGTAATCACCACCTGAATGCCCTACTCAAGCTCAATGGTGTGCTCAAATCCTTGGTCCAGTGGCCGACCTGGTGGTATATCCCCAAACACTGCATCATACTTGTCAAGGATGGCCTGTATATCAGGATGAACTGCTCGACCTGTGGTCTCTGCCTCTGATGCCTGCAACTCAACCGCCCACTCTATGTCTCCCTTCCAGAAATCTGCCTCCATCCGGTGTGCCGAAATAGTCTGAGGTGGGTAAGTGTGCATCCCGTGGATCTTCTCGTGCTTCCCGGTCTTCTTATCATCCCACTCCATCTCCAAGGCCTCCCAATCAGTGGTGACCTTCCCCAAAGTAATCAACCACTGAGCACCCAATACCACATTGGTATCTGGTATGTTGACCACGAAAAAGTGGTCCGTCACGGTGTAGGTACCCATCGTCATTGCTAACTCTGGAACATACCAGGCACACTGCATCGTCTGAGCTCCTGGAACTAGAACTGAAAATCCATCGAAGCTCTCGGTCGGTATACCTCTCCTCTCGACCATCTGTGCATCGATGAAGTTGTGGAGGTTACCTTGTTAACTTGACGATACTCCTTTGACCACGTCTTGTCCCCGTCGCACAACGCGTCAAATACTTGGGAACTCCCTTCCAATGTGCAAGGGTCCCACTGACCCAGGTGCAAAAGTACCTCTGATGGAGGGTGGAGGTGGCGATCTGGCTGATT